>SNQJ01S0001579.1:202979-213738 GCA_010110895.2 Picea sitchensis
ATTATTATATGCAAACTCAATCAGATGAAGGTACTCCTCCCACTTTGTGGGGTAGTCCATTACATACATCCACAACATATCCTCCACAATTTGGTTAGTCATTTCGGTCTAACTATTGGTTTGAGGATTATATGCAATGCTAAAATTTAGTTGAGTACCCAAACCACTAAACAAGGATTTCTAGAAATTTAAAGTGAATTATGTATCCCTATATGAAATGATAGTTTTGTGTAAACCATGCATTCTAAATATTTCCTTCATAAATATTTCTACAATATTTATAGTTTTATGAGTTGATTTCACTAGGATAAAGTGTGAAACTTTAGTGAGTTTGTCTACATTAGTTGTAGGTAGTCTTGTAATAAATTCCATTCTAATCACTTCCTAATTCCACTCAAGAATGGGTATGGGCTGCAATAATATGGTTAAGTGATATTGTTCATCTTTAACTTGATGGCACTCAAGACACCTGCAAAGATATTAAGCTACATATCTTTACATCCCCAACAAAAACATTTCTTTGTTTAAAGTTGTTATGGTCTTTTGGTAACCTGGGTGACCTGAATAAGGTTTCTTATGTACTTCAGATATTATCAAATTTTTAATTATGTGTTTTTTAGAACATAAATTATATTTTTTCACTACACTAAACCCTCTTGATTGTTGTTGAATTTCGTTTCTTCCTCAACTAATTTATTATTTTGAAAATTGTCTTGTATTTTCCTATAATTTTCATCATTTTTTTTTTATCTAATTCTCTATTTCAAATCATTATGTACGTTACTGTTGAAAATTGCATGTAGTTATCTGCTAAGTGCATCTGCTATCTTTTTTTCCTTTCATTTAATATGTTTTATTTCAAAATCATACTCACTTAGAAAAGCTAAGTTTCTTTCCTTTCATTTAAGTTATGTTAATCAAAAATATACTTAAGGCTCATATTATCAATTTTTAATAGAAATTCCCTACCCAACAAGTAGTATCACCACATTTTTAAAGCATGTACAGTAGCAGTTAATTCTAGATCATATGTTGCATAGTTATTTTCATGAAGTTTCAACTTTCGTGATTCATAAGAAATCACATGTTCGTATTGCAACAATACACCTCCTATTCCTTCTAATGAAGCATAAATACAAAAAACAAAGTCCTTATGTGGGTCTGTTATCTTCAAGATGGGTGTTGTTGTTAACAATTGTTACAATTTTTCAAAACTTTCTTGACATTTTCTGTCTAGTTAAATCCGATTCCCTTTTTCTGCAAATAGGTTATTGGATAGGAAAGTTTTGAAAACCCCCCAATGAACCTAATACAATACCCTATGATTCCCATGAAAAATCAAACATCCGACACATTCTTTGGCACTCGAAGATATAGGATTTCCTTGACCTTTTCTGGGTCAACTGAAATCCCTTCTCCTGAAATTACATGCCTCAAATATTGTACATTATCCTGTTAAATTTCACATTTACTGAACTTTTCATACAGTTGATTCTCCCTAAGTGTTTGCAAGACCATTATTAAGTGTTTTTCATGTTCCTCTTTGGTTTTTAAATAAATCAAAATGTCATCTATGAACACTATTACAAACTTCTCTATATATTTTCTCAACACATTGTTCATCAAACACATAAATGTATAAGGTGTGCTTCTTAAACCAAAATGTACCACCACAAACTCATAGTTTCCATCTTTGGTTCAGAAAGAAGTTTTATGAATGTCTTGTTCTTTAATCCTAACCTGATGGTACCCAGACCGTAAATATATCTTAGAGACTATCTTAGCTCCCCTGACTTGATCAAAAAAATTATCAATGCGAGGTAAAGGATAATTTTTCTTAATTTTCACCTTATTAAGTTGTGTGTAACCAATGCAAAGTCAGAAGGTTCCATCTTTCTTTTTAACAAATGAGACTTGTGCTCCCCATGGTGACACACTAGGTATGATATATTGCTTATCGATCAACTCTTGGAGTTTTATATTAAGATCAATCAACTCTGGAGTACTCATCTCATAAGGATACTTAGATACCTGTGCATATCCAAGTACTAAGTATATGGTAAAATCTATGTCCCAACTAGGAGGTAATCCTAGAATTTTTTTCAGAAACACATCCTGGAACTCTTTCAGTATTGGGTCATATGTTAACAAGTCTTGTTCATTTTATCAAAATTTTCAGATATATGCACAGCATCAATTTCACAACATTTCCTTTCATTTATTTTAATTGTAAGGCATATATGTTTCTTACTAACACTCCTTGCGGTATTCCTTTTACTTTTCTACCTTTTCCAGAGTCATATAAACAGTTAAAAGTCCTCCACCAATATGGAAATTCGATGGGCAAAACAAGTTCCCAAAATGTTGCACACACCCTACATCAACCAACGCCGACTCGCCCAAACAAGGGAACAATATAATGTTTTTCCAGACAATCCATGCCTATGAGTAAATCATAAGATCCTAAGGGTAAAATGATTATATCTACCTTAGTCTCCATTTCGTCCATAATTACTATACAATCATTTACCAACTAAACAACTTTTCATTTCATTCATGTAGCTAACTTAACTAGCAAAGACTTCTTATGTTTGATTTTATCCAGTTTACACCTCTCTACTATTGTCGGTGAAATATAACTTAGACTTGCACCGGGATCTTTTAAAATGGATAAAACCTTCTAATTAATCATACCTTTTATCTCCACCATGGAGGATTGATGGTCATCGTGTCAATTTTCCAGGGAAGCATTGATATTATTAATACTTCTAGCAATATCATTTACTGTTGTTGCTTCTTGGATATTATGTACTTCCTTATTTATTTTTTTATTTAGAGGATAATATTTGTATAAGTGAGGTTCTTTACAAACCCAACACTAAAGAGGCAAACTAACTGTCTCCCTAGCTATCTTTTTTTTTTTAAGTAAAAAGGAGGATCCTGTTATATTGAAGTTGCAGGTTTACAAAGTCGTTTGTAGCCCCAGTTGTCCTGCCTAAAAAGGAAACCGAGACAACTGGTCATTCCATGCCACTTTTTTTCAAACAAAAATAACCAGGCTGCCATTCGCCCTACCCAAAGGAAACTAGGATGCATGGCCGCCATTAGATTAAGTCTATTCCCTAATTTACTATTGGCAACATAACTATAGTCTAATTGAGCTAAAGCTCTGGTTTGAAACAAAAGAGAATTTCTAACTATGATCATTCACAAAGCCTTTTACTCGGTGTCCTCATCATCTTTTCCATTCTTTCCCAGTCGGACTGGAATCGCGTAGGCCTGAGCACACGTAGGGCATTGTCGGCTTGGAGATGTGCTGGAGTAAGCAGTGTACATCATGTCGAGGCGTTGACTGACTCAGATGGCCCTATGGATTTGGTCTTCCACCATGTTGCGCGTTTCAAAAATCAGTTTCAGATGCTCCAGGTGGAGGAGTGGAGGTTGGTCCTGTCTTTCTCCCTGAGGGGAGGAGAGGGGAATTGGCTCCTGTGCATAAATCTTCTCTTTGTCTTCATTTGCGCTGCCACCTTGATGTCCTTGCAGCCTGTCGTGTTGTGCCTCTTCCTGTGGAAGTTCACCGCTTGTTGAATTTGCCTTTTCTTCGATGTTGCTTGGTAATTCTTCCTCAACATAGCAGGTTGTGTATACCCTTGTTGGGTAATCTTCCTTGTGACTGTGTGTCATTCCTGGAACTTGAGGCTTGGCATCATTCACGAAACAGGTGTGGGCATCCCAATTATCTGGGACAATGAAGAGGAGATGTTCTGGAGGAACTTAGATGGGTTTGTCTGGAACAATCTCCTCCACATACGCGATGTGAGGAAACTGGTTCTCCCAAGCTTCCTGGTTCTTCGAGTGCATGCCAGAGCCAACACTTTTTCGAACTTCTTCTGTCGCTTCCTTTGGGAGTCAGATGCATATCATGACGTGCCTCTGCGAGGTCGTCCCCTTGCTCTCGGCATGTGGAGAAGCAGATCTATAACCTAAATGTCAACTAGATGAGTGTCCCTTCTCCAACACTCTGAAAATTCAGCCTTCAGCCTTTCAATTTCCAAATGCATCTCATATCCCTCAGGGCGACTAATAAGGATGAAGGTGATTGTGATAGCTTTGGTCATTAAGGATATGTTCTTAGTGCGCTGATCTGTCATCCTCTTCACTCGCGTGAGAGGCTTCGTCCGCTGGTGTTGGATGCTCAGGCTCACTCCCATCTTGATAGTGAGGAGATGGGAGCTGGTGGCCATTAATTATGGCTCTACCCAGCTTTTTCCCACGTGTCCTCCCTTCTCGATGTGGCACCCCATCCGGGGTCCTAGCTATCTTTTTTACCAAGTGTATAGGTTTACTATTGTTTTGAACCAATATAGTTTGCTGTCCATTGAATTTGTTTATCCTAATTGGTGCACTATGTGATGGTTGTCAAGGATGTTTAAATTGTTTCTTTTTAGGATCAAACCAAGTATGTGTTTCTATGTTGCCATTTCTTTGTATTTTCATACCTCTCCTTAAATTGAGTGAAACATAGTTTAGTGTTCCTTATTACTTCATCCATTGTCTTTGGATTAAGGAACTCAAATCTATCTTTTTATGCTTGAGGCAAATAGCTCATGAATCGTTGAACCTTTTCCTTCTCCTCTCTAAGGTAAGGTACATATCTCATTAGATTCAGAAACTTTGTGAAAAAATCATCAATAGTCATTTTTCCTTGCTTAAGGTCATGAAATGCCCTATCTTTTTCATCATAGTATAATTTTGTTAAATACTTTTGCTTAAAATATTTATTGAATATTTTCCAATTCAAAATTTTTCTCCTAATATTATTAATTGTCTTAGTCTCCTACCACCAAATGGAATTTTTACGAGTCAATCAGTATATAGCTAACATATCCCTCACGTTTCCTTGGTAGTTGCAGATTTGGAAATATTTACACATGTTTAGAAGCCAAGCTTTTGCTCCCTCCTGAGACTCACCATCAAATATAGGTGGTTTGATTTTCTTAAACTCACCAAACATTTCTTCCTCAAACCACTTCTTTTTCTTGGTTTTAGGTAACATCTTATGTAGTGTGATTCCATCTTAGTTATCCTCATTGTTTTCTTCAATACTTGATAGTCTTTACACTTGTGTGACTCTTCATTGGAAATTTCATTTTTAGCATTCTTGAAAGTCTATCCTATATTTTTGAACCATTTCATATCATTCATGTTTTTAAGTAGGATTTCATTTAACTCTTCTTTTTCTTTACTATCCTTGAGTAGTTTTTCTTTATTTTTTCTAATTCTTCTTTTATGCTACTCATGGTTTCCAATAGTCCTATAGAGTTATCTTGTGGTTTTTCACTCTTTAGTGTTGATTTACTAGGTTGTTCAACCATGATACTAGATATTTGATTATGATATGTGCAAAAATATTTTTAACATCAATTCTTTTGTCTTGAACAAGAGTTATATATATATATATATATATATATATATATATATAATGTCTCCTACTACTACCAAATTTTTTTTTATTCCTCATTGTTAAAGGGTATCGTGTATTACTACTCTTTTAGATGTATTATTAAAGGTATACGTGTATTACTACTCTTTAGATGTAAAATATTAAATATTTATTGTACATGATTATCTAATATTCTTATCTAATTGTCATAGTGGTTCCAAGAGAGAATAAGAGTTCATAGGTGTTCAAAACCTTACATCAAATTCATCATTACATTAATGATTATCATTATGTGATTACACGTAGGGATCACCTTTGTTTAACTTGTTATTCCATTATACTTTTTTTAATAAGATATTTCTACACTACTCACATATTTATTTTACAATGACTTCCATTATATGTAGGTATTTATGGAGCTAAAGGTTGGTGATATCTCCTCTTTCTTAAGGTAAATTATCTAACTTCTTTATTTTATGACCTGATCCATAAGCACTATGTGCTTTAATTTATAGTTTTACATTCATAGACTAGCTATCCATAATATTAGAAAACATAAATAAAAGTTCAAAACTAAAATTAGAATATAGGCTACGACCCATAGACTAAATAACACTATTATAATCAAAACAAAATCCAAGATTCTTAACCATAACAAAATACAGTTGTTACCATATTACTTCACACTTCATTATATAAATGAGTATATTTAATATAGTATTACCTACTATATAGGTTATAGAGTGGACTATTACCCCGTTGTACTCTTGCTCCATATCTAAACCCAAGCTAGTGTAGTTGTACTATGACACATCTCTTCGATACTTGAGTTAACTCTATGTCATTAATGGTGGAGTCAATTCTAAAGGGTCAAGTCTGAACCCAAAATATTCCACATTGTGGTGCCACTTGAGTTCACTAACATTCCCTTACCTACTCCAATATGTAATCATTACTGTATATCAAAAATTGTAATCATTTATCAAACCATTAATCCATTTTTATATGTTGTTCAGTGGGTCCAGGTATTCTTCCAAGCTCTGTCGATCTTAGGTTTCATTTTTCCATTAGAGTCTATTTGTTTTCACTGTGCTCTCTAGCCAAGGAAACATGGAAGACTATGGTGACTCTGGTGAGCACATCATGACTTATCCCATTATTTAATTTATATTCACATATATTTTACTTTTATTTATTTCATAGCCGATGATTATTTTTTTGTGGAGTTATTTAGAGGTTTTCGATGACTTCGAAAACATTATTCTTGGTCTCCAATGAATACCATGACTATATAGACCTGGGTAAGTTTATTGATTTATTGATGGTGTACACTGACATCAATTGGTCTTTGTTCTTGATACCGACCATCGTTATTTCTAGGTTATTGCAATTCTTGGAATACATTTGATACCAACCATCGTTATTTCTAGGTGCATAAATTATGGGGTTTAGTCACAAAATGTAGAGATAAACAATTAAGAACAAATTTGTATGCCACGATATGGAGGTTATTTTATGTTAGATGGTATCATTGAGTCTCATCTGAAGTCATTATTAGATTTCCATTACATGCAATAACTTGTATTGAGACTTGTGGTTGACTTTTCTTCACAGTATCCATAAGATATGCTATCATGGTAATCCTATTCAGACTAATAACCATGGTTTTCATTGTGAACTACTCTAGGACCCATCTTATTTAGAATAATAACCATGTTTCATCTGAGTTATAATTTTTTGTCTATATAAATGCACTCTAGTTATATTAGCTTTGTATTAACTATTATCAGTTTAGCTTCTGCTTCATGCATTGACTACTCGAAGAATTTGGCCCTATAATACTTTGTATGAGGCGTTTGATTATATCTTCACTGTTAATATTCAACTCATGGTTTTGTAAGACGTTAATAGAATAACCTATGCCAAGTTTATAAGATACTTGTATCTAGTCTTTTTGTGTCTTAAGTCATGGCCATATGTGCACATGATTTCAATACTTGGAAAAGAGTCATGGCGACTCTGTTCAAGATGTTCTTTTGCAATGGATGAAACCCTAAATCTTTCTTGTACTTCTGGTTTTCAATAATTTATAAACATCATATATTGCAAATTAGAAACATTCTCTAGAACATTCTTGTGGCGTATTATTATAACTTTTTCCATTACCTCTACAATGAATATCACAATATTATTTACTTTACAAATTCTTAGAAAGTATACAATTTCCTCATACAATCTCTATTGTAACACCACTATAGATATTTTTGCACTAATCTTTATCAGAATGCAATAAATTAGAAACTAAATAGAGATAAGATGTTTAATATCATACATTTGAGAACAAATATAAATAGATTAAATAAGACATATCTTAGTATGCTTCAAAACTCGAAGAAAATTGAGTAGAGAACCAGTTCCTCCCAACCATAGACCTAAAAACCCAATATTACTTATTCATGTCACCCTCGATCCTAAATCAGTATTCCATAGGAACTAAAAAATGTGTAACCCTTTCTAGAAAACTTAGAGTTTGAATCTTTCTCAGAACCATCAAACTCAATTCCTCTTCACAAGTACTCAATGGCTTCCTCCCTCCTCTATACTTGTTTCTCTACTTCCTTTCATAGAAAAACATAGATTTCATATGTCTTTCTCCACGTTAGCATCATCCCTAACCCTAGGGAATCTTCTTGGCCTAAATTTGTGCTAGCTTGTTCCCTCACCCCACATATTTGGGACTACGTTTACATGTGTCTTCATGGGTAAGTCTTCATGGATAATATTTACTCTGATGGTTGTTATCCCTTTTCACTCTCCCATGGAATAATGATTTACTCTTTGTAACTAAATTCTCTAACCAATTTGTTTCTTGTTAAATAAAATAAATTAAAATAATATTTACAAAAATAAGCATCATCATCAATGTTTATGATGATATAATTTTAACATATATCTTTTCGCAAAAACTTTCACAACCTAAACCATCAAAAATTAAAATATTAAAATGTTTATAAATGGAGGGATATTACACCACCTCGTAACATGCAACCAATGCATCGGTTATAAACATAACATAATCATCTCATAGAAAATAATTTGCATAACAATTGTTGCATGTCATCACAAGAACACAACATCATTGTCATAGTAAGGCACCAAATTCTCATGCATGCCATCATAAAATATCTTATCATATGCCATCATAAAACATCTTATCATAAAAAGTGTATGCAATTACATCATAACATCACATCATGAAATACTATCATAAAAAATATTACCTAAACATATATTTATCAAAGATATAACATTTCATCAACATGAACAAATGGGACCACATGTTAACATAACATCATATGTAAATAGCTCAGGTGTCCTTAATATGGCATAACATCATGAATAGAGTAATCAGAAAGCATATGCATAATGGTGAATTCAACATATAATATTTATTTTAACCAATAACTAGTCATGCATCGGGATGTCAAAGAAATTATCATAAAAACCCTCATCTAGGATATGCATATGTCCTAGTTAAGTTAGTCAATCTAGTTTGACTCATAAAATCAATTTAATCAAATAGATAGGGAAAGTCAAAATGCATAGTTTCTATGTCCTCCCGTGTAGTAGATCTTGGGTTGTATTGGTCCAATTGGACCTTGACTTGTTCAATTTCATGGCTTATGAGATGAAAAAACCTATGATATAGTATAGAGAATGGTTTGACTTGAATAGATCCATCTTTGAAAACCTAAAATCCCTCAAATTTCAATGCATGGGATAGATCAGGAACAAAATTCCTAAGTACAGAAAAATGAAATATATTATGCATCTTTATTAGATGGAATCGTAGCTAAATATTATAGTCAATTGTTACAATCCTCCCAAGGATATTAATGGTTCGATGAATCTAGGGGACAACTTTATTCCCTTACCAAATMTKAAGGAACTCCTAGAGGGTCTAACTCTAAAGAAAACCTCATTCCCTTCCTTTTAGCTTCTATTGGTTCTCTGAGCATCTATGTAACTTTTCTATCAGTCCCTAGCTTCCTTGAGCCTTTTCTTAATTATAACAATGTATTCTTATAGTTCTTGTAGTATGTTGATTTTCAATTTGAATCGATCCTCTAATTGATCCCAACTCAAATATGCTATCTAGGGTGTTCCATATATGACTTCATATGGGGTCGCACAAATGGAATTTTGATAACTATTTTTGTATGCAAATTCCACTAAGGGGAGATACTTGTCCCACTAGTTTTTTTTCTCCATTACATACATTATAAACATATCCTCCAATACCTTATTAAATCTCTCTCTTTTCCCATTTGACTCGAGATGATATGAAGTACTAAAGTTGATTTGAGTATGCATAGAAGTTAGGAGGATTTTCCAAAACCTAGAAGTGAATTGTGAATATGTATATGATATGGTTTTTTGAGACACTCCATGCAAGTGAATTATCTTATTTAGGAAAACCTAAGCAAAGGTTGGTACATCAACGGCACTCTTAACTAGAATTAACTAGGCACTCTTGTTTATCTTGTCAACAACTACCATGATGATGCAGTGATGCCTCTAAGAGGTCATAAGTAAAAATCCCACAAAATCTATTGAAATAACTTCCCATTTAGGTCTTGATATATCATGGGGTTGTAGTATAATTTCAAGGTGGTGGTGTTCTTCCTTAACTTATTGACATTTTTTACATTGGAATACAAATTGTGTTATATCATTTTTCATTCTAGCCCCAAAGATAGTCATTTTAGGTCTACATGCATTTTATTTATTCCTAGGTGTGTAGAATAAGGGGATCTACGGGCTCCCTCGATTTCTAATCTCTTAAGATCATCATTCTCCAAAACATACATACTACCACTAAAATAGAAACAATCCAACATTCTCTAAGTTATACCCTTCACATTTAGATCTCATAGGTATGCCATCTTGAAAGGTGAATTTTATTTGTTGGTACTAGTTGTCTTTTATAAGGTGGATTAAAATAGCTTTATTAAGTCTAGTGTGAGTGATAATGATAAATTAATTTTGAGTCATCTGATTAGAGCATATACAACCTTGTTTTCCATACCTTTGATAAGGGATATCTTGAAATCATATTCTCTAAACAACTCACTCCAACATTGGTTTTGAATATTGAGGTCCTTTTGGGTGAAAATGTGCTCAAGGATATTGTGATCAGTTTTTAGCTCAAACTATCATCCCATTAGATAATGTTTACATAAATTTATGGCCATTACATCTATAGTTATCTCTAGATCATAAGTGGAATAATTTATTTCATAGCCCTTAAGTTTA
>SNQJ01S0001579.1:219176-236680 GCA_010110895.2 Picea sitchensis
AACCCCTTGGACTCTGGATCGAGTCAGGGAGTGTGCTATTGGGGTTTGATTGTTTTACTATGATTTTAGTACATTTGATTTGATGATATGATGTGGACATGTTCTGACACGATTGTTGATGATGCAGGTTGACGATAGCTTGCCGACCAGACTCACATATGGAGTAAAGGGGACACACACGACTACGAGAGAGGTTGAGGGAGAGGTGTGGACAACAGCCTTGCCACAGCCTACTAGCACTCCCGCCGTGGCTCGAACTGTAGGTTAACGATTACCTAGTTCAAGAGGACCCACAATGCTGCGAGGGCAGACTACGACAGTTGCTCGCGATGATTCTAAGGGGTGCGCAATAAGGCGGGAGCCTTATTCCTTAGAAGACCTTAGTCTCCCACAAGTTCACGTGGTGGAGTGTTGACTCCAGGGGTTATTGATGTCTACAAATCATTCAAGAAGCGAGTGGCACCCTTGGAGCACGTGGTGCATCCTGAAGGGAAGGTCGCACAAAAGAAACAAAAGAGGTGAGTGGCACCCTTGGAGCACGTGGTGCATCCTGAAGGGCACGTCACGCAAAAGAAACAAAAGAGGCGAGTGGCACCTTTGGAGCACGTAGTGCGTTCTGAAGGGCACGTCACGTTGATGATGTTAAAAGAACAAACCTAGATGGCCCTAAGACTAATATCTCTTTAAGAAATTTTAAAACAACTTCCCTAATTAAAATGTTTCCTAGTTCGGAATCTAAGTCCTAAGTCTAAAACTTCGCTAGGGGTAAAATTTTGTCTACCCGTAAGAAACTATCTCTCTAAAAATAAAATAATAAAGTTTAAAAAAAAACCCACTTAAGTAATAATTGTGGACTTCATAAATTTTTGGGTAAAATGAAGAGAGTAAGAACTTAAATAAAATATGTGGAAAAAAAAAGGTGGGGGTAAAGAAGAATTTAATTATTTAACTTGTGAAAGTTTAAAAGATATTAAATTATTAATAAAAAGGAAAAGAGGTTAATTTGCGCAACTGCCATATTTGGCTCTAATAAAAAGGGGAGAGAAGGGAATAAAAAAAATTAGGAAACTAGGGAATGGGGGTGACATAAAAAGGGAAAGAGGGAACTTATGGTAAAAAGCAAGAGGTCAACTTAGAAAAGAATNGCAAAACTTCCTTATTGTAGATAGCCAATACAATGTCAAGAGATAACTCAAGCTAATATAGAAGATCCTCTCCCAAAAGATGTGCCACTCTCTCTCTCTCTCTTCTCCAACTGCAATTCTGAAACTTGTCTCTCAATGAGCAAGTGAGGTGTGTGTCTAAGTGAGGCGCTAGCCTCCTTATTTATACAAATCTGGCACGTGTGAAGTGTCTCTTCACTAGCAGGGCCGACTTCTCAAACTGGGTGGTTATAACCACCTATATTATATTCTGGGGCCTCTTAAATATATTCTGGGTCCGACTTCTTCTTTTGCCTATTACAATTACATTATGACCAATCCACAAAAGGGGATTTGGTCCTTTTACAATAGCCGACATGATCAATCCACAATGGGGATTGATCCAATGAATAATATATCAAATAATAATAAGAATACACTTTTCAGTTACATTATTTCAACACAAAACACACTTATTGACCATATATGGTGAAATGTGTCATATCACAATACATCCTCTTTATCTTATACACAGACTAGTCTAACCACGATGTAATTTGTCTTCTACTTGAATTATGAAATGTACATCAAAGATATTACAAAATTATATTTCCATGTCTCAAAGCATATCTGGATACTTTGTTGCACAAAACCAAATCATTCAGCTACGACCATCCAACTTCTTAATATTTTATGACTTGTAATATATTTTGGCCAGGAAAAATTCTATATAATCACAACCATGGATCAAGAAAAATAAAGGTTCATGCTTCTAATTCTCTTTTATTCCATTCCTTTGCTTCTCATTTACTGTATGTACATATTACGTGTTTTCCCTTGCATACCAGCTTACATTCATGTTCATTGTATTTTGTGCATTCCCACATTGAAACAAACAGAATAACTAGAGAAGACCAAGGAATCTTTACCACAAATGTAGAAGATGAGATACACAGGTGCATGCTTCTACTCTTATTGCATATTCCATTATTTTGTATTTCATTTATTGTCTGTATATTTTTTCTACTGCTTTGCACCTAATTTATTGTATGTAGATACTACATATCTTCCTACATAATAACTTATCTTCATGTCAATTGTATTCTCTGTGCTTCTACATTGAAATACATAGAACTATATTTATTTTTTAAATGTCTTTCTACATACCAACTTACCTTCATGTCCACTGTTTTTTCTACATTGCTACATTGAAAGAAACAAATTAGTTGGACAAGAGGATGAAATCTTATATGCCATAGCATAGGAAGCTGAAGTACAATCTTCGAAAAGTTATACCAATTGTGATGGTAAATCAAACACACAAAATGAGTAGGTGGATAAAATATTGGACTAGAAAATGATGATTTGGCAACAATGGGCCTTTGTTGAGACTTCCCGCTTCCAAACATTTCCCTCCCCATTTCTATTTTCACACTCACTATTGTCCTTTTTTTTCCCCTCTTTTATACTTAACCGAATTCCCCTTTCTTTTTCCCCTCTACTTTAACTTTTTGGTTTCTTTGCTTAGTATTTTTTTCGAAAATGTCTAGGTGTGTGGGTTGGTGGACTCACAGGTTCACATTTATACTCATGTTTCTATATCACTAGTCCGACCGACGACTTCCTCATTCCATACTTATCCACTTTTTCGATCGCGGGTTACCGGGCTGGTGGGCTCAAAAGTGAGCCTCTAGCTTCGGGGGTTCCGCGATATACAGATTGGCCGCCAGACTCCCCCATCATGCCATGTTCTGTGTTACACATTTTTGCAGTAAAACATTCCGAGGCATACAATTTGACTGTTGGGTCCTCATGTTTTTTAAGTATCCCTTAACATCCTATTTCATATTCCATCTCCTTCGAGCTTGTATGTGACATTCATAACAATTATGGACAATATACAATACATATGCCTATTCAGTCCTTCTGATGTTCATGTACACATGCTTGCATCAGAAAAAGTTGGACTAGTGACATGGGCATGAGCAGTCAATCATCGCAAACATCAAAATAATGACAAGGCCAAAGGTAAATATTCATACATTATGCTCTTGATATGTTTACCAAACAAATCTCCCAAGCTATTTATTCATCTATGCCATGATAAATATGTTGATGTCATCTGCAACACATACTTTGCAGTTTACAAGAAGTATCGACGAGCACAAGTGAAACGCCGAACATAGTGCAAGTTCCGCAGACTAAGAGGTCTAGTTACAAAACTCAGACTTGCATACTTCATCCAAGTTGTGCATCTATGTGTAGATTTATGCCAGGGAAAGAATAAAACAAAAAAATAATGTAGACTACTATTCACATTACTTTTCATGTTAAAAAAATGTCATCAGGTCTAAACTTATAAAACCCAATATACTATCGATAGAAGGCTTGAATAGCCGCCGAAATGGACAAGTGTTCATCGTGGACATAATGGTTGTGTATAGCACCTACTTGGACAAGGAAAACAAAACTAGATGCATTGTGCGTGCTGACATGACAGACAACGAAGCCATGATGACAGTCAAAATGACTATCCCTACACAACTTGTCTAGAAACACGCAAAAAAGATCTTACCAGGTAATGGGATATCCATTACTTATTTTAATATATTGTCGAAAACAATATATGACCATGGTAATTGTGATCGTATTATATCGCTCAATGAAAAAATTATTGTGGAAAAAATTCCCGCGATTTGTTCAGAATATCATTTCGTACCGGACACAACAATCAACCAACTTGCACAGAGCAACGACACTTACCCAATCATAACCATTGGTGCAACTGTCACACTCGCGAGAAAACTTGGTTCGCAACACATTCTCCATATAAAATATGGAGAGTCATAAAACGGCAAGGCAATGGTATCGTTCTCCATATCCAGTTTTGTCATTTACTTTCACATGTTCATATATCTCAGTTATGTTACACAACTATTACACAGTTCCATGTTGCAGGTGCAATTGTTAGACACCTATTCAAATTTGTTTTCCTCAATAGAACAACAATTGCATAAAGGGAAATTTCCACTTATGCTCTTAAAAAATATAACAAAGAAAAATGATGTTAAAGAAAGGATCTTTCACACAACCCAAGCAACATTTGTAACATAATTGAGAACAAACATAGTAAATGATCTCAAGAAACTAACTAGCTCAACAACTGTTGTGCGTATACATCTACAATTCCATCCACACTTTGCTCATAAAAATTGCCTTGACCAATTTTCTGCAATTTGTTTTGTTGTGCAATTGCATATTATATTGTTCAATATATTAACTATTAATCTCACGTGCCCAGGTTGAGGGTGTTTTGGTTGAAACAAATGCGTACTCGACCCCCTTCGAGCCTGTATGTGCCAAATGAAACTCTCATGCTTCTGCCTCTGCTTTCATAAATGATGGTACAATTGATTGTCTACGATGCACTAAAAAATACCCTTACATATATAGACATTGCCTCAATGTTTCCATCTGAACCGTCAGCAACACAATCGTACATTGTACAATTAGACAACCTTTGTTGCAAGATGTGCTTCCTCGGTTAGTGGAATTGCCATATGAAATATACCTACAGAAAAAGGCAAACACTGTCTACATGCTACACGACTTTAGGATCCATAGAAAATTTACATTAAACGAGGACAATGCCATACTGTTTATCGACTGAACCAAAAAAAAAAAGCATTCAGATCAAGTGTTGGAAGGAAACAAAATAATCTCATCTGTATTTGTCCATGCTACCAAATGAGGATATGAATAGATTTTTGCAGTTCCATGGAAAATTGAACCAGAAGCGCATAATATTGTTCAGTCCAAGAATGAGAAGCATGAGGAAAAACCCCATACAAAGTATCCAACTGTGAATAAATCAGGTCCATCTTTTGAACTATCAAAATTGATTGCTCCCATGAACGGAACCATCAGGCATTTCCAATAATATTGGAAATTTGGCATTGTTATAACTGGTAACGATAGAACATAGTACTATCAGAAGAAAATGTTCATAGTGATCTTGCTTCATGGTAAAATAGTAATCGACAAATGTTTTGGTGCCCATTTGGGGATTTGGTTATAGTCGGGATACAATGCCCAATCTTCGCTGGTTTTCTGTTGTCTTATGTTTGGCAGACTTTTGTTCATGTGCTTTTGTGTTGTAGTTCAAGGTTCTCATGGGCCCGGTTTATGAATTATGGTTGGATGATACATTCAGGATCTTAGCATTTTTTGTATGATCTTAAAGAATATACAAGACCTGTTTTTCCTTTTAATATAGGCTTTGTGAAGCAAATGTAATATGTAGCTCATTTTATCACTTTTACTTGATTGATGAAATTACCAAAATTCATCTTTAGAAATATTTTGAAATAAAAGGATATATACTATGTGAAGTCCAATGGAACTATCATATCAACCACACAAAATTAAAATTAAAATTCATCGTTGTTATACTTACGGTAAACTTGACAGTACAGTAATTTACTTCAACATCCCAAAATTGATTTTCTTGTAGCTTTCCGATGCTTCTCTTATGCAAACACATCCTGGAAAGTATAAGCATGACTCACTTTATCTATTCCTTGATTAAAGATCATGTTCATCTATTTAATTCACTTTATAGTTACTATTAAGACCATCAATGGGGCTTTGTTAACACCAATTCCCACTTCCGAAAATTTCCCTCCCCTTTCTTTTTGCCCTCTGCTTTCCCTTTTTGGTTACTTAGTCATTTTTCGGAAAATGTCTAGGTGTGTGGGTTAGCGGATTCACATGTTCAAATTTCCACTGATGCTTTTATATCACGATTCCGACCAACCGCTTCCCTGTTCCATATTCAACAACTTTTTGGATTGTGGGTTCTCAGGTAGGCGGGCTCAACATTGCGTTTCCATTGTTCTGTTGCCTGCAGACAACTCCTGGACTTCCCCAATCTACAAATTGACAACCAAATTCCCCTTTCTTTTTCTCCTTTACTTTCCCTTTCTAGTTACTTAGTCATTTTTCTGAATATGTCTCATGATTTTATATCACGAGTCTGACCAAACGCTTCCCCATTCCATACTTGGCCACTATTTCCATCGGTGGTTCCTGACCAGACTTGCTCAACATTGTGCTTCAATTGTTTCTTGACCTACAAACAACACCCAAGGTTCCACGATATACAAATTGACTGCCGAAGTCCATCATTATGCCATGTTCCATGTTACAAATTTTGCATTCAAAATTTCAAAGACATACAATTTGACCATCGGGCCCTCATGTCTCCTGAGTATAACTTGTGACCCTTGTTTGAAGCCCGACCGTTCGCTTACCATACTTGGCCATTTCTTGGAATCTCTTTCGCGGGTTGGCGGGTTCATGAAATGTCCAATGCTTAATCGTTCTTCGCCATCCCCGCCACCTTCTCACTTCTTTCTAGATATGCAATTATTAAGATTTAATGCTAATAGCTCATCCTGCAGGAACCATTAAGATTGTCATTAATGTTCGAAAGGGTCGAGGAGATCTGTCATTAATACGATTTAAACCAAGATTTGTGGAGGGTTGTGTTATCCCTTCTGAGTGTTCATTTCAAGCATCATAGAATCTCTTTCGCACGTCATATGTTGGCGGCTTCACGAAATCTCCAATCCTTAATCGCTCTTCACCATCACCGCCACCTTCGCACTTTTTTTCTAAGTATGCAATTAGTAAGATTTAATGGTAACAACTCATTATGCACGAACCGTAGAGATTTTCATTGATCATCGAAAGGATCGAGGATATCTCCCATTGATATGCATTAAACCAAGATTTGTGGAGGGTTATATTATCCCTTCTGAATTTTCATTTCAAACATCATCTGGAGAAAACGAACATTCTCGTTAACTTATGGAAACAGGTCAACAACATTTATGTCTAGATACTGTAAAAACCTTGAGCATGATGACTAGAAATTCCAGTGGTCTAGGGAATATTCTTACTACTCATCTCCTTCTGCCCAAAAGAAAATAAGGAGATGGTACCTCGGTGCACCGAGAGATATATTTCAAGCTAAATAATTACAAGGCAAACCCCCCTGCTCAGACAACCCGCCCCCCTGTGTTGATGGCCGACGCGTAGGTTGATGCGGTCGATTTCGAGCCAGAAGAAGATGATCTGATGGACGATGATACGACGATGGATGATGGTAATGCAGACATTGTTTCCATTCCTAAGCCCAAATTTAAATCCACCATAACGGGGGGCACTTCCCGGCTCGACGATGGCGACCCTGACAAGACCAAAGGAAGGGGTTTAAGAAAAGAAATCGACGTTGAATGTAGTAGCCACTTTGCAACTCGATAGTTTGACTCTCTCTTCTCGGATGGCGGTCCTTGCCCTCAGAGATGTATCCTTTATTTTCATTTTTAGGGCTTTGGATTGGGTTTGGATTTGTCCCTAGTGCAGCTTGTGTCCCTGAAGTCTTTGATTGTAAGGAAATGGTCTCTTGGTGCGCCGAGAGATATATTTCAAGCGAAATAATTATTCAATTGTGGGACCACTCACTTGTTCTCTAGAGATACAATTAACATCTTAGGGGGTGAGGACCAGAACTCCCAGTGGTGCAAGACATATTCCTACTATTCATCCCCTTCCGCCCAGAACAAAGTAATTTGGACCTCTGGAATTTCTCTTATAGCCTATGTCCCTGAAATCTTTACCTATAAGGAGGGGGTCTCTTGGTCCCCTTCTGCCCATAACAAAGTAATTTGGACCTCTCAAATTGCTCGTTTAAGATGTGTCCCTGAAGTCTTTGACTGTAAGGAGGTGGACTCTTTCGCTTTCCCTACAATGTTTTTTCTCTTCTTCCTCACGTGAATTTTGTGAGAACTATTAATTTTACCGCGAGTAGGGTTCTTATCTCCTCCTGCATTTGAAGAATTCTGGGTTGCTTTCTTACTGGGGTGGGCATTTGGAGCGATGTTGCGGGATGTTGTATTCTTGGTAGTGGTGGTCGGGGATTGGAAACTCTTCTCACCTGGGCCTTTTCCCTATTATTTGTACAATTCAGTGGTGCTTTGTAATGTCTCTAGGTCGCCAGTGTTAAGAGCGGGAGTGTTGTTGACCCGTTTCAAGCCAAATAATTATTCCACTGCAGAACCACTCTCCTGTTTCTTTGTCACCTCAGGTCTTCTGCAAGATATTGAGATTGCGACATCCAACATTGACCTTCCGAGGAGAAAACTGCAAGGAGTTCCTAAAAAAACATGGTAAGCAGTTTTGTATGCATGTTCAAGAGCTTGTCGATGGCTCTTGCATGTTGTCGCACTAGATGAACAACACAAAATTGTATGGGTGTTTTTTTTTTTTTGGTAACTCCTGTACATGTATTTATGACAAATATGTTCAATGCTTTGGTGCAAAGAAATCAGTCCAATATCTATGGATAAATATATATTGCCCACTATTTTTTTTTATAGATTTACTATTAAAAGATTTGCCTTGGAATCTTGGTTGGTGCTTCTTTGCTGGATTTAACACCTCTTCTTGTTTGCATGGTTCGATAGTCTCGTAATTCTTAAATATTGTATTGGCTCAAGTAATTTGATCTAATATGGAGCATTGAACAATTATATGACAATGCATTGTGTCGATCCCATGAGGATTCTATGGAAACATAAATGAATTTTAGATAGTTTCAAACCAAACATTCAATTGTATTTGTAATGCAGATATAACATAGCAACACTAATTCACGATGCGAGAGTTGGGGCTGTAAATTCTAACCTTGTACAATGTCTACTATAAACAGATATTCAGAAAAGAACAAAAAAGACACAATGGAAAATGCAAACATTACACAGAGATTTTTCCCCTGGAAACCCAAACCGGGAAAACCAACATATATTATATTCTTTCATTGTGTTACATTGTTTACAATATAATATACATATAGGAGCCAGCGGCATCCAAAACCCTAACCCAATGACATGGATTAGTCCAAAACCCTGATTCCATAACTGGAAATAGAAACCCATCGACAAAAAATATGTGCCGAAAAAACCACCTAAATACATGGCACGTTTCCCAAGGCAGGTGTCACGTTTCCCGAGGAAAAGAATATAACACATACTCAACAGGGGCCCCGCCCAAGAAGTTTCGTTTTCATCTCAACCTTGTTGAGAAAACGATATCTTATTTATGTTTCGCTTCCTTGATTCCTTTACTCCAAAAGGAAACCTTTTATTAGTTGTCCATCCCCTGGCCTCTATTTGAGCACTTTTACTTTATTAATGAAATTACCAAATTTCTTCTTCGCAAATATTTTTAAAAAAAGAAGAAAAAAATGATATTTGGTAGCTGAAGTCAAATGGGGCTATGAAATCAACCACAATTTTAAAATTCAAGTTCGTCATTGTTATACTTATGGTCAAGTTGACAGTACAGTAAGTTTATTTCTAGATATGCAATTATTAAGCTTTAATGCTAACAACTCATCATGTAGGAAGTTTAATAATTAAAATAATATTTCAGGGCATTGAACAATGTATCAAGAACACAATTACTCCCACAAGTTGCAATAAAAACAAATATTCAACAAAGCATTTACTCACACCTTTTTTAAAGGTACAAGCACAATAGAAAACACGTAAGTGGATACAATATTGGACTAGAAAATTATGGTTTTGCAACAGTGGGGCTTGTTTGAGACCAATTCCCACTTACGAAAATTGCCCTCCACTTTTCTATTTTCCCACTGTCTTTTATCCCATTTTTTTCCCTCTTCTATACTTAACCAAATTCTCCTTTTTTTCCCCCTCTACTTTCTCTTTCTGGTTACTTAGTCGTTTTTCCGAAAATGTCTAACTGCGTGGATTGGTGGACTCATAGGTTCACATTTGCACTCATGATTTTATATCACGATTTCGACTGACCGCTTCCCCATTCCATACCTAGCCACTTTTTTGATCGCGGATTCCCGGGAAAGAGATCTCTAGATTTCACTTCCATTGTTCTATGACCTACAAATAACACTTGGATTTCCGCGATATACAAATTGACTTCCAGACTCCCACATCATCCCCTCTTCCGTGTTTCACATTTTACACTCAAAAGTTTTGAGACATACAATTTGACCGTCGAGGCCTCACATCTCCTGGGGAACCATTCACCCTATTTTGAAGCCCGTCTGACCGCTTTCCATAATTGGCCATTTCTTGGAATCTCTTTCACAGATTGTCGGGTTCAGGAAATCTCCAATTCCTAATCGTTGTTTCCTGTGCCCACCACCTTCGCACTTCTTTCCAGGTATGCAATAACTGAGGTTTGATGCTAACATCTCATCATGAAACAACTGTAAAGATTATCATTAATGAGAAAAAGGCTCAAGGAGATAGTCACACTCACTATTCCTATACAACTTGTCAAGAAACATGCAAAAAAGATCTTGCCAAGTAATGGGATATCTATTACAAATTTCAATATATCAACCCTTCTTTTCCCTCTTCTGTACTTAACCAAATTCTCGTTTCTTTTTCCCCTCTACTTTCTCTTTCTGGTTACTTAGTTGTTTTTCCGAAAATGTCTAACTGTGCGGGTTGGAGGACTCAAGGGTTCACATTTGCACTCATGCTTTTATATTGTGACTCCGACCGACTGCTTCCCCATTCCATACCTAACCACTTTTTCGATTGCGGATTCCTGGCCAGGCGGGATCTAGATTGCACTTCCATTATTTTGTGAACTACAAATAGCACCCGAACTTCCCTGATATACAAATTGATTGTCGTACTCCCACATCATCCCCTCTTTTGTGTTACACATTTTGCACTCAAAAGTTTCGAGACATACAATTTGACCGTTGGGGCCTCACATCTCTCGGGGAACCCTTGTCACCCTATTTTGAAGCCCATCCATCTGATTTCCATACTTGGCTATTTCTTGGAATCTCTTTCGCGGATCGTCGGGTTGGCAGGTTCACGAAATATCCAATTCCTAATCGTTGTTTCATGTGTCCGCCACCTTCGCACTTCTTTCCAAGTATGCAATAACTGAGGTTTAATGCTAACAACTCACCATTCAACAATCGTAAAGATTGTCATTAATGAGTAAAATCCTCGAGGAGACAATCACACTGACTATCCCTACACAACTTGTCCAGAAACATGCAGAAAAGATATTGCCAGGTAATGGGATATCTATTACAAATTTCAATAAATTAGCGAAAATGAGTCCGACCGACCGTTTCCCTATTCCATACTTAGCCACTTTTTCGATTGCAGGTTCCTAGACAGGTGGGCTCAAGATTTCACTTCCATTGTTGTGCGACCTGCAAAAAACACCCAGAATTCCGCAATATACAAACTAATCGCTTCACTGCTCCATCACGCCCTCCTCTGTTTTACGCATTTTGCACTCAAAATTTCCGAGACATACAATTTGACCCTTGGGCCCTCACCTCTCCTGAGTATCCCTTGTAAACCTATTTTGAAGCTCGCCCGACTATTTTTCATATTTCCATTCCTTACTTTCTCTTCCCCGCCCCCACCACCTTCGCACTTGTTTAAAATAAAAAAATTATATATATATATATATATATAAAGACATACAATTTGATCGTCGGGCCCTCACCTCTCCTGAGTATCCCTTGTAACCCTACTTTGAAGCCCTTCCGATCGTTTTTTATACTTGGCCATTCCTTAATTGCTCTTCCCTGTCCCCACCACCTTCGCACTTGTTTATAATAAAAAAATTGTTTATAAAATCATTCTTATATATATATATATATATATAGTCTTATTTATAAATATGCAATTAGTAAGCTTTAATGCTAACAACTCATCATGCAGGAACCATAAAAATTGTCATTAATGAGCGAAAGACTCGAGGAGATCTCCCATTAATATGCATTAAACCAAGATTTGCAGAGCGTTATATTATCTCTTCCGAGTGTTCTTTTCAAACATCATGGAACGTCTTTCGTGCGTCGTCGGGTTGGCAGGTTCACGAAACCTCCAATCCTTAATTGCTCTTCGTTGTACCCGCCACCTTCACACTTCTAAGTATGCAATTACTAAGCTTTAATGCTAATAAGTCATCATGCAACACCCATAGAGATTGTGATTAATGAGCGAAAGACTAGAGGAGATCTCTCATTCACACGCATTGGACCACCATTTGTGGAGGGTTATATCATCCCCTCCAACTGTTCATTTCAAGCATCGTCTGGAGAAAACAGATGTTCTCGTAAGATTATGGCACCAACCCGACAACAATTCTATCGAGATACAGTGAACATCTTCGTGTGTGAGGACCATAACTTCTAGTGGTCCATGGCATACTCTTACTACTCATCCCCTTCCACCCAGAACGAAGTAATTTGGACCTCTGGAATTTCTTGTGCAGGATGTGTCCTTGAAGTTTTTTACTGTAAGGAGGTGGTCTCTTGGTGCGCTGAGAGATATATTTCAGGCCAAAGAATTATTCCACTGCAGGATGACCCTCTTGTTTCTTTGTCACCTTAGGTGTTCTGCAAGATGTTAAGATTGTTGGAGCCAACATTGACCTTCAGAGGAGAAGACTCCAAGCAGTTCCTAAAAAATAATGACAACGGGTTGGACCTCTTGCCCGAGTTCCCGGAAGACCCGAAAACAGTTCTTGAAGATATCACAAGCTTGTAGGTTAGTTCATTTAGAAATCCATTCCGGGAAATTGCTTGGATGATTACAAGAATAACTGGACAGAAATCCATAGCAAGTATTTCCCGCATGGTTCTTTATATTTTGTATTTCACAGTCAAGGAACAAGCCATTTTTTATTGGAGGAAGCTAATTTCCATTGAAATATGTTCCCAATTGTCATGATTCAAAAAGGAGAAGAAATTTTATATGTCATCCTACTTGGTTTTCGTGATAGCGCATTGTTGTCTGTTTCCAAAACTGTCTGTGTCCAAGAAGGTAAACTGTGAATTCAAACCAGTAACCTTTTGGTACCAGGCCTTGTGGAGGCACAAGACCTCCCATTGTTTTTATGAGGTTTTTAATGACTTTGTCTCTGTTTTCAAAGATATATTGTTAGGAAAGGATGCTCCTCGCATGTTTGACCAGGAAACCAAGTTTTTGAACAGGAAGGGAACACTTGAACAAATGGAGAATTACAGTGTGATAATGATTTTTGGCTCCAAGGAAAATCTTGTTTTCCTTACATGTCACATTACAGACATAATGTTTGTTATAGAAATAGAAAGGCAATACAACTGTTGGTTGCATTTATTCCATGAGAAGAGAAAAAATCAGTTCATTCCTCTGCCTTGGAAAGTCGGGGACTTCGTGTTGAGGAAAGTCAACAAAATTGACGAATTTGCAGGCCATTTCAATAGCTTGAACCTAAGATATGCTGAAAGTTTAAGAGGGTTCGACCCTAATGGGATTTTTTTAGAACATTTACTAGCAGTTGGCTTCAACAATTCTTTTATCCAAACACACCTGAATGAAGACAGAGACAACGAAGACAACACTCTTGCTTCTGACATCGACGACCTAGAAACTTTACACAACACCACTGAATTGTACAAACAACAGGGAAAAGGCCCTGGTGAGAAGAGTGTTCAATCCCCGACTACCACTCTCAAGAGTACGACATCCTGGAGCATCGCTCCAATGGCCCACCCCAGTAAGAAAGAGACCTAGAATTATTCAAACGAAGGAGGAAATAAGAACACTGCTCGCACTAAAATTGATAGTTCTCACAAGATTCCCGTGAAGAAGAAGAGAACAAACTTTGTAGGGCAAGCAGAAGAGCCCAAAATTGAAAGTGAAGACATGGAACTTGAGACTGATCTGGATAGTGTATTCCCCCATAGTCCCCCAATGGACGTTGATTAGCTCGGGGAAGCGATCCGACATAGTCCCCCAATGGAAATAGCTGAGACCAAATTTTTTGACGAAGATGAATCCTTCGTATTCCAGAGTGTTGTTTTTGACAACGAGTCTAAAAATTTAATTATTGAAAAGAGAGATGTAAGAAATAAGAAAGGGAAATCTCGTTTAGAGATTAACCTTAGGAACATGTAGCCGTCCCAAATCTCCCGACTTCACCGAGAAATCGGAGATGCTCTTGATGATTCCATTGGAGGCATTGAGGTTGAGAATGTCAAACTGAAGGACCGAGTTAAGGAATTGGAGGAAGCTTTGATTCCTATGCCATTTCTTGCCAGTCCTTTAGCAATAACCATATCTGCCACCCCTACAACCAAGTTAAAAGTATCCTCCAGCCTCCTCACATCATGTAGAGGCTATGTGGAGAACAATATCAAGAAAATAATGGAGCTGATTACTTAGGCCTGAGAAACATCACAAAGTATGGCTTCCCTTGGAACGAGGGCACATGCTTTGCATGAACATTTGCAGACAGATTTAAAAAATGAAGAATGTTTCTATATAGACACGGTCATCCCTTTTGGCGTCCATGTCAGCAACATGACATATATGAGAAGAAGACAAGAAGATCTCCCCTCCCCAAACTGGATCACTCAATTAAATGCATGTTGGAAAGAGAAAGTGAAGAACTTGCATCTCATTGTCCAATCATGTGAACAAGTCATATCAAAGAAAGAAAAATTATTCAGAAAGCTGATCGAAATAGACTTAGCCGGAAGTACCAACGAGGTCCAAGACCCCAACTTAATCGTCAACGAATTGCCCTTAACCAAGCAAGTCTTCAATGAACAAGTTGATATTTTTAAGGGGTTGTCTTTAGAAAAGTCTTACAACATCCTTGAATATGGTGAAGATGACGTGGACAATTGGCTAGTCGACTATTCAGTACAAAATGAAGAAATTGACAAGTTCTGTGTAATCTTTCTATCGATCTAAGGGAATTAGAAAATGAGTTTTTCAACATAAAAATCTGGGATGATATCAACGTGGCCCCCATGAGAGGATACATTGAAGAATGGCTCCAAAGGGCAATCAACAAGCTCACTAACGAAGGGAAACAAGCAGTTGGCACGATTTCAATAACCATCGACGACAACAATAAAAAGACATCAACAAGAAAATAACAAAGGGGGAAATATATACCATCAGTGTAAGTCTATACTGATCACATCCTTCTTTGTTTATCAATCCAGTTATTCCACCTTTTTAAATAGAAATGTCTAGCCAAAGACCGATACCTTCCAATTTCGTATTTTCAGGTTTTTCTCTCTACCCTCGCCCACTTTTTCTTTCTACAGTCTAATTTCTTGTACATATTTATTTTATGGTCCCTAGGAGCCCCAATCCCAGTCTATATGACAAACACATTTAAATTTCCAGGAATATGTAACAGACAATATTATTTTTGTGATATATTTCAAATAAAACTATTTTTATCTTCTTTTATATTTATGTGCTCAATTTTTTTTACCTTCAACTATGTTGAATGCCAAGAGATTGTGTTTATTTAATTTGAATGTTTAATGTGTGTGATTCCTGGTCCTATTTTCTAGGAACCTTTATTTCAAAATATATATATATATATATATATATTCTATCGTTTTGTATTGCTTTAAGTCATTACGTCGGATATTCTCTAAGTCCCACATTTGAACTATACACACCACATGTAAAACTTATAGAGGAGTACCATATCTATAAGAATGAAGTAGGATTCAAAAAAAAAAAAATTGTTTCTTTGCCATCACATATAACTTTATTTATCTTAACACATATAGAGACACACAAGCCAGATGATCTATTTAAAGAAGTGACTATGAAAATTGTACTTAACTCTAACCAGTTGGAAGTATACATAAATCATTATGAATGAATTTCATAAGTACATTCAAGAGATAAAACATGCAAGGTAGGAACAAAAATTTTGAACATGGCAAGTCAGACTACTAGTAAAAATAAAAACAAGATGGATTATGCAAAAAACACAGTATATTTAGAATGAAAATACTTTCAAAAACTAAATGGTTTCAATGCCAGAATTGCTCTAGGAGCCGCGTGTCATTTCCTACATGGATACCACCTGTTATTCATGCTACTTGCCATGTATCCGCTGCAGTTTCTATTTGCCTCCGCTACTTATTCCCCATCCCTATGCATTTATTCCCATTCCACCCGACAGAGACTGAGTTGCCATGCAACACTTGTTAACCAGGAACTCCAAATCTTCATAATCTCCAATAAATATTTAACTATAGCTAGTAATAACTAGACTTGCAAATCAATCATGTCATAATTATGATCTTGGTATCAACAAATATTTGGTTATTACTTAATCCCCGGTTAACTCAGGTTTAAGTGCATTGTTTTCCATTAAAACAGAATTAAAATGGCCACATCTTTGCGCCATTATTAACACTGACAATCCTTTCTATCTGACCACTACTCAGACTCCTTAACTTGGCATAGTCTCCAAGTTTTCATCTCAGTAATCGTTTAACTCTGGTGGAAAATCTAATCGAGAGACATTTCCCTCGGCTATGTAAGAGGGCTTCTTCATTTTACTTTTACTGTCAGTCATTAACGACGTTCAAAGGTAAATTGATTATCTCTGATTGGCATAAATATCATAGGGCATTTATGATAATTTTTCTTTGATTTTATTTTATTTGTGCATAAATATTTTATTTTATTTTATATATAATGTATACAATATACATATATATACGTGTCTTATTAACTCGTTGTTTTGGATTTGTGCAGCGATATTAGAGAACCCTAAGAACCAAACTTCAACCAATAAATCCCACGTGGCTGGTGGTTTCTTTGGGACAAATATCGCTTCAAAATTCTTAGCGTATACGTTCGGTCTTGAGGTAAAGAAGTTAAGTAATTTATTTTCCCTCCTCCAAAGTCATATACAAACTCTCTAAGTCTTAACCAGGGTACAAATTACACTTTTATATTTGTTGATAGTTTCGTTTAGTTTGATATGACCTGAATGACCTATTACTTTGGTCATATTCAGTTCTCCTTATAATTTTTATTTACGTTTGCTACAGGATTTGTTTTGTAAACCCTTGACGCCAAATCTAATGGTCATCAATACCAAGCTCACGTCTTGGTAGCTTCCATGTAGTTTATCATACATTATCATCATTCCAAGGCTGAGAGTATGGACGCACAATCCAGTCTCGAGGGATGATTTTAGGGGCTAAATTTCGCTCATGGGCTAATTTTCCATGGTTTTTTCAAAAACGAGATTCGTTATTTTAAAAATGATTCGCCCAAATTCTATAGGATAAAATTATTTTACCTTAAAGATCGCCAAAATTTTATAAAAACTATATAAAATACTTAGAAATTTGAATATTTTTACAAAAATATCGCCAAACATTTATAGTTGACATATGAAGGATTAGTAAGATTCGCCAAGGTTTCTACATTTTAAAATAAATTTCCATCC
>SNQJ01S0001579.1:236730-250356 GCA_010110895.2 Picea sitchensis
AAACTATATAAAATACTTAGAAATTTGAATATTTTTACAAAAATATCGCCAAACATTTATAGTTGACATATGAAGGATTAGTAAGATTCGCCAAGGTTTCTACATTTTAAAATAAATTTCCATCCTTAAAATCATCCCTGGGACTCTCGACCTACAAAGGTCAAGTAAATTGTATACCTCTTTTTAAAAAACATGTATGAGCCTACTATATCAAAGTATATCAAAATTGGGTTACAATTTTATTCTTTGTTTATTTAGAACTGAAAATAACGGGTAGTACAATTTACAATTTTATTCTTTGTTTATTTGCAATTATCTTTTTAGTTATTAATGGACAATATCAAATACTTTAATTCGAGCCTGAGAATGAGTCAACTCTTTACACCTTCATAACAAGTTTTTATACATATTATTTTATTGTGTCGCATGCCAAGAGTACTTTGTCTTTGTTTCTAGGGTTTCTTGAACACAAGAATTATAATGTCCTTTGATAATGAAATATAAACTAGGTTCTCTCTATAACCCTCTTGGTCTTCTTAACATTCTGGGTGCTTTATTTAAAAGATAATTATTTGTAAAACTTCTTTGTATTATCTCATGGTATTTGTGTATTTCTTTCCTGTAATCTTTATGCAGTAGTTCTTGAATTATTTCAAGCTAGATTATTGATTAATAACTCTATACTTGTTATCTTTCAACCGTGTGTAAAAAAAATAATTCTTTATAATCTTTTCTATATATACAATAATCCCTTTTTCATGAATAGAAATCTGTAAACTTATCATATAAATTATTTTCTTTCTCCTTGTATTATTTGTATAGTAATCCAAAGTAGATACATCCTATATGCTTTTATATATATATATATATATATATATATATAACCAACTTTAATAAAATAAAAACCCAGAAATATCTATGCTTGCCATTATTATTGACTGCAAATAATTGTCATTTTTTAATCAAACAAAATAAAAATAAAGTAAGAAAATCATCTCTAAGCTTGCTTCAAATTTTGGAAAATAAACCGAGTAAAGAATAGGAATCTACGTACTACCATTTTCTTTTCTCTCTTTCTGTAATAGAAAAGATAGTTTATTTCAAAGTAGGTAATATTCTACAAACATATGAATCTTTTCTTGCTGCAACTAATTATAGTAAACTCAATAATATATAAATACACTCATATTTAATCTTTATTGTAAATATTTATCATTCTGAAATAGAAAAGATAAGAATAAAAGAAAGTGAAACATCTCTTAACCTACTTCAAGATTCAAGGAACAAATTGAGTAGAGAACCAGTTCCTCCCAACCATAGACTTGAACAACCACCATTATTTGTTTTTGTCACCCCCGAGCCTAAATCATTAATCCATCTAGACTGAAAACTATATAACCATCTCCTGAAATCTCTTAGTTTGATTCTTTCTAAGAACCATCAAACTCAAATGTTCCTCACAAGTACTCAACAACGTCTTGTCTCCTCTATACTTGTCTTTTCTTCTTTTTCCAAGAAGATATAGCTTGCCTAGGTCTTTTCCAAATCAGTCTCATCCCCAACCCTAGGGAATTTTCTTGTCCTAACTGTGTGCTAGTTTGTTCCCTCACCTCCCACATCTTTGGGAGTAGATTTACACTTGTCCTCATGGACAATATTTACTCTGGTGGTTTTTATCCATTTTCACTCTCCCATGGAATATTGATTTACTCTTTGTAACTAGATTCTCTAATCAAATTGTTTTTAGTTAAGTAAAATAAATTAAAATAATATTTACAAAAAAATATGCATCATCCTCAATGTTTATGATGATATAATTTTAACATAAGTCTTTTTCCAAAAACTTTCACAACGTAACCTTCAAAAATTAAAATATTCAAATGTTTATAAATGGAGGGATATTACACCATGTATACTTGAAACCCTAGGAAGGATTAAGAGGCTTTATCCCCCTCTCTAATTTCGATTATTTTTTATTGTTGAAGCATCAAGACAATTGTTCTAGGGCTTAAGAGGCTTTATACCCTAGGGTTCTTGTCTTGGCTAGTTTAATGCCTAGGGTTAAGAGGCATTATCCCCCTAGGGCTTGACCTAGTTCAATTTAATCTTGTTGCTAGAGGTTAGAGGACAAATGACACCTAGGGTTTATGAGGTTATATGCCATGAGGTTTATTTTAAGAAGTTGAAGCTAAGGTTTATGAGACTATATGCCCTGGCTTGATCTTCATACCTCTTGCACCTAGTAATTTTCATGGTGTGTTGCTTGACTCCATTGCCCAAGGAAGAGATACGGTACTAGTCTAGTTGATTGTAAGTGATGGTTGAAACCCTAGTTAGATTTAAACTCTCTCTCTCTCTCTCTCTCTCTCTCTCTCTCTCTCTTAAATTGAATTTATGACATAATTTGCAAGCTAATTGTATTCTAACGCTTTGTATAATCATTGGTTTCCTTCTTGTTGTCATAAATTGTATGCTACAATCATTAGGGTTGCATATTTTCTGGGTTGTATTTCTTTTTGTTGTTATAAATCTTTCATTGCTGATATAAACTAGTTGATTGCTGCAAATTTACAACAACAATATATTTTATTTGTCATCTAGTGTCTAAAGGTGATTAATATGCTACATAACTTGTTAATTGATGATTTTATGCATTAAAGAGTTTATTGTTTCGTACAGGTTGCCCAATTACCTTGTTCAAACAAATTTGACCCTTCACCTTACCTAGACCTAGCTTGACCATCTAAGTGACCAAGATAGGGGGTTGTGGGCTTGGTTAATCTTGCTATTTGATCCCTTGAAGTCACTAGGGATGCCTCCCTTGTGTTGGATTTCTTTCCTTCACTAAAACAAGGGAAATTTTTTCTTAGGTGACAGTGGTAGATATTTCCAATTGTTACACAAGATCGATATCTTGTGGAGGCTTTGCACAAGTACAAATTCTACGATAACATTTTGGCGTCGTTACCGGAAAGAATTGAGTCATTCTTCCTACAACTTCCCTTCGTAAGCTTACCTCAAAGACTATTCTTACAAGCTTACATGGCGACTACACTGAAGGAAGAATCTCTTTACCTCTTGATGATTTTCCCCTAGAGAGATCATCTGGCAACTCCACTGATATATTTTGAGGTGTCATCCTATTCTCAAGTCATGGAATTATGGCACCATGGGAACTTCATGAAATGTTTCCTTCTCTTGACATTAAATATGTTCCTGGATACCCAAATCACTTTTCTATGGAATGGGGGGGTAATTGTCCAAAATTTGATGGTAATCCATCCTTGGTCGTTACTCATGTTGTGAATTTCCTAAAGTATGTTTCAGAGATAAATGTGTCACATCAAGATGTGCTAATAAGATTTTTTTTGTTATCTTTGGGAACAAGACAAAAGAATTGGGTTAAGCGCACTCTCAATCTTAAGAGTATATCCTCTCTTACAATCTTCATTGAAGAATTTCTCATAGGGTGGGCCCCGAGAACACAAAGGTATGAAGATATTCTCCACAATCTCACAATGGCCCTACAAAGGGAAGGGTTTTTTTCTAACCTTATCGAGGAAGATGAAGAATTCATTGAGGAACAAGAAATTGAAGGAGAGTCATGAAGAGGGTTACCAAACCCTTGAAGAGGAGCAAGAATCACCTCATGATTCCATTGAAGACAACGAAGATTTAATTAAAGAACAAGGGCCTAAAGAGGTGACTCATGAGGAAAGTCACCAAGTACACGAAGTAGAACACGAGTTCCTTTATGAACCTGTTGAAGAACACTTTGATGAAACACACCATGTTGAAGAGCCAATCCATGAAGACAAAACGCCGATATATACTCCTCCATTTGATGAATATGAAGCCATCCAAACTTTCGTCCTTCCTGCACATGAAGACGAGAAAATGGTAAGTTCCACTCCTTTCCAAGTCTTTGATTCTAACTATACATCCTCTTGTGACTTGGAAAGTGATGGATTCTCAGAGGAACCCTTGGATGTATTTGACCCTTCATTTGATGGTAAAAGTGATGATGTAATTGAAAATATTGATGATTTTATATATGTCGGGAGACGTAAATGGGATATGAGCTGTTCTAATTTTGATGGAGATCCCATTTATGACATTGAAGGTTGTTTTCAGATAAAGAATATAGAATTATTGCCTTAGACCAACCATATGTGATTGCTAATGACGTAGATGTTTGGCAACATGAACATGACATGATCACAGACTTGTTCCAACCACCTAGGAATGACTCATTGCAACACTCTCATGATGGTTTCCAGTCATACCCTGGAAGTGGTGATATATATCCTTTTGAGCACTTGGATCTATCCTATGAAGAAGACTTTAAACCATTTTGGAGCTCAAACTTTGATGAAAATGAAGTTGTGATTTGCTCAAGACAATTGGAACTTCATGCTATAGATTTTCGACTATCTTCTCTTTCCTTTCGAGATCCAGTTGGGAATTGTGTCTTACGCGATGATTTGTCCAAAGGGCAGGGATGTTTTCAACTTACGGTTTGTTGCATGGATTTTCAAACACATGTTAAAAGGAAACATGCCTTGGGTTGGGAGCAAATTTGTTTCTCTAGGATCAATATTTCATTCTCTTCCTTTACCAGGAAATGAAAGGTTTTCTTTAGGTTCCTTCTGATCCCTTCTTGATCTTCAGGGGATATCCTTGTAGTTGAAGACAAGGATCATCCCCCTCCCATTTGTTGCAGCCATGTCCAAGGATGGATAGGCCAAGCTTGTGAATATGCCTCCTTTCATGACTTTGTCCCTCCCTCCTTCCTCCATGAGTTGAATTCTATGATTGAGTGTAGTGTAGTGTTTGTTTCAACTCATGATCATTTTGTGCTTGATTTATCTTTGATATGGTTCATAATAAAGCACAGGGGTAGACATTTTGATAAAATGTTGGGATGGATTTGTTGGTTATATAACTTTACCTAGATTTCCTTGTCTTAGCTTAGGGTGGGTAGGTCACGTTGTGTGTTTGCATTGCTTTCTTTTACTTGTTATTGTTATTTCTTTATTATGCGTTCATGTTAGATCAGTTTGATGTTTATATTATGAAAAGAAGAAAATGACATATTGATGAAAATGCCAATTTTTATTTTATTTCTAGCATGGTTTTATGATACTAACACGGGTGGATCATATCCCCCGCCTTTACTACTAAAGTGTTAGTGTTGTTAGAAGTGGTTGCAGGTTGCAGGTCTTGGACTACCATAGATGTTGATGTTCTCTTGCGCTCTACGGTGAGAACATACCCCCATGTTGGAACTATATGTTACCCCCCATGACTAGGGGTAACTAGAGAAGATCATGTCTCATGGCCCACAATGAAGACAATGATCCAGATGATTATGATGATCAACAGGTCCACCTATGGCAGCCCAACAACCCCCCTTAGATGCCTCTTTCACATTCGATCAACAAAGCTCATCACATCCAATCAACACATTCTTTGGGAGATGGTAAGCCAACATCACCATGAGGTATATTAGTCCTTTCATACAAGGTGTTATGCTTAATATATTGGGCATGTGAATGAGGATCATTGGTTGAAGTTGGATAATGGTTCATAAGCTCAAAAAATTATGTTTGTTTACTTGTTTTACCTTGGTGGCCAACCTTTATACTCTAGTCCCCTGTTGTCACCCCCAGTTAAAGGGGTATTACCAGGGGCCCCTCACAAGGGTAACGTTTTGTTTCCCCGCCATACTTAACACTTACCATCTTGGAGCCTGTCACAGATTAATATGCTACATAACTTGGTAATTGATGATTTTATGCATTGAAGAGATTATTGTTTCATACAGGTTTCCCAATAACCTCATTCAAACCAATTTGTCCCTTCACCTTTCATAGACCTAGCTTGGCCATTTAAGTGACCAAGATAGGTGGTTGTAGGCTTGGTTGATCTTGCTATTTGATTCCTTGAAGTCACTAGGGAGGCCTCCCTTGTGTTGGGTTTCTTTCCTTCACTAAAACAAGGGAAATATCTGCTTAGGTAACAATGGTAGATATTTCCAATTGTTACACAAGATCAGTATCTTGTAGAGGCTTTGTACAAATACAAATCTCGTCATAACAATGCTTCAAAATAATTTGGTGTGCCAACGTTATAAAATGCATAAACAACTAGAATGTTTAACCGACACACAATTTTGTAAGACACAAAAGGCGTTTAGATATGCAAGGAAAATTGGCCAATTGTATTTATTCTCAAAAGTTTTATTTATGCAAGCATTGTGTAGTTAGGTTGGTTAACTACAATAGAGAACCATCTCGTAACCCATCATTACAATCATTGTGCTATAATACGTTACGCTTGGTTAATACATCATATTGACATAATGGGACAAGCATTACAAATAAGGGCCGACAACATTACATAACATTTGGTTAATACATCATATTGATGTAATGGGACGGATATTACAAACAAGGGTTGACAACATTGCATAAATGTGTTTGCAACATAATCGTATGTATAGGATTTGGTAAAAAGAACAATAACATTTGATATGTAGGGGCCGAATAGAATTTACGTCAAATAATTTCATAAACTGTAACAGTATATCTACCTGATTTCAAACAAAATTCAATAATTATTTTAATTGAGCACCTAAGCATTTATAAATTTATCAACACATAATAAAATGTTTATAACAGTTTAAAACAATGCAAAATCTTAAATACATGGACCTGATGCTAATAACCCTCCGTTGTCCAAATGCCTTCTTGACTGATGTTGCACCGTAAAACACTGCCCAAAACCTAGTTCCTCCCTGCCAACTAGGTAACTTCCTAGCTCCAGGATATCATATGGATATCCTGGCCCCCGTGCCCANGTTACGCTGTCGGATTAGTGACTTGACTGATTTACTTGTGGCGAGTTGGGATTTCCCAGCTCGGATAGGAGTGGTAGCTCGGCCTTGCGAGGTGAGGTGGGAGCTAGACATACCATCTGGATAGTGTGTGGCCCCTTTGCGGCTCAGGGGGCTAAGGGGGAAGTAGAGTACCCCTAGCGATTGGCTGGGAGGTACCGGTGAGGTCTCGACGGTCGGCGAGCGGGAGTGGCACGAAGCGCGCAGACGTCATTCGAGGCAGGCGATAAGGCAACGGTACACTCTTCTATTTGTAGAGTATAATGCATATTGTTTTGTAAATGGATTAGATGTTAAACTGATAGAACCCCTCCCAGGCGTTCTCATACTGTTGACAATCGCTTTTTTTTTATATATTTGGTGTTCTGAGATGAAAAAAATTATTCATTTAAATCTGCGATTGGGCGCTTGATGGACTGTCTGGTTTTTATTACTTCTGTGATTTAATTGTGTAACGGACGTAAAAACATTAACACTGCTATTGTATTCGGTAATGAGTGAAAAAGAAAAATGATTCTGGCTTCGGCGATTGCGATATGTGATCGCTGTAAAATGTTGTCCCTGAGTTGTTTGATAACGACCTATCTAGCCTTGCGCTCCTCCTACTGTTCGTTGCAATTTTCTTTTGAGTTTTCCTGAGTATTGATATCCTGTGTTTTATGGTTCTTCCTTGAATGTGCAAGGGCGATGTTGCCTTTTTCAATTTTTTTTTAAAACCTTTTATAATTTGTTAGTAGTACTCCTTAGTATCTCTGCAATCTCTCTGAAGTAGCGAACATGAATTCTAGGTGTTGGAAATTTACCCATTGGTTTAGTTGGGTTTCTTTTGGGTGAATTTTACCTGTGCGTCATCAGGTTGAGCGAAAAATTTTCTGCTCGATTCCACTCCAGTGAACGGGTAAACTGCGACAGAAACTGGCACATGCGGTATCAGAGCCTGTGCAGTGTAATTAGGATGGATTAGAAGGAACACCATCTATATCAAGTTTATAATTTAAAAGTATGATGTTCAATTTTTTTCTGGAATGCTTGCGTAGTTCTGAGTTTTGGGTAGCGTTATTTGTGCCCACGGCTGTTGTTTACTGTGTATACGGGGGTGGTGTGTGTTATTGGATGCCCTGCTGATTGTTGACAATGAACGTTTAGATAGCGCTTGAGGTTTTGAACCGACGGCTTTGACCTTCCCCTTTCACAACGATTGTTATTTAAAATTTATCGAAACCAAATCTTAGGCGTTCCATGGATGGCCTACAATTTTTGGATATCGTAATTGAATGGCGGTTTTATTTAATGGCAAACTGATAGTCGTTGAGGGTCAACGATTACACTGTCGTTTCATAGATATGTCTGACATAGTCATTTGAGGGGTACGCAGAATGTATTGCATTGTCTGAAGGTCGTCGCTCCCTGCAATCTTGGCCTAAAACTCCCACCTTAATGATGACGAATTTGTGTGGCCGACATTATTATGCTCCCATTTCAAGATGGTACCTTATGAGTTAGCTTGAATCCGGCCCACCCATAGCTTAGGATTGATTGAGTTGATGACAGTAACTTGTTATGATCCCTTTGACAACCCAACTATCTTTGATCCGTTCCACGACTTTCTCACTCACCTCAAAGCGATCAATGTATGTTTGAATTAGTCACTTCCACCTTGGCTCTGTTGATCCAGCACATGATGGAGATCCTTCAGAGGCAGAGGGAGAGCACCCAGTGACTGAGTGAGAGCACCTTGCACAACAACAAGGCAAGAGCCTGCACCGTCCAAATTTCTTAAGTCTTTATTTTAGCCCCAGAAACTCCATAGTTAGCGAGAGATTACAGTAACTTAGCCTGCCACTAGGGAGAACCCTTAGCCGCGAGTTTAGAAAGCTTTGTCCTTCGGTTATGCTGAAGTAAAATTTATGGTGATTGAATCCCTCAGTATCTTTTAAAAACCGTCGACTGTTGTAACCTTTGACCTTATTAAGAGCATTCAATGAGCTCTAGCTATTCTAGTGTCAGGATTATTTTAGTCTGTCCTGAAATGTGAATTTATTTTTGTTTCCAGATTGATTAATATTGTGAAATTTCCTTATTTGCCGGATTGAGTAATAACCGCATGAATTTGTGGGTCACACCTCTCAATAAAGCAGAATGTATGAGTCATAGATAAATGCTTACAAGGTTTTTAGGAAACATAAAGGAAATAAATATGTTGGTTAACATTCACGCTGAAAAGTGTTGTTGGTAGTTTAAGTTACTTAAGATTTGTTTAAAGATCTCTCAACCTTAAATTAATTTAGTTAAGGTTTGTTACTGTTAATAACTAGTAGATTGAGTTTGGATTAGGTTAGAATTAGTTGACATGTGGTGATTTATTTGTTCCTCAGTTATTATATATCAACATTTTACATTATTTGGGTAATGTTTTGTTTAATAATTGGATATATTTAACTGGATGAAGCACTAAGAGGCATATCTATTCTTAATATTTTTTTTATTTGTTGAAATTTTTTGACAATGTGGATTATCAAAAAAATTTAGTGTTCTTTTGTCTTGGGAAGATTATATCCTTTTTGTTTTCCCATGGTTCCTAAATTTGATCTTCATAGTATGTGTTACCAAATGTTGTTTTTTGTTTTCTTTCCAAAACTATATCTGATTTATTTATTAGTTTTTAAGATATCATTAATACATTGAAAACTACATTAATAATATCTTGAGTGGATTAGTACATTGAAAACTACATTAAGAATATCTTGAGTGGATTTAGTTGGCTCTCTTATATATGTGTTGGTATTATTATGAACAAGANATTAGGGAAAGAATGGAAGTTCTAAAATTCTATAAAAGAGAGAGAGGAGAAGGAAGAAGGGGATCGACGGTTAGCATAACATTACGCTGTCAGATTTGTGACTTGACTGATTACTTGTGGGGAGTTGGGATTTCTCAGCTCGGATAGGAGTGGTAGCTTGGCCTTGCGAGGAAAGCTGGGAGCTAGACGTACCATCTGGATAGTGTGTGGCCCCTTTGTGGCTCGGGGGGCTAAGGGGGAAGAAGAGTATCCCTAGTGATTGGTTGGGAGGTACCGGTGAGGTCTCGAAGGTCGGCGAGCGGGAGCGGCACGGAGCGCGTGGATGACACTCGGAGTAGGCAATCAAGCAAAGGTATGCTTTTCATTTTGCATAATAGAAGGTATTAGGACCCTGGCACTCTCTTAAGGTATCAACATTTTTATATTGGCCTTATGAGATGAAAAATACTTGACTTAAATCTGCTTGGGTTCTCGTCAAATTGACTGGTTTACTTTTTCTGTTCTTCGGCAATTTTAAATTGTGTGACAGATAAAAACATTTCTTCTTGACTCTGTCATTGCTCGTGGTGGTTGTTGTCTTGCGCCCTTTATCGATTGAGTACCCCTTCGCATGGGCTGACTTGCGTCCATTAAGGGATTTCTGGCGCTGGTTATTTTATTTATTTCTGCATTTTAATGAAACTTTCCACCTCTTGACTGTAAAGTCGCTGCCTTTTCAGCCATGGAAGACCATGCATGATTATGGTGTGTCTGCGTTAGAATTTGTGGCCACGTTTTAAGCCTTGTTGGACAACGATCTCAACTTCCCTTGTGATGTTAGTATAGTATCTTCCACAATTTACCTTTCATACCTTAAACTGCGAGCACACCAATCTCTACAACAAATCTTGAGTTAAACTCAACCTTTGACTGGTGACAACGATTTTTAGTGACTTGTTGAGGGCCCTTCTCTGCGTACTACTTTATTACATGCCTTGGGTTGATGGTTGTTGGCTCTGTGTATTTTTTTTAAAAAGGGAATTTGAAGGCGTACTCATTACTGTAACTAAGGCTCAGCGATTATAAAAGATGGTGTTATTTCAATTTCTGAAAAGGGCACCCACTATTTGAAATGCTAAATCTTCTTAAAATTAATAACCTCACAGGCTCAACGATCATTAAAGAATTGTGTCATTTCAGTTTCTGAAAAAGGCACCCACTGTGTGCACTGTAAAAACCTTTTAAATTATTTGACCTCACACAACCTCTTACTGAATGGATCTCATGTCGACTGTGGCGTTGGGTGGTTGCTTTCATTTTCACGTGACCTTCCTTTAAGACCTCGACTGGAACTATATTTGAATGCTGTGAACAATAGTTTGCAACGTAATGTTCCCACCTTGACGTATTTAAACCAACGTCAACATCGCACCTGTTAAATTTTAAATTTACATTTTCCCAGGGAGAACAGAGACAACGTTTGTAGATTTGTTTCCCTTGCTGTGGCATCACGTCCTCTAGCGACATTTCTTAGATTAGATTAAATGTTGAAGGTTGAGAATAGATTCAAATCTAATCCCATGCAGCAATAACTCTATTTGTCTGAACGCATTTTTCTAAATGTTTAGAACTTGAACTCTCGAGGTGGAGCATCGTTGGACAACTAAGCGCAAGTTGAGGGCTAAGGCATGGCTTGGATGCTTAGCTGGTGTTTTTTTTTCCTTTCCTTAAGACCGTCTTTGTCTGGTGTACTGGCGATGGTAAAAAAGGTAGAAGGGGAAATACAGTCATTGCCGAAATTATCCTTCTGCTGTCAAACTTTTTTAGTGCATTTCCAGTCTTGGACTTCTGCTCTGTGCCTACCTACTCCCTCACGAGTTATCTCTGTCTTCGTCTTTTGAACCCACTGCATGCAGTCCCTTATTTCCTTCTCGCGGCGAGTTTTGTTCCACTTTTTTCGATTTGCGTTTTTAATAGAGTTGTATGTGGCAATTTGTTCATGCCTCAGTTATTATATATCAACATTTTTTGGGGGTAAATGTTTTGTTTAATGATTGGATATATTTAACTGGATGAAGCACTAATAGGCATATCTATTCTTAATATATTTTGTTTTTCTTTATTGTTGAAATTTTTTAACAATGTGGATTATCAAAAAAAATTCAAGTGTTCTTTTGTTTTGGGAAGATTATGTCCTTTTTGTTTTCCCATGGTTCCTAAATTTTGATCTTCATAGTATGTGTTACCAAATGTTGATTTTGTTTTCTTCCCAAAACTATATCTAATTTATTTATTAGTTTTTAAGATATCTTTATTACATTGAAAACTACATTAATAATATCTTGAGTGGATTAGTACATTGAAAACTACATTAAGAATATCTTGAGTGGATTTAGTTGGCTCTCTTATATATGTGTAGGTATTATTATGAACAAGAATAAATTGGATAAGTGATACTATAGAAGTAGCATTTTAGATATGTTAATGCTATTAATTATGAGAAGATATTTTTATAAATTGTGATGTTCATTATGCCAGTAAGTAATGTATCTTTAGGATTTATTTCCATAAGTGCAAGCTCATTACAAAAGAAGAAAATACACCAAAAAAAAAAAAAAAACACTCACATTATTGTGATAAATTATTGATTTAAGATAATAGGCCCCTGTTTTAAAAATGAAAGGTGGTCATCATCCATGCTACCTTCATTTAAAGTGTTAGCTACGGTGGAAGTTAATGAATGATTTACCCCATGCTTGAAGTAAAGTAGATGGATACCTTTGCATCTTGAATTAAAATAAGTTGATTTCTTAGCACTCGCACTTGTGTCATCTCATGATGGATTTAGTAATCCAATTTCTCTTGCACCGTGGAATTCATGTGTTGTGCGTTGATATATAGAACTTTATCGGGCAGCAATCGTCCTTGATGTTTGTTGATTTAGCTTTTGGGTCTGGATTGAGTCGGGCGGGATGTAGACACCTCCATGTTCCTCAGAATAGTCACCAGCCCTAAGACCTTAAATGGTTAAAATCGATGGGAACCTGGGCTTGAGTGTTGCTTATGTGTCTTGGAGGTCCTAACCATTGCAGGGTAGGACGGGCGGGTAGTCAGTCTTATTATTGTTTGTTGATTGTCGTTCTTTTCTTGTAGAGGTTTATGTGTGTCTTAGATCTTTATGTTGTCATCGCATTGCATGCGTCATGTTCGTTGTCATATGGTGATGCAAAGTCGAATGTATTTATTATCCTTGTACACACGCGCACAAAAAAAAATAAAAAAAATTGCACTTGGTATAAGAGATTATCGTCGTAACGAGGAGGAGCATTACACTTTGTTTATACATTCGATCGATCTAGTCGACCAAATAATTGTGTATAATCATTCATGGATGTCTCGTGACTTAGGATTGTTATCTACGTAATTTACAATTCTTTAATGTTATGTACTATGTTTATGATTCCTTCTTGGATATATACATTTGTTATTTATATCTTTGTTTAAACTCGATTTACTTAGCATTGTTTCCCTTTTTGGACATAATTATAGCATTCTAACTTGTTTGTTTCTATTATTTAGGTACTGAGGAGGTTGGTATCAGGGAAAAATAGGAAATACCCTTGGAAAGGTATTCGACTTCCATTCATTAAATACATTTCAATTCTGGCATCACAAAAAGTTACTGCTCCGTTTATACATTCGTTCGAGCCAGTCGACCAAATAATTTTGTATAATCATTCATGAAAGTCTCGTGACTTAGGACTATTATCTACATAGTTTACAATTATGTAATGCTATGTACCATGTTTATGATTCCTTCTTAGATATATATAGTCGTTATTTATATCTTTGTTTAAACTTGGTTTACTTAGCATTGTTTCCCTTTTTGGACATAAACAGTCATTAATCGTTTAACTCTTTTTAAAATGTAACGATTTATTTTCGAATA
>SNQJ01S0001579.1:255635-272562 GCA_010110895.2 Picea sitchensis
TGCACTACCCCATTATAAAATGTTGTGTTTTTTAATAATAAAATATTATTATAAAATATAAAATTGTATAGAAAATTATAATATAGTTTATAATAGTTTCACTAGTGAATAGGATATAAATAGTTATCTCCATTCAATGTGGTTAGATTTTAGTTAAAAAAAACTTTTAGTTTAAAAAATGTTAACTTATAAACAAGTTGCATCCATTGCTATAACTCATGAAATTGTTGGAATATTGTAATAATTATATTTTATGAATACTTCTCATATCACTATTCTAAGTGGATCTAGAATTCATGAAATTGTTGGAATATTGTAATATTTATATTTTATGAATACTTCCGATATCACTATTCTAGGTGGAATTACCGCATTGCTTGAGATGCAAGTTCACTAAAATATTGATATTCTAGCCCACGAGTAGTGCTAGTCTCTTGCTAGATTAGATTGATATCATGAAATGGGTAAGTGAGATCATGGTTGGCACTTCTCAAAGATCTTTAGATTGTATTTGGTACAGAGCTATTGGAGCTTGGATACCTTCTGACTTCAGGGACTAACTGGACAAGTGATTTGGTTGAAGATGTCTTGGTGTTCAAGGATTTGACATCTTTCGAGTCGAAGTTAACCAGTACTGAATCCAAGTCCTTTGACATATTTCGAGTCGAAGTTAACCAGTACTGAATCCAAGTCCTTTGTTATTTTTTAGACTCTACATGCTACATGATACTCTTCAACATTATTGCTTTTGCATAAATTAAGCCATCAATAACTTTAAACCTGAGTGGAATTATTCCTGCAATTGAACTAAACCAACTTTAAACCTGAGTGGAATTATTTCTGCAATTGAACTAAACCTTTTTTTGAGATAGACTAGCATATTTTAAAGAAAATCATTCACTCCAATTGAAGTATAAATGCAATTCACACTTGGTAGTTGCAATTTAAGTATAAATGTAAGGCACACTTGGTAGTTGCAAGTAGTGAAATTTCCCATCGAACAAATAGGAATTCATGATGAGAAACATAAAAGAGACATACCAAATATCATCCACATGGATATGCTATTGAAAGTTTGCTAGTATGTAGCATGCTAGTGACTCTTCACTGCAACCACTAATGGCTTCACATCAATGTCTTGTGCATTATCAACTTAACCTGCAGTTGTCGTGGCAGTGGCTTGAACCTGTGGCTAAGCGTGCTCAGAATCCTCGAGGATCCATCGAATGCTAGCGAGTGTATTCCAATAGTCAACCGTCGGGTTCACTGAAACAAAGCAAACTGAAAACCTACAGAAACCTCAACCAACTTTATTTTTCCCACCACGAGTTTATGATCGTGAACAATCAACCAACTTTATTTTTCCCACCACAAATTTATGACCACGAACAATCATGGATGATATAAAACAAAAAAATAAAAAATAAAGAAAATTATCATTCTGTACAGACCTTCCACAAACCGCCCAAATCCCTCAAAGTGTCAATCTCAACCACTTAAAAACTATTTCTCGAGATTATTAATAAATGACTCTTGAAGGATTTGATAGCTCTTAACCACTTAAAAACTATTCGACGTTAATTGATAACTCTTGGTGCAAAACAGCTTCGGAGTTGAGACAGATTAGTCCTAATTATGTATTAAAGACCTTAGGTGAGGTGGGTTTTCCGGCCATTGATTCACCAATGCTAGAGTCTCATGGGACTTGAGATTAAAACTCGAATGAAGACAACTTATGCCTCGCCATGTGAAATTAAAGAACACTTTCCAGAACTTTCTTTGTGAGCTCTGTGTCATAGTAGCCGAAAAAGTTTTGATTTTTCGGTACCTTTGGAATTTCATTTTCTTTGATTTCATGAAGAACGGTGTATTATGTGTTTTTCTTTTCCTATTTATTTCAGGTTCTTTGTGAGATCTATGTCATAGTAGCTGAAAAAGTTTTGATTTTCCGATACCTTTGGAATTTCATTTTCTTTGATTTCATGAAGAACTGTGTATTATGTGTTTTTCTTTTCCTATTTAATGACATTTTCATTGGATGCCACATCTAATCCACTCCTAATGATTTTAGAATTTTCATAATCTCATAACCGATGAGAAAAATCATTAACACCATATCCAATAAAGTTACACTTCTTCGATTTTGCCTCAAGCTTTGTTCTATTTTATTTATCAATATGGGAAAATGCTTCATAACTGAAAATCTTCATAAATGAGTAGTTTACCTTTTTACTTGTCCATGCCTCGTATGGATTGCCACCATCCAAGGATATTGAAGGCCCTATGTTTATTAAATAAACAATAGTCTCTACAACATCTTCGTAGAACTGTAAGGGACACCCAACACCCATCATTCAATCTCATACTCCTTGCAAGTTCCATGATTGTCTTGTTCATCCTTTCTTTGACACCATTTTCTTATTGTATTCCTTGAATTGCCTTATCTCTATGAATACCATGGTATGAAAAGAAATAATCAAACTCCTTGTGGGATTATTCACCTCCATTGTCTGATATGAGACACTTCAACCTTTTTCCTGTCGCATTCTCAACCAAAGCTTTCCATTTCTTAAAAGTGTCAAAACATCATATTTTTTTCGAGTGAAATAAACCTAAGTTTTTCTAGTTGCATTATAAATACAAGTAACATAATAACAAGAGCCACCAAGAGATAATACCTGAGTTGGTCCCCATACATTTGTATGCACAAACTCTAAATTTTCATTCTTCTTTTTCTTTCCAACCCTAAGAAATCTGAGTCTCTTATGTTTTCCATAAACACATTGTTCATAGAAATCCAAATCAACTTCCTTAATATATGGAAACAAATTCCTTTTGTGAATTATCTCCATCCCCTTCTCACTCATTTTTCTAAGCCTATGATGCCATAGTTTTGTATCCACACCTATAGAAGCTAAAGAGATTGAAGAGTCAACATTACCAGTACATAAATACAATGTACCTACATTCTCTCCTTTTTCCATTACGAGTGATCATTTAGTGACCTTCCACACCTTATCTGTAAATGTAGATATACATCCTTCACTTTCCAACTATCCTGCTGAAATTAAATTTCTTCTGAGATCTAGTTTTAGTAACCATTGGCTTCCATTATTTTTCTTTATTCATACATTACCCATTCCAACAATTTGGCATTGTTCATCGTCACCCAAATAAACCTATCCAAAATCACCTTGAACATAATCTTGGAAATATTTCCTATGGGGTGTGGCATGACATGAAGCCCATGAATCTACTACCCAAGATTCAGTAATATTATCTATCAAAAGAATCAAAACATCTTGTAACACATCACACTTTATATTTACTTCCTGATTTTTCTCCTATTGTCCATATCTTTGTTTCTTTGGAGATCTGTAGTCTTTTCTCATATGTCCTTTCTTCGAACAATTTGAGTACTCTATATTTCCTAGTTTGGATTTGGATCTACCCTTCCTAGAATTCTTGCAGTTCCGTGATCTCTCTCCTCTATCGTTTTGTCTTTCCCTATTTTCCATGGTCAACACATTACCTGGGTTCTCATCTATGTTTTTCCATCGCATTTCCTTGCTAAGGATAACACCAACAACATCATCAGATTTCACAGTGTTTGAACGAGAGACGGAGTTACTTACAACCATAACCAAGCCATTCCATATTTTTTGGCAATGAGAACAATATTAGAACATCCCTAACCTCGGCATCAAAGTCCACTTTTAAAATACTTAATTGATTAGTAACCATATTAAATTCATTTAAATGGTTAGCAACAGACCCACCTTCTCACATCTTCATATTAAATAATCATTTCATTAGAAATAACTTATTGGACACAGAGTGATTTTCATATGGTTTAACCAATGCCTTCATCATATCCTCTATTGTCATTTCTTTTGAAATATTGAAATCCACCAACACTACTAGGCACGGTTGTATCGTTCCCAAGTCTTTCTGTCAATAATATCGCATTCTTCATCCTTCATACTCGTCATCTTCTTTGATTTTTCTTCCAATGGTAGGAAAATATACTTTTGATATAGATAGTATTCCATTTACATATTCCATAACTGGTAGTTTTGGCCATTAGATTTCTCAACCTTAAAATTTTCATCTTCCGCCATTACTCCCACTCGAACCAGGAACCTTCTTTTAATGGGAGTTACTTTTCGCTCTGATATCAATTGTTAGAAAAACAAGATCGTGGAGAAATAAAATAAAACAAATGCGAAAATAGAAAAAACAGAAGATACACAATAAAATAGAGACATAGATATATATGGTTCATCCACTGTGGGTTATGTCCACCAGAGAAATCACTAGGTCCTTACTTTTATTATTATCTAGCAAATGAAGGGATACAACCTACAACACACCCGCTATAAATTCCTCGTGTTTCTCTCACAGTCTCATCTCTCATAATACAATATTCACTCACCTACAAAGTGGTGATACAATTCCCTTATTAAAGAGGGTTTCCTTTTAGGGAAAAAACGCTAACATACTTCTACCGTCAAATATGTGACCTTATAATGAACAGTCCAGATTGACAACAAAATTACAATATTTTACAAGGCAATTTTACCAAAAAAATCTCTTTGGGGGAACTTCCCGTGAACCCCGCCAATTGGGATCCAAAATTTCAAGAGATAATTTTATAACTCTTGTCTAACTCGTAAATTCATTTTTATACTGGATGTATTGATGGTGTACACTCAAATCAATTGGGATTTGTTCTTGATACGGTGTTATTGAAACTCTTGACATACATTTTATGCCAACCATCGCCAGGTGCATCAATTTGAGGGCTTATCCACGAAAGGTTGAGATAAACAATGAAGAATAAATATGCATGCCATGAGATGAAAGTTATATGGCATCGTTGAGTCTCGCTCCAAGTCATTATTAAATTTCCATTGCATGCAATAACTAGAACTTATTGTTATTACACTTGCACTATGGTTATGGTGGAAATACTTTGTATATTGATACAATTTTGTGTATAAATACATTATCTCCTTACGAGGTCGAGGGTTAATGTATAGATTTATATAATAGTTTTTTTTAATGTGGTTTTTGTCTTGAGACCCGTATTCATTTTGGTTGATTATTCATTTTGGTTGATGTTTCTTCGTAGTAGCCATAAACTATGTTATCATGGTAATCATATTCACACCAATAACTAGGGTTTTCATTATGAACCCTAGGACCCATATATTCAGTTCGTGTGAGTTATATTTTCCTTTAATTTCTTGTATATAGAAATATGCTCGTGTTGTATTAGCTTTATATTAACTCCATTTGCATTTACCTTCTGCTTCACGCATTGACTACCCGAAGCATTCGACCCTCTAACAATTTGTATGAGGAATTTGATTATATCTTCATTGTTATTCAAGTTTATAATATACTTGTATATAGTATTTTTTTGTCTTCAAGTCGTGGCCATACGTGCACAGGATTTCAAGACTTATTTTCCAAAAGAGTCATGGTAAATCTGGTCAAGATGTTCTTTACAATGGATGAAACCCTAAATTTTTCTTATACTTCTGGTTTTCAATCATTTATAAACACCATATACTTTAAAATAGAAACATTATCTTGGTCTATTATTATAACTTTTTCCATTACCTCTATAATGAATATCATAGTATTCTTTACTGTACAAATTCTTAGAAAGTATAAAACAATTCTCATGCAATCTATATTGTAACACCATTGTAGATTTTTTTGCACTAATCTTAAATTAGAAATTGAATAGAGATAAATAAGTTTAAGATCACAGATATGAGAAGAGAGATAAATAGATTAAAGAATACATATCTAAGCTGCTTCAAAAATGGAAACAAATTGAGTAGAGAATCACTGCCTCCCAACCATAGACATGAACAACCAATATTACTTGCTCTTGTCACCTCTGAGCCTAAACATTTATTCCATAGGGACTAAAAACTATATAACCCTTTCCAAAAAACTTAGAGTTTGACTCCATCTCAAAACCATCAAACTCAATTCCTCTTAACAAGTACTCAGTAGCATCCTACCTCCTCTAATGAAATAAATTAGAAATTGAATAGAGATAAATAATTTTAAGATCACACATATGAGAAGAGAGATAAATAGATTAAAGAATACATATCTAAGCCTGCTTCAAAAATGGAAACAAATTGAGTAGAGAATCACTTCCTCCCAACCATAGATATGAACAAGCAATATTACTTGCTCCTCTCACCTCTCTGCCTAAACATTTGTTCCATAGGGACTGAAAACTATATAAACTCAGTRGCATCCTACCTTCTCTATACTTATTTATCTTCTTCCTTTCACAGAAAAAGAATAGCTTGCCTAGGTCATTTTCCAAGCTTGTCTCATCCCTAACCCTAGGGAATCTTCTTGGCCTAAATTTGTGCTATCTTTTTCCCTCACATACCAAATCTGTGGGAGTAGGTTTACACTTGTCCTCATGGACAATATTTACTCTCGTTGTTTTTATCCCTTTTTCACTCCCCCATGGAATAATGATTTACTTTTGTAACTTGATTCTCTAACCAATTTGTTTCTAGTTTAATAAAATAAATTAAAATGATATTTACAAAAAATATTCATCCTCATCAATGTTTATGATGATATAATTTTAACATAAATATTTAAGAAAAAACTTTCACAACATAAACCATTAAAAATTAAAATATTCAAGTGTTTATAAATGGAGGGATATTACATCCTCTTCCCCTTGAACTGAACACCTTCCTTGGTGATCCAATCTAGGCATATCAGCTCTCGAACAAAAATGGATAAGTATTTATCATGGCTTCTTCCATTTCCCAAGTGGCCTCCTCAGGACAAAAGTTCCTCCATTTCACTTTAACATGAGTGATGGCTTTGTTTCGCAACATAGTTTCCTTCTTATCGAGAATGTGTAGTGGTTCCACCTCGAACTCGCCTTTTGGTTTATGATTTACATCATGTACATATTTCATTAAAAATGAAACATGAAATGAATTGTGTAGTTTTAAATTGGTTAGTAGTGCAACCTTATAGGCCACTGACCCTACTCTAGAAAGCACTTCAAATGGCCCACAATATTGTGGTGACAACTTGGTACTCTTTTCCAATTTGAATGAATTGTTTCTAGGTTTGAATTTTAGATAAACATGATCTCCTACATTGAATTCTACATGTGTTTTTTTCAAGTCTACAAAACACTTTTGTTTGTCCTCTGCGCTTTTTAAATTATACTTTTCTTTCTGAACAATTGTTTCCATTTCTTTTAGCATATCTGGACCTGAAATGATCTGGTCAACTTGGTTTTCCCAACTAATAGGTGTTTGACACTTCCTGTCATACATCACCTCAAAGGGACTCATATTTAGAGAATCTCGATAACCATTATTATATGCAAACTCAATCAGATGAAGGTACTCCTCCCACTTTGTGGGGAAGTCCATTACATAMATCTACAGCATATCCTCCATAATTTGGTTAGTCCTTTCGATCTAACTATCGKTTTGAGGATGATATGCAGTGATAAAATTTAGTTGAGTACCCAAACCACTGAACAAKGATTTCTATAAAATCAAATTGAATCATGTATCCCTGTCTGAAATGATAGTTTTGGGTAAACCATGCATTCTAAATATTTCCTTCATGAATATTTACGCAATATTTATAGTTGTATAAGTTGATTTTACTAGGTTGAAGTGTCCAGCTTTAGTGAGTTTGTCTAATACTACCATTATAGAGTCATTTTGTTTCTTATTTGTAGCTAGTCCTATAATAAAGTCCATGCTAATCACTTCCCATTTCCACTCAAGAATGGGTATGGGATGCAATAATCCGGTTAGGTGATGGTGTTAAGCTTTAACTTGATGGAACTCAAGACACCTCAAAATATATTCAGCTACATCTCTTTTAATCCCCGCCGAAAAGATGTATTTCTTTAAAGTTGTTATGGTCTTTTGGTAACTTGGGTGACCTGAATAAGGTTTCTTATGTACTTTAGCTAGTATCAAATTTTTAATTATGTGTTTTTTAGAAAATAAATTATATTTTTGCACTACACTAAACCCTCTTGATTGCAGCTAAATTTTTTTTTTTACTCAACTAATTTATTATTTTGAAAATTGTMTTGTATTTTCCTATAATTTTCATAATTTTTTGTTGTTGATTTAATTCTCTATTTCAAATCATTTTGTACATTACTATTGAAAATTGCATGTAGTTTTATTCTATTCAAAATCATACTCACTTAGAAAAGCTAGGCTTCTTTCCTTACATTTAAGTTATGCTAATCGAAAAGATACTTAAGGCCGATATTATCAATTTTTAATAGAAAGTTTCTACCCAACAAGTAGTGTCACCACATTTTTAAAGCATGTACAATAGCAGTTAATTCTAGATCATACATTGCATAGTTATTTTCAAGAAGTTTCAACTTTCGTGATTCATAAGAAATCACATGATCATCTTGTAACAGTACACCTCCTATTCCTTCTAATGAAGCATCAATACAAAAAACAAAGTCCTTATGTGGGTTTTTTATTGTAACATCCCACTCTTGTGCATGCCTAAATGGATTTATTCTTTGAGGACACTTGCGCGCAAGTGATCCAGTTCATTATACTATTGACCATTTTGATTATGGATCATGATGATGTTGTGGATTTTATGATATTTATATCGACATGTGCTATTGACTGGTTTTCCTGAGTGTGCAAGACTTTGGACTGATTAATGATGTCGATGGCATCGATGGACCTCCTTGGACTTTGGATCGAGTCAGGAGGTGGAATTTTATGGTTTGTGTGTTTTTGTTATTGCTTATGTGACATATGGCTAGTAGATTATGATGTTGATTTTATTCACTAACATGTTTCTTTGATGGATGAAGGTTGACGATAGCTTGCCAACTAGACTCACATTTGGAGTAAAGGGGTCATGCATGACAACTAGAGACTTTGAGAGAGAGGTGTGGTAGCAGCCCTACCACATCCTACTAGAACTCCCATCGTGGTGTGAAATGTAGGTTAACGATTACCTAGTTTGAGAGACCCACGATGTCATGAGGGAAGACTGTGACAGTTGCTCACGATGATTCAAAGGGGCGCACAATAAGGCAGGGTCCTTATTCCTTAGAGGCCCTTAGTCTCCCACAAGGTCACCTCACGGAGTATTGACTCCAGGGGTTTGACGTATACCAAAATTATTCAAAAGGCAAGTGGCACCCTTGGAGCACATAGTGCGTCTTGAAGGGAATGTCACATAAATAAAATAAAAAAGCAGACGAGTGGCACTCTTGGAACACGTAGTGCGTATTGAAGGGCACGCCGCATTTTTTTAACACTGGTAAGTTACGAACTTAGTACCTAGAAAAATGTGTCTCCTCGGGATTTGGTTAGCCTTAAAATGAATGTTGTGTGAGTAAAGATAAATAATTATAATTTTCCCTTAAAAATTGTTGTCGAGCCTAGTGAATTTAAAACCTAGGTCTACGTAGGTCATGCGAACAAAAAAAAACTAAATCGACATTTAACAAAGGTGGGATAAAGAAAATTCAAACATAAATAATTAAAGTAAAATTTTAATCATGGATTAAATTTTAAAAAGGTAAATTGTTGTTTATGTGTAGACTTTCTAATTATGAACTTATACAAAAAGGGGAAACTTAAAGAAAAAGGGGACTGTGTAACATAGTAGGGAATCTAGTCTTTGGAACTTTCTAATTGTGAACTCAACTAGGCTTTAAGAAAGGTGTCAGTCATTAAAGGAATGCAAGGGAATAAAGGGACATCAAGGAGCGCTTTTACGTGGGTGAGGGAAATAGGAAAATTGAGTTAATTAATTAATTTATTTATTTATGGTGTAACTAAGGGATTAGGTACGAGGGAGGTTTATCCTAATTAAATTTAATAAAAACAATCTAATGAGGGTTTTGGAAACTAATATCTAAGAAAACTCTATAAAAAGGATGGTGGAGGAGGAGAAGGGATCACGTCTGGTATGTGTAAGGTTATGCTATCGGATTTTATCTTGACTTAATTTTTCTTGTGGGAGTTTGGATACCTAGCTCGGTTAATGAGTGGTAGCTCGACCTTGTGAGGTGAGCTGGGAGCTAGTAATCTTTGGTTGTGAGTGTGGCCCCTTTGCAGCTCGGGGGGCTCAGGGGGAAGAAGAGTAGCCCTAGCATTGTCTAGGAGGTACTGATGAGGTCTTAGCAGTTGGCAAGCAAGAGCCGAACAGAGCGCAAGCGCGGGACAACCACTTATGGTTCTTCTCCTTCGGCTACGGTATGCATGTATAAATTTTGTATTGAAAAAGTAGTTAATTTTTCTGTATATGATTATCTATAATGGAGAATGTAATCTTGTGTAAACATGTATTGAAAGGTAGTTAATTTTTTGTATATGAATATCTATAATGGAGACGTTTGAGTTAAAATTTTGGACAGCCATTGTGAAATGTAATTTAAGATGTATTATCATGGTTGGCACCGAAGTAGTTTTAATTCTTATTGTTGCATCTTCTCAGAAAAAAGTTTTATTGTTTAATTTTGATGTATTTTAATGTTGCGCAGAAGTATTTTTATTCCTTACTATATTGGGCCTCTACCCATTTAGAAAAAATAAAATAAAAAGCCTACGCCTTCAATCCCTACTTGGGGGAACACTCCCGAGCTCTGCACTGAGGAGATCTCTCAGTTCATCCTTTCACAAAAAAAAAAAACCGTGAGGCATGTGCACTCACGAGAAGAGAGACCCTTCATTCACGTTTTATTCTCCCTTCACACCAAATGTGATTCTTGTGCCACGCGATTCTTGTGATCAGCCTCTTCGATGTACTTGTTGCTCCACACCAAAACGCAATGCGTGGGCTTGCGGATTTAAAAATGGAACAATTGTTGTTGATTGTCCTCACTCAATGATCCAGTAAATGCCCAAGTGTGCACCCCCACCTACATTCCACCGCACATTCCACCCTCTTTACTTATGTTTGGTTCGTCAAAAAAAGGAAATCTGGAAGCTAAGCTTCAATCTTACCTATCTGGTGTGATTTTCTTGTCCCTACGGAAACCCAGACGTTTTTAAAAAAACTCTCTGAATACTATAGCTAGTTATAAAAGTATCAATTTAACCTTTTACTAAAGAGCCCCTTTCGACAACAATATTTAGCCCTGAATTATTGACTTCTTGTTCTTATTTTTTTCTTGATGCTCGTGTTAGTGATCATGGCTACACATTGAAAGGAGAGTATTACCTCTCTTCCTCAATGATGGATTTCTTCCCACAGAATATTAACTCTGTATTCTTATGTCATTCAATTTTTCGTATTGTGTTTTTCCTTCAGATCACCCCTTTCTCATTGCACACAGCCTGACGAGTGCTAAAACCCATCCCCCTCCTCTACGCAGCCATCTCGTTTCCCACTGTCTCTCCGACTTACCCTCGCGCACGAGTATAGTTGTACTTCCCTATCAGCGAATTGTTGGTGGTGGATTCTCTGACTTCTAACATATCTAATTTAATTACTTTCCTTAAGTCTCGTTTAGTCTTAGGCAGTGGTTCTTTCACCTCGAATTCTCGAGGTCGTCTGAGTTCTGTCCATGATTAAATTTTTCCAGCACCATTTCTAAAATCCTACCTGCGTGTTTCCTTTAATTCCCTCCACGAACCACTTGGGTGGACATCTCCCGAGGTAGTGACCCTACACCCTTAATTACCCTGAATCCTCTGGTCGATAACTTTCCATTTGATTCAACCCTACTGCATTCTTTTCCATCTCCAAAATTATTTCAGGTTGCTTGTGTAAAAGGTTATTGATGCAAAAGAAGTGTGATATTATGTTAGAGTGATTCTTTTATTTATGTTAATGTTATTACGGATAAAATTCCATGCGGGTTAGTTACCAGTTCTAGTCAAATTCTATTTTTAATCAACTTCCAGCCCAAGTATTTATTTTACAGTGTTTTAAATTCTAAATTCCAGTTAATATCAACCTAGTTTGTGTGGTTGGATTCACTAGATAGCCTAAACTTTTTAAGTTTAACCTCCCCTTTTTAATCTTACCAGCTACAAGTTAAATCTTGGTCACAGTTAAGTCGAAAACTATTTGATAGTTACCCTTTGATTTATTTAAGCTCAGATAATGTTGTACTTTCACTCGAAATTTTGATAATGAAATTAAAAGGAGTGGATTACTATGATAGTTGTCCAATTCGACAAGATTGGGGCGAAGAGTTGTTTTAATATCCATTTGAGTTAATCTATAGAGGTAGAAGCATGATATTTTGGACCTTTAAATTTTAGCAGACCTAATAATCATGTGTGTAATACAACTAAATTTGTCACTACTTAATCTATGAAAAAGGGGTAATGCTTGTTATATTGATCTTGGACTAAGAATGTAACTCTAGATTATAGTAGAGTTTGTTTGAATGAATTTAGGATTGAAGAGTACTTGGTTTTCTAGTGTGTTAAATTTTAGTAAATTGATGAAGGAGAGGTTTTTATTGTGTAGTTAGAAATAAAGGTTAGGAAAGGATCATTCTTTAATAAGAAATGGAATGGCCAAATCGATTCATCTAGTCTTGTTTTTAATGAAGAATAAATTAGAGAGAAGTTTTCATTATATGATATGGTTCCTTGCTTTATTTGAATTGGAGAAATCAAGAATTTATAGATGAGTTTATTGGATTATTAAAACCTTGAATGGAAAAGTATAATGTTACAGGAAGATTGTTATATGTTTTTATTAATAATTAGTTATGGGTTACTATATGCTATAATTGAGTCCTTGATGATAAATTTGTTACTGAATTACATCTAGATGTTGCGCAATTGAAGGTATTGAATGTAGTCACCTGGTGTCTTGTGTTTCTTGATTGTTTAGAGTGCCTTCGTCTACAGGTTTTGTATAGTGTATAACAGTGCAAGTAATTTATGGCACGATGGTTTTTATGTTGTGGTTTAAGGTTTAGACTTATTTATGGTTGTGACTTGGTTTCTATTGGACTTGTAGAAATGTGGCGACATGATTCCTTGTTATTGGATCATTGGGCGCATTGATCGATAAGCACATATGATAACCTGGCTTTTGGGTAATGTGTTTCCCGATGATGATGGTTTTGATTAATGAATGTGATGTATTGTATATTGTATTGCAATGCATATTATGAAGTGTTAACTCTAGCTCTCCTTGAAGGTTTAAGTACATGTCAGTTGATAAGTTCCTTGCGCCTTGATGGTTGTTGATGATGTTAATTAGCGTAGTTTTTATTTTCCTTATCTAATTAATGTGGTAATTACTTCAAGCTTCGCAATGAGATAAGGTGCTAGGCTTTATGTTTATATGCTGTGTTAAATTCATACACAGGATATCGTTGAGTTGTGTCATTTTTTTTATCGTCATTACTTCCTAATGAAATATATTTATATACTACTTGTTGTACATCATTTGTGTCGTAATGGTCGGGGTTGTTACTTATGGTATCAGATCCGATTTGACCCGCGACTTGGGATCACTACGACTTCCATGGATTAGTTACTTGATTATAAAATGTCACTAATTAAATTGATTTGTATTCATGCAGGTAATCACCGTTAGAGAACGTTGCTGAGGCAGACAATGAGGTTCTAGGGGAGGGGGCACAACGCCTCTAGTAATATCCACACTCGAGGGGTCTAACCCCCAAGGAGAAGAACAAGTGGTCGGACAGGACAAATAGTTGTGGGAGATATGATTGGGTTGATGAGTTCCTTTCAGAGGATTTCAGAGGCCCTGATCAGCCATTTGGATAGAGATGAGGCTAGGGCGTTGACACCTCATGAGGGTACACCATGTAACATCCCTCTCTGGTGCACTGAAAAAAATTATTCTTTGAGGACACTTGCTCACAAGTGATCTGGACTATTATGATATTAAAACTCTTTTCCTTGATTATGAGGCATTATGATAGATGACATGATGTTTTACTGCTTTGACATAGACATGTGCTATTGACTCGGTTTTACTAAGTGTGCAGGGTTTTGGACCTTGAGGATGCAGAGGCATCGATGGAACCCCTTGGGCTCCGGATTGACTCAGGGAGTGTGATATTTGGGTTGATTTATTTACTGCGCTATTACATTTGATTTGATGATATGATGTGGACATGTTTTGACATGATTGTTGATGATGCAGGCTGATGATATCTTGCTGACCAGACTCGCATATGGAGTAAAGGGGCTACACACGATTTCCAGAGAGGTTGAGGGAGAGATGTGGACAGCAGCCCTGCCACAGCCTACTAGAACTCTCGTCGTGGCTCGAACTGTAGGTTAATGATTACCTAGTTCGAGAGGACCCACGATGCCGCGAGGGCAGACTGCGACAGTCGCTCGCGACGATTCTAAGGGGCGTACAATAAGGCGGGGGCCTTATTCCTTAGAAGCCTTTAGTCTCCCACAAGTTCACCCGATGGAGTATTGACTCCAGGGGTTATTGATATCTACCAATCAGTCAAAAGGCGAGTGGCACCCTTGGATCACGCGGTGCATCCTGAAGGGCACGTCGCGCAAAAGAAACAAACGAGGCGAGTGGCACCCTTAGAGCACATGGTGCATCCTAAAGGGAACGTCGCATTGTCGTTGATGAAGGAACAAACCTAGATGGCCCTAAGACATTTAACACATTGATAAATTCTTAAACAACCTCCCTAATTAAATGTCTCCCAGTTCAGAATCTAAGTCCTAAGTCTAAAACTTCTCTAGGGTGAAATTTTGTCTAACCTTAAGAAAAAGACCCTATAAAAACAAAAATAAAAATTTAAACTAAAAACCACTTAAGTAATAGTTTTAGTCTTCATAAAAATTTTGGGGTAAAATGAAGAGAGTAAGAATTTAATTAAAATGAGTGGATTTAAAAATTGTAAAGAAGAATTTAATTTTTAACTTGTGAGAGTATAAAAAGATATTAAATTAATAATAAAAGGAAAAGATTAAATAGCGCAACTGCCATTTGGCTCTAATAAAAAGGGGAAAGAAGGGAATAATAAAAATTAGGAAACTAAAGAATGGAGGAAACATAATAAGGGAAAGAAAGGAACTTATGGTAAAAAGCGAGGTCAACTTAGTAACAAATCTGCAATAAAGAACCTTCTAAATTGAACTAAATTAGCAACATCAATTTGGGGAAAGTATTTAAAACCTGTAAGGGAATCTAGGGACACCTAGGAGTAAAAATAGGAGTAACTCTAGGTGGGTGAGGGAAATAAGACAATTTAATAAATTAAAGAGAATAGTTAATGGAGAAATGTGGGGGATGAATGGCCCTTGTACAACAGAGAATGTTTAGAGGATTTTCATTAAAACTTAAATTAAAAGAGATTTTGGGAAAGTTTGGAAGTTCAAAAACTCTATAAAAAAGAGGAAGGAGGGGGAAGTAGGGGATCGGTTGTTAGCGTAACGTTACGCTGCCGGAATTGTGACTTGACTGATTACTTGTGGGGAGTTGGGATTTTCCAACTCGGATAGGAGTGGTAGCTTAGCCTTGCGAGGTGAGCTGGGAGCTAGACGTACCATCTGAATAGTGTGTGGCCCCTTTGCTTCTTGGGGGCCTAAGGGGGAAGCAGAGTACCCCTAGAGTTGGCTGGGAGGTACCGATGTAGTCTCGACAGTCGACGAGCGGGAGCGAAATGGAGCACACGGACATCATTCGAGGCAGGAGAATAGGCAACGATATGCTCTTTTGTTTGGTAGAGTAGAATCCATATTTAATTACTTCGGCGATTATATTTGTTGGTTGTAAAAACGCTAACTCATCTGTTGTAACTCGGTAATCGATGGAAATAATTTGTACTTCATCTATCGCATCTATTTCATTGTACGACTATCTCTGATGTGGTCCTTGGCAGTATGTTGTTTTTCTCCTTCTTGCGATTGTATGCCACTGTGGGGTGTTCCTTTTCTTTCTCCACAGTTTTAATGACTATGGTTCCTTGTGTTGGAATGCGCCTCCATTTCCACTTGATTTTCAACCTCTGATTGTTCATTAGGGACTGCATTGAGGGTGAATGCAATCCCCCAACATTTTACCTGGCCCGAATGTTTACTACGTTTTTTTTTTTTTTATTGCCTTGGCTCTGCAAATTCTTTCAGCAATTCAATACTTGGGGGACGATTGTAATCTACGTTCCTTGGTGCGTATAGTCACGTTTCATTTACAGTAAACTGGTTGAGGGTTTTCACATTTTTTTTTACCACGACTGTTCTCAAAAAGAAATAAATAAAATACTTCCAGCTTCCAGGATTGTTTTAATTGTCTGCGATTTGAATGAACCCATAACATTATTTGGAAGTTCTATCTGACCCTTTTTTTTATGGAAACATTTTATTACTAGATTTCATGTCTAAGTTTTAGAGAAAATGTTTGTCACTGGATTTTATTAGCTGCAGGTTTTTATTTTTTTTTATAAAAATCTTTGCGCCCTCCTTTCCCACGAGTTGTCCAGATTGGGAAAGGGCCACCTGTGTTTTTTTTATTTATTGTTAAATTGCCCTGATATTGTTGTTCAATCCCTGCGTTTTCCATTGATTAATTGCCTCGTGATTTTCTACGCATCCACTCGCGTTTTTCCTCTGAGCAATCACCGGTTCTCGCCTAAGATCCCACCCGACCATGGGGTTTCTCCTTGGCGACCTTCCTTGCCTGAAAACTGAGATTGTCCATCACCCTGAGTCCCTTACATTCTGCCCATGGGATGATGCTCTACAGTCTCTGATTTCCCTCAGAGAAGTCACCGGAGTAACCTCTGTGTTGAACGTTCTCGTTTTCTTTTACCTTGAGGTTGTCGACGCAACACCTCTGCATTTTTTTTTTCTAATTCCTTTGCCAGTGTTCATCTGTGGTGGGCGTGCCAATCCTAACCTTTCTATTTTACTTATGGAGCTCCCTGCGA
>SNQJ01S0001579.1:309011-322091 GCA_010110895.2 Picea sitchensis
TAGGTGAGGAGAAGATATCCGAGTATTCTTCCACATCCTTATCTACTTTCTTCTATTATATGGAAAGGTCAGCCGCAAAGACCCTGGATGTGGCTGCAATATTTCGCTTATTCTAAGAGCGAATCACGAAGAAGACAAAATTCCCCATCTGAGAGATGACCTTCCTTCATTTCTTAGCAGAGATCAAGGAAATAACACTAGGTGGGACTGCCTCAGGTATCCTGTACAATTTATTGTTCAAAGTAATAATAACACTACAAGGCCTAGACTCATATACAGCATGACGTTTCCATAAATAAGGTTGGCCCAAAAGAACATCACAAACTTTGAGAGGAGAAACATCACATAATACCTCATCTTTGAAGGGTTTGATGTCGTATGACAGTCGGCACTGTTGGTTGACGCAGATATTGCTTCCTTGGTGGAGCCATCCAATGGTATAGGGTTGTGGGTACGACGTTGTTGGCAGGGCCATCCACTTGATGACCTCTACTAAGATGAGGTTCTTCTGGCTACCACTATCAACAATGAAGTGCAGTGGGGTGCCTTTTACCCACATTTGTGAATGGAAGAGGTGCTCTCCCTCTTATGGCTCATCTGGTTCACCAGGCTGGAGCTTGGTAGTAGCAACGGTGGAACTGGGTTCCACGTCAATGATCTGTCTTCTCCTTTCTGGCTCTGTCTCGGAGTCAGAATCTGCATCTGATTCAGCGTCTTTCACTTCGGCCACTAGGGACTGCTTTGAGCGGCAATCAACAGTGTTATGCCAAGGGCTCTTATGGAATTCGCACCACTTCCCGGTATCTTTCTTTGTCTCTGTGATGTCCTTCTCTTGTGGCTTGTACTGGTTGTCCTGATATTGTCCATCTTTTCTATGTTCTTTGTTCAGTGGGTTGGGGCCACCCTTTCCTAGATTTTGTTGTGAGAGGTTCCTAGGCCCAAATTGTCGCGTCTTTTGTTTGAGCTTCTACTCAATTTTGACGGCATATTGGTAGGCCATGCCCAAGGATGAGATGTCCAGAAATTCCATTTTGGTCTAGATGTATCTATGCAAAGCACCGTGATACTTGAGCACCAGATGTTTCTCTGAATATTTGATACCCAACTTGGTGCGCACGGTATGGAATATATTTGTGAAATATGGCACTACTTGGTCTCTTTCTTGACGCAGTGTGGTCCATTTGGTATACAGGTCATCATAACTTTCAACAGGGTAGTATTGTTCCTTAATAGTATCCCTGAAGGATTTCCAAGTGGTCGTGATTGAAATTAATGAGGTTTCCTCTATTTCCTTTTTCTCACAGAAAGTTTCTCACCAATCTTTGACATGGGGAATGGATTTGAGGAGAGAAAAAGTAATCTTTTCTCTATTCAAAAATTTATGAACAGAAAAATACCCTTCTAGTAGATTCAGCCACTGGTCTACAGCATATGCGTCTATCTGACCTTCAAATATGGGAATATCAAAGTTTATTTGTACCTTGAAGGGGGTGGCGCCTCCATTCAAAGAAGATGCATCGCATGTTGGTAATCATCGAAGGATTTGCATGAAACTATCCATCATCTCGTTCATTTGTTGCATGAGGGCTTCCTCAATCAACAGTTTGAAAGGATCTCTTGTCCTGTCATCTTTATTTTCTCCTTCAATGGTAGGTCGCTTGGGCATGCAAGAGATTCTGTCCTTAAGAGAAACAAGCTCGAGACCCAAATCTTTGTACTCCGACCTTGTTGGGGACATGCATTAAGACGACAAGGAGCAGACTTCTCTGATACCACTGATCCGGATTTTATGAGAAGAACGAAATGAATATAGATTATTAATAGGTTCTTAACACAAAATAACAGAGATACAGTAAAATTGGTTTTCTATTCAATAACGAAATAAGTTGAAACTGTAAAATGCAATGGAAACAAGCTTGTTGGAATGGTGGCGGCTTATCTCTGAGTAGAGATGTGACGGCAGCGCGCATTCACAAGAATAAAGTTACAATGAGGCTTTGAAGGCCTTTTTACAATAAGAAATAATTCCAAAAACCCTAGACATCCAAAAACCTAACCCTAGGGGATGAAGCGCCAAAAGTCATGTGGGCCCCGTTTGGGTAAGTTAGTACATCAACTTCCTGGGGTCGTAACTTTTGCATATGATCTTCGTTTTAGGCATGTGATAGCCCGTTGGAAAGGCATCACCGAGGAGATTCATTTCAGGGGATAAATGATACCTTTGACTATCATTGAGGAGCTCGATACCTAAATACCTTCATTTAGGCCCTCAAAATGGCCCCAAAAGTTAAAACTGCTAAAAATAGTAAATTGCCAAAATTGTCAGAAAATTGTTTTGAGCCAGTTGGAAAAAGTGGGTGGACACCGATATCCATCTGGATCAGTGCATTTTTTTTCTATATCCCCATATCTATGGCACTAACCTCATTTGAATTGATTTCCTTCATAATCTAAATTTAAGTAATAAATATACGATTCTCTTTGAATTTGCATGGGCTCTACTAGTCCTTTTTAGAGATACAAACCAACTAAAATGTGATATATACCCATATAACATGATTCTATGTATGAAAAATCCACCTCTTAGTAAATTCCTAATGCTTTCTTGATTTCTTCAAATACTTGTTCATACCACAAGATCAAAGGAAGGCCTAAATTCCTTACCCAAGTTGGGATGATGTCTAGATAGACTAACTTGACATCAATTTCAATATGTCACTTTTTCATAAAAAGGGGTTGAGATCCCAATATCCACCTTATGAGTAGTATATATCCTTCCTCACCCACAAACTGAAAATTCCATACAATCCAACCCCATAACAGAATAATGGCTTGAGGGGAGTAACTGGTATGGGGAAAAATTTTGGCTTTTTTTCCAATCTTTTAGAGTTTCTAGACTCATTATTCTACCTAGAAATATTCCAACTATGGCATGGTCCACCATATCCAAAACCTCATTTAATATAGTCGTATCACCTAGGGAAAGGTTAATAGGTTCTTTCATTTTTTCAACACATCGACATCATTTTGTTTTCCTCCTTCCTTCCAAATCCAATAGGACAACCTTTTTGAGTCTTATATAGGGATACCACTCATGTCCTAGAAGTCAAACATTCCTCTATTGAAACCAAACTCATATACCTTGTCAAACGATTGTACCAAACCATAACCAAACGCATCCAATTATATGAAATTCTTGTCCATAATAAAGTCATATTTAGCAAAATCATAACATCAACCTTGTGGATTTACTTCACCTGTGTTAGGGTTTAATTCCTAAGGATCACTTAGATATTTCCATACAGATTTATTTTTAGTATCCCCATGTCATCACTTAAGGGCTTCAAGAGATATTCCCTCCATATTTTTTGAATTCTCTATTGAAATGACACCTTCCTTGGTATGATGAACAACCATAGTCATTTCCATCTCACCAATGATGGCTACAATATCATCCTCCAATGGTATTGAACCCAAAGGTGTAGTCCTTCATGGATTCGACGTGTCATCTGGTGGGTGTTAGACTAGATAGGATCAATGGTGTCGACCCTCCAATGGGTCCTTCAAGTAGTAGAGGGATCCATCCTCCTAGTTTGAAATTTTGGCAAGCTTCTTTACCTCTAGACATCATAACCACCACCTCATAATGTTCCTGTAATAACCTTGATAAATACTTTATGAAATGTTGATGAYTGCAGCTTCATGAGACAGTATCCAGGACATGTTCTCCTCTGAGACTAAGTTGATTCAACCTGTGAGCGAGCCCRTGTGTTGAGTGTGCCCATGTGATGGGTGTGTCGTTACTCTCTGGACTAAGATGAGACGATGTGTTCCCCTGCGTGGGGTGAGGATGCCCATGATATGGGTGTGCCGTTCCTCTCTGGATTGAGATGAGATGATTTGTACCCCTGTGTGGGTCAAAGGTTCCCATGTGATGGGTGTGTGTTAGACTGTAGACTGAGTTGTTATGACATGTGGTCTCCTGCCTTTTGGACTCAGTTGAATCAGGCTTGAGATGGTACTCCAGATGATTCTCCTCTAGACTCAATTGAGATAGATATCTATTGAGTAGGGCGTCCATGTGGTTGAGCACTAGTGGACGTGTGAGATCCTTTCTATATTTTCTAAGTGTAATATTTACCTATAACCCTAATTGTGATGCAAAGGGTACAGGTCGGTCGCAACATATGTGAAAGATAATTAATTTTTATTGTAATAATTAATTATTTTCTGAGTTATTGAGTTCATCTCTATTGTGACAATAGACACAACTTTTAATGTGTCTAGGTCTAGTATAAATAAGAGGTGATTTTCCCATTGAGGGAACACACACTCACACAAGTCACTTGACATTTTGGAAATTTCAGCAAGTACATTTCTAGGGCTGAAGTGTGCACATCTCTTGGGCGTAAGTTTCAAGGTTGTAGAGGCACCCTCTTGTGTGCATTAGGGTTTTATGGTTGGGGAATATTCTCTTGAGAATATAGCAAAGGATTGTTGGGTTTTCTTCCCTTGAGTAGAAGGGTTTCCCAAGATATTTCTTGTGTTTTTGTGCATGGTAATTCTTCTTGTGATCTTGGTTATTGCAACACTTATGTATGGTGTAGCTGCATTTGTTTATGGTTCAAGTAAATGCTAAAATGAAATAAATCGCATGCTTGAGCCTAGAATAGTGAAAATTCAACATGGTATCAGAGCATAGGTCTTAAACAAGCCATTGTGCAAGCTTCAAGCAAGTCATCCTCTCTCTTCTATAGAACCGTACGACCCTCTTAGGGTTTCCAAAAAAAGGTACATCCCTCTCTTATTTGGTGGTTTCATCACTTTATACTAAAACGTTGGGGATAAACTTACATAGGAGTGTACAAACTCCTCCAGCAACTTTCAGATTGCAATTTCAAGAATTTTATATTTTTGGCCCTAGGGTTTCTAGGGTTTCACAATTTTCTATAGAAATTTCAATTCTAGGGTGTTTTCAACTCATTGAAGGATATTTTCATCTCACCATTATTCTTTTGAATTTCAAGGATTATTGTTGGCATTCATAACCCCAACGAAACCCAATATTTATAGCCTATCCTAGCTGTTAGGTTTCCTAGCCCAGTTGGTAACGGTTTGTGACGAATCTGGAAATATAATGAACAGAACCTTGGTGGAAGATAGGCTTGATGGATCAAGAAACTTCAATTCCTAAAAGTCAACAATTCAGATCACTCTTGAAGAGGAATACCTATTGAATGCGATACAAAATGATTTACCAGATACAGCTACCGATGAAGAGAAGGAAGAAAGGAAGGAAGATGGCATCAAGGCAAGGAAGATAATCATCTACTCACCAAGAGATCATCTCCTACCTCATATTTCCAACCTGAAGACAGTGTTGTGCCTTTCGTTTTTGGATTGGAAGTTGCGCAAGAAGCACTACAGTCCCAATTTTGGTTTAGCATGAGTTTCGCAAGCTACAAAAGAAGTTAGACAATAGAGCAAGGAAAAGTAATAGAAATCATTTGCAAAAAGGATAGCRCAACGCTAGCAGGGAAAAATCAGTTGCAACAAAACAAGAAAGAATGTGAGCCCAAAGCCAGAATACCCTACTCATCTTATATATATGATATGTATTCGATTGTAAAAGGGTTTTGAGGGTTCYCCCCTTGTTGTTCTGTTCAGATTGTTGTTCTTCTTGTTGTTGTATTTTGTTGATATGTTGGGTTTTAGTTCTGTAAATGTAATTTGTATATAGTTTTGGGTAAATAGAGCCCTGCGACATGGGTCTAGAGCCAGAGGTCTRTAAAAAATCATTTCTTTGTATCTATGAGGTTGTATCTAATAATATTTGATGATAGTATATAGAGAAGGATCCGAAATTTTGAAATATGATGTGTCATTCTGGGTTTATTCTTGTTCGTTGTATCTTTACAGTACTTCTTTATGCTTCATAGGTTCCATATGATGTTTCTGTATATGATTTTTTTTTGCAACCTAAGTAGCTTCAGGTCCTGCGTGTATGAGCTCAGATCTATTTTGTAGTTATCTTGTCTTGCGCAAGATCATGGTGAATCTTGAAGGTTATGTGAACCCACATAAGTACTCTCCTTTCCCTTCCCTATCCTTCTATCTTGGTTCTGCTTCAGGTGAGACTTCTTCTCTTCAGAGGAGAGGAAAAGGCCAACGCTCTAGAATACGCAGTACCTTTTGTTGGTAACCTGAGAAGGACCATGGTCTAATAAATTCCACGACAACAAAATGGTTCTATTGTTGGGACCTGTGTTAAAAGAGAACTTGTAGGGAGAATGCTTCCACAAATTCACATATCTAATATTCACCAATGGTGGAAAATAAATTGTGATGCATTCATATGGAAATAAGAGGATATGAGGGGAAAGTYTRTGAAAGATACACGAGAGKCAKTATTTTACTCAGAAAGATCGAGTGACAAGTATGCAATATTATGGGTTAAGTTCCTGGAAGAACTTTTCCACTGGATATATAGGCTCCAAGAAGCTCCATAATTCCAAGAATGAGTCAAGAGGAACTGTACTTGGGATACATAAAATATTGCAACACTTCATCAGCTGGATGATCCAGTCATGCAAGCGGTTGATTTTTGGGTCAACGCGATGTTACAAGGATACATTATTGAGTTTGCAGCTGAGAATCACCAATCCTTTTCACAAGCAGAAGCGGATTTCAAGAAAGGTGCAAGGGGAAGACTGTTGAGATAAATCCCCRTGTGGATTAAGGTTTTCTTGATGGAAGAGGGGATGTTGACTATGTCCCCGATTGAGATGGTAGTGTAAACATCCTCGCTTGGGGTAGGGAGATTTTGGGGTGGATTCATGGCCTGAGAGAGGGGAGAGGGTTCTTTTACAAATGGGGGAAACAGTAAGAAATGGACTCAAGAGATAAGAGAGCCTTGAAAAGAGTCACCATAGTTAAGAAGTGGTGGAATCAAAAGATAAAGAAAGCAACAAGATAGTCCAAGAATTTGCAGAAAGAAGTCGGACTAGGAGAAGTAGAGGAAAGACAGAAGGAATATTTGCGAAAGATGAGAAGAGAAGAAATATTGGCCAGTCAAAGACTAAGTGAGAGAGAACCGTAGAGAGAAAGAAGTCCCCGGGAGGGTGGAAAAGAAGGAGAATGTGTACAAGCAAGGGAGAAGGAAGTCATCATGGATCTTGAATAGGAGAGAGAATCATCGGCCCCGTTGCCAAGAAATATTAGGAATCCGGCTGAAGAGACCATTCCAAAGGAAGAGAACGAGAACCCCAGATCAAAGAAACCCACTCTGAATCCAGTGGTTCCAACAATGAACCACCCATACCCCAAGTGTCTTCTATACAAGTGGTAAATACAATACTACCCTCTTATGCTAATTTTGTTTCAATACAACTAGTTAGTCAGTCACAACCAGGAAGTGAGAGTACAGGGAGGCTATTGGGATCCCCTGGTAGGTCACAATCAGGACCATTAGGTTTTATTTTTTTAGGAGTATCAATATCAACAAAGGTTGTTCATGCAGGAGGTTTGATTGCTTGATACCCAAAATTATGGGGTAAGGGAGATGAAGATGTTGAGCAGCATTGGTTCTTGTGATAAGCAATCTGGAGGTCCAGAAAAACCCCGGATGCAAATAAGTTGTTTGAGTTCCAAACTACCTTGAGAGTTCATGCTCTTAAATGGTACATGAAGGTTATTGAGCTAGGAGTGTCGGAAATGCAAGGTCAAGTGATCCAGATTTTATGCGCAGAACGAAGTGGATGCAGATTATTATTAATCTTTAATACAGAAACATATAGCAGGTATGTGATAAAACAATAGAGATACAGTAAAAGTTGTTTCTATTAACTCGGGAAATAAGCTGAAACTGTAAAATGCAGTGGAAAACAAGCTTGTTGGAATGGTGGCGGCCTATCTCTGAGAAGAGATGTGAAGGTTGCACTCATTCGCAAGAAGATCAATACAATGAGGCTTTGAAGGAATTTTTACAATAAAGATGAATGAAAAAACCCTAGATATCCAAAAACCTAACCCTGGGAGATGAAGCACCAAAAGTCATGTGGGCCATGTTGGGGTAAGTTAGTACATTAACTTCATGGGGTTGTAACTTTTTCATACAATCTTCGATTAGGGCACACGATAGCTAGTTAGAAAGGTATTGATGAGGAGATTCATTTAGGGGTCTCAATCATAGCCTTTGGCTATGATTGAGAGTTCTTATCATAAAAAAATGTCATTTAGGCCCTCAAACTAGCCCCCGAAGTTAAAAACTGCTAAAAATAGTAAATTGCCAAAATTCCCAGAAAATTGTTTTGAGCTAGTTGGAGAAGTTGGGTGGCCATCGATATCCACATGGATCAATCCTCCCTCCTTAGGAAGAAATGGTATTCATTTCATTGAGTTCCCCCATCAAATAAGGAAATTTTTGTTGAATTTGGCCCCTGGTAAGCCACTTGCCTTGGTGCAGGAGTTGCCCTGCTTTGAAAACTTGATAAAGCTAGATCCTCTACTGGAGAGTCCCCTTAACCTGTGTGCCCACAATTTGATCCCTGGGTGCTTGTTTCATGCAATCAAGGTCGAGCTCTATTGGTGTCAATTTTTCTTCTATCTATGAGGTGTCCAATAATGGTGGGAAATATGGTCAAAGGAGAGCCACGTTGAACACTAGGTGCAAACAAGGGAACATAGGAATGTTGAGCTCAAAAGAATCATCTCCCATGGCCTTGATGATGGTGTAAGGCCCATAAATAAGTGGATGAAGCTTTCGATGGGGCCTTGCAAGGCGTTCTTTTTGCAAATGCAGCCAAACTTTGTCTAGTCCCACCTGAAACTTATGTGGCACCTGGTGTTGATCATGGCACTGCTTGTACTTGGCATTGGAATTTTGTAAAATATATTGAACCTGTTGGAGGATGTGATGGATCCATTCAATGAACCAAGTGGATTTATCATCTTCATATGGAGTAGGTGACGAGTTGGTCGGGGTGGCCGCAAGGGGTAGTGCAACGTCCATGGGACCCAATGGTTGGAATCCCAATCCCACCTGAAAGGGGTTGTGGTTGGTTGAGCTATGTAGGGATCGGTTATAGTTGTGTTGAACGTATGTGATATTCCCATCCCATGTGTGGGGGTGCTTGGAACTGTACATGCACAAGATATGCACAATCATCTGATTGATGACCTTGGTTTTTCCATCTGTCTGGGGATGGAAGGTCGTGGATTTGGTGAGATTTATGTCCAGCAGTGACCAAAGGCTCGACCAAAATGTGTTGAAGAAATGAACGTCCCAATCAGACACAATGGTTTGTGGGATTCAAAAATGTACCCACACTTGCTCAAAGAAGAGCTTGGTAGTGGCCTCTGTGGTGATGCTCTTCTTGTAGGGGGGCAGAAGCACCATTTTAGAAAAGAGATCAACAACCACAAAAACACAGTCATTCCCCCGCTTGGTGGTCGATAGGCCAGACATGTAATCCATTGAGATGGATTCCCATGGCCTGTCAAGAGTAGGAAAAGGGGTGTACATGCCTTTTTTCTTACTGGTGAACTTAGCAATAGCACAGGCAGTGCAACACCTTATATATTTGTTGACATCCTGCCGAAGTTTTGGCCAGTAGAAATGTTGTTGCAACACTGCCACTGTCTTTTCGACGATGAAGTGTCCTGCTACCCGACTATAGTGGGATTCCCAAATCATCTTTACGTGCTCTCTTGATGGAACACAGATATGGCACATATGGCACAAAAATCCATCTTAAATATGGAAATTAGTGACGATTGAGTGTGTGCCCAACATTTTGTAAGTGTTGGAGAAATGAGGGTATGTTTCATAGAGTTGGGGCCACCCAGAGGTTTCATGGTTACAAGGGTCTAGCACTGTGGTGAGTGTTGCGACTGGAGGTCAACTGAGGCAATCAATGACTCGGTTGGTACTTCATGTTTTGTACTTGTTGTTGAGGTGGAACTATTGTAAGTATGTGGACCACTTTTGATGGTGGTCATTCTACAATTTTCCTTGGGTATGCATGAACTGCAAGGGATTATGATCAGTGTGGATGATTGTCTCTTTCACAAGAATGTAATGCCTCCACTTTCAGCAGGCTTTCACAATGGAGTACATTTCTTTTTCGTAAGTAGAGTACTTATATACGACATCTGATAGTGTCTTGTTGTCATAGGCCATGGGGTGGTCGTGCTGAGTGAGAACTGTGCCCACATCATAGTCTAAATCATTTGTCTCAATATCAAAGGGTTGTTGTAGGTCAAGTAATGAGAGTACTGGTGTTGAGCACAAACGTTGATTTAAATCATTGAATGTTTTTTGTTGAGACAGACCCCAAACAAATTTTTCCTTACCACCTCCTCTGGTTACTTGGTTGAGAGCCCATGCAATATGGGAGAAACCCAACGCGAACCTGCGATAAACATTTTTCCAAAAACCCACGAACCTCAAGCGATAAAACATTTTTCCATGCCTAGGGAAGCTTCAAAGCCTAACATGTGGGAGTTTGTGTTGGCCAATCATAGATGGCCTAGATTTTGGATTGATCCACATGTACACCATTATGATCCATGATGTAATCGAGATATTGGACTCACCCATGACGATGGAGAATTTTTCCAAATTGGCATATAAATTGTGTTGTCGCAAGGTGTGCATAACCTGCTGAATGTGTTGCAAGTAAGCCCCACATCTTGATGTAGATGAGTATGTCATCTAGATACACCACTACAAAAATTATTGGTGAAAGGTCAAAGGATATCATCCATCATCCCCTCATCAAATTCATTGGAGAATTTTTCGTTGCAAAGGGAATGACCAACCATTCAAGAGAACTTCTTCAACTTTGAAGGTGGTCTTCCATACATATCTCCCTCATTGGGACTTGGTGACCTAGACTTCGTGATCAATCTTGTCAAGTATTTGGCCCCTTGAGTTGATCAAGGAGATCACACCAGGAATTGGGTATCGGGTTCCTAATCAGAATTTTATTTTGGGCCCGGTAATCAATGCAGTCTCCTGTGTCTCATCTTTATTCTGTATGGGCATGATCGGGATCCCATATGGATCCGATGATGTGGCCCTCGTGGAGTGCAGCTCTTGATATGTCAATTTTATCTTCTCATTCTCTACCGTGGAGTGGCGGGAGCACCACCTATTTGGTAGTGGTGCATCGGGGATCAAATCAATGGGATGCTTGACCTAACAATGTAGAGGTACCCCAATCGGTGAAGAGAATATATTTTGGTATTCCTCCATGAACTTATCCACTTGCTTTTGTTGTGTGGAGAGGTCGGTCACGGAGGTCCTCAATGTGGCTACAATATTATTCTCATTCTGAGATCAAATCAAGAAGAGGACAAACTTCCCAGTTTGTGAGGTGACCTTCCTTCATTGCTTGGGAGAGATCAAGGAAATAACACTAGGTGGGATGGCCTCAGGTATCCTATACAATTTCCTTTTCAAAGTAATAATAACACTACGAGGCCTAGATTCATATACATCATGACATTGCCATAAACAAGGTGTTCCCAAAATAACATCACAAACTTCAAGAGGAGAAACATCACATATTACCTCACCTTTGAAGGGCTTGATGTCGTACGATAGGCAGCATTGTTGGTTGACGCAGAGGTCTCTTCCTTGGCAGAGCCATCCAATGGTGTAGGGTTGCGGTTGAGATGTTGTCAAAAGGGCTAGCCGCTTGATGACCTCTGCTGAGATGAGGTTCTTTTGATTACCTCTATCAACGATGAAGTGTATTGGGGTGCCCTTCACCCATATCTATGAGTTGAAAAGGTGCTCACCTTCCTCTGGCTCGTCTGGTTCACTAGGTTGGACCTTAGTAGTGGCAACGGTGGCACTGGGTTTTGCATCGATGATCCATTTTCCCCAGTCTTCTTCAGAATCAAAATCTGGCCCCACATTTGAATCAGAGGATTTCACCTCAGTCACCAGTGACTGCTTTGAGCGGAAATCAATAGTGTTTTTCTATGGGATCTTATGGAAGTCGCACCACTTCCCGGTATATTTCTTCATATTTCTGGTGCCCCTATTTTCTTGTGGATTAGGCTGGTGGTCCTGAAGTTTTCCATCTTTTCTCTTTCCTTTTTTATATGGTTTGGGGATACCTTTTCCATTCTTTTTATATGAGGGGTTTCATGGCCCAAATTATCGCATCTTTTATTTGAGCTTCTATTCAATTTTGACGACATATCGATAGGTCGCACCCAAGGATGAGATTTCCAAAAACTCCATTTCGGCCTTGATGTATCTTTGAAGACCACCACAATACTTGATCACTATATGTCACTCAGAATATTTTATACCCAGCTTGGTGCACAAGGTATGGAAGATATTTGTAAACTCCGTCATGGCTTGGTCTCTTTCATGTTGCAGTGTGGTCCATTTTGTATATAGGTCACCATAACTTCCGAGAGGGTAGTATTGTTCTTTAGTATCATCCCTGAATGACTCCTAGGTGACCGTGACTGTAAATAATGATATTTCCTCTATTTCCTTTTCTTCATAGGAATTCTCCCACCAATCTTTGACATGGGGAGCGGCTTTGAGGAGCGCAAAAATAATATTTTCTCTATTCAAGAAGTTATGAACAAAAAAATACCCTTCTAGAAAATTCAACCATTTCTCTATAGCATATTCTTCTATCTATCCTTCAAATATAGGAATATCAAAGTTTATTTGTACCTTGAAATGGGTGACGCTACTGCTTGAGGAAGATGTGTTGCATGTTGGTAACCACCGAAGGATTTGTGCAGAATTATCCATCATTTCGTTCCTCTGTTGTGCGATGGCTTCTTCAATCAACATTTTGAAAGGATATCTTGTCTCGTCATCTTTATTTTCACCCGCCATGAGAGATCACTTGGGTTTGTGAGAGATTTTTTCCTCAAGAGAAACAATCTCAAGCCCCAATTCTTTGTACCCTGACCTCGTTGGGGACATGCATTAAAAACGACAAGGAGCAGACCGCTCTGATACCACTGATCTGGATTTTATGAGCAGAACGAAGTGGATGCAGATTATTGTTAATATTTAATACGGACACATATAACATGTAT
>SNQJ01S0001580.1:48507-65175 GCA_010110895.2 Picea sitchensis
ATTTTTAATTAAATTATTACTCTCTTCATTTTACCCCAAAATTTTATGAAGACTAAAACTATTACCTAATGGGTTTTTTTTTTGTTTAAATTTTTATTTTTATTTTTAGGGTCTGTTCTTAAGGTTAGACAAAATTTTACCCTGAGAAGTTTTAGACTTAGGACTTAGATTTTGAACTAGGAAACATTTAATTAGGGAAGTAGCTTAAGAATTTCTTAATGTGTTAAATGTCTTAGGGCCATCTAGGTTTGTTCCTTCATCAACATCATAGCGACGTGCCCTTCAGGACGCACCACGTGCTCTAAGGGTGCCACTCGCCAACTCATGTTTCTTTTGCACGACGTGCCCTTCAGGATGCACCACGTGCTCCAAGGGTGCCACTTTCCAACTTGTGTTTCTTTCGCACGACGTGCCCTTCAGGATGCACCATGTGCTCCAAGGGTGCCACTCGCCAACTTGACTGATTGGTAGACATCTATAACCCCTGGAGTCAACACTCCGCCAGGTGAACTTGTGGGAGACTAAAGGCTCTAAGGAATAAGTCCCCCGCCTTATTGCGCGCCCTTTAGAATCATCGTGAGTGACTGTCGCAGTCTGCTCTCATGGCATCGTGGATCCTCTCGAACTAGGTAATCGTTAACCTACAGTTCGATCCATGGCGGCAGTGCTAGTAGGTTGTGGCAGGGCTACTATCCACACCTCTCCCTCAACCTCTCTGGAAATCGTGTGTGGCCCCTTTAATCCATATGTGAGTCTAGTCAGCAAGCTATCGTTAGCCTGCATCATCAACAATCATGTCAGAACATGTCAACATCATATCATCAAATCAATGAAATATCACAGTATATAAATCAACCCAAATAGCACACTCGTTGACTCAATCTAGAGTCCAAGGGGTTCCACCGATGCCTCTACATCCTCAAGGTCCAAAACCCTGCACACTCAATAAAACTGATTCAATAGCACTTGTCTACGTCAAAGTAGTAAAACATCATGTTATCTATCATAACACATCATAATCAAGGATAAATGTTTTAACATCATAAAAGTCTAGATCACTTGCGAGCAAGTGTCCTCAAAGAATATTTTTTCTTAGTGCGCCTGAGCGGGATGTTACAAGATGATCTAGGATGGACTATTGTTCAGGGGAAATCAGCTATGTATTCTGAAATGCTCCATGAGGGAGAATTTGTTGAAGGAAAAGCACAACGGAGGATTGGCTAGACACTTCGGCCATGAAAAAACGTTCTCAAAGTTGAATGGATCATATTTCTGGCTAGGGATGAGGACATATGTGAAGAAATTTGTGGACAGGTGTAGAATTTGTTAGCACACAAAGGGAAAAAGGAAGAACACAGGGTTATATCAGCCATTACCCATACCCGAAAGGTCATGGGATGCAGTGAGTATGGATTTCATATTAGGACTACCAAGGACACAAAGGGGATATGATTCAATCTTTGTAGTGGTAGAAAGATTTTCAAAGATTGCACATTTCATACCATGCTAGAAAACCAGTGACGCAACTCATATTGCGAACCTGTTTTTCAAGGAAGTCGTTAGACTTCACGGCTTGCCAAGGAGTATCGTTTCTGATCGAGATACCAAGTTCGTAGGAAATTTATGGAGGACCTTATGGAAGAATATGGGGACAAAGATGTCTTTTAGCTCAGCGTATCATCCTCAGATGGATGGACAGACAGAGGTCGTGAATAGGATCTTAGGAGATTTTTTAAGGAGCTTAGTGACTGAACACCACAGTCAATGGGATCACATTCTGCCATAGGCAGTATTCGATTACAATGATTCACTCAATAGAAGCACAGGGCAGAGTCCATTCCCAAATCTATATGGAAAGAAGCCAAGGGGAGTCTCTAAATTGAAAGATTGAAAACAAGTTGAATTCAGGAGTGCTAGTGCAAAAAACTTTGCAGAAGGAATGAAGGAGCTTCATAGTAGAATCAAGGAGGGATTGCAGAGTTCAAGTCAAGAGTACAAGCATAGAGCAGATCAACACAGGTGAGAACTTCAATTTGAAGTTGGTGATTTGATTCTTGCGTGTTTGAGGAAGGAAATTTTCCCAATGGGAACATACAACAAGCTGAAGATGAAGAAAAGTGGACCGTGCAAAGTCATAAAAAAAACTGGGGCAAACGCGTATGATATTGAATTACCCGATGGGGTCAAAATCTCACCAATATTCAATGTCGCAGATTTGTACCCTTACAGAGCTGAAGAGGCAGGAGCGAAGGGTGAACAGGAAGAAATTCCATGGATGAAACAAATGCCTGTAGCTAAAAAGCCACAGATGGAAAGCATAATTGACAAGAGGATTAGCAGAAAGACCAGGAGAAAAGAGTATTTTGAATACTTGGTCAAGTGGAAAGGACATCTAGTTGAATATGATAGTTGGGAGGATGAAGAAACAATTCAAAAGCATGGACAAACAGTGAAGGAATTCATGAACATGAGTTCATGAGAATTTTCAAGCGAGGGAGTATGATGCAGGAGCATCGTTGAAAGACAAAGCATGCTTTTAGCCAAAGAGACAGTTGGACGCGCAGATGTAATTTGAACAGGATTTTGTGAAAATGTTTTAAAATTTAAAATATGAAGCATTAATGTAATGGACAGGAGGAAAGTGCAGTTGCATTTATATCTAAAGATCCAAACTGATTTTGGAGCGTATGTTCCTATCCGCGGATGTAATAGGAACTTAATTATGTTTAATGCAAGTAGGTAGGTTTAATTTAATAGATTAGACAGTTTAGGAGCATAGGAGGGAAAACAAATGATAGACACCCTCGCCTTGTATCTTGAAAACAACTCATTATTATTTAGAATTTTGTAAGTTGTAGAGCTGCAAAGGAGAATAGAGAATTTTATGCATTCTAGCTATTGTTATTTACCATGTATAGGAGCACTGGAATTAATAGAAGAAATATTTGATTCAAATGTATGTGTTTGTTATGGTTTTTGGAACCACCTATTGAATGGTATGTTGCAGACTAGTTTATATTCTCTGTGTGCATTTTATTTCAATGAAATCTGTGTGAGTGTACTCTAGAATTCTATGTTGAATGTTTGAATTATGGACAAGGAAAGAATGATTTTTCAGTTATTTCTCTTTCTTAGAACTACTGCAAAGAGTGCAGTGGAGGTTCTGCAAGGAGTGCGTCGACCAGGCTATGAGTTTCATCTTAGAACTCTTAGAGGAGATTCAAATCATTTTTTTACAGGGTGAAGTGCAAGGTTACCTTAAGAGTTGGGCAAGGTGTGCGCAAGCTGACTGAGGTCTAGGATTTTACCAACTCAAGAGGGATATTGAGAGACTTTTGTTGCAAGAGGTGCATAGAGTCCAAGACCCAAATAACCAGAGGTTATTTGAAAGTCGTTGCAAGGAGTGCGTGCAGGGACCCTTTTGGAAGCGTTGAGTTCGCAAGCGAAAGCTCAGAAGGGATAGAACCTATGAGCTGTTCAAAGGGAGGTGGAGGTCGAAATCGTCTCATAGAAGTCAAGCTCAAGAGGGAGGATGCCAAGTCATTTGGCCAAAAGTCCTTGAGAATTTGAATCGGATGCTGGAATCAATTCAAGAGTAAGTGCCAAAGTTTAGTGAGTCATGGGATCTCATGGAACAACGGAAGGATTAAGATCGAGTGTCTTTCAACACTCTTAAGCTAAGGAAGGATAGTGACTGTCATATCCAGATACAATGAGGGTTGTTGGATCGAGCGAGGTACACAACTGTCGATCTCTTCGAAGGAACGATTTTGGAGTCAGGGATTTGTAGAGGGAGAGGAACAGCTGTTCGTTGTTCTCTCAAGTTGCAAAAGCTGAAGACTCGTGAAAATAGGTGGTAAGGGCCCACTCTGTAAGTGGAGTAAACAGAGGTGAAAGGTGGCATGTTCCCATCCCTTTGGGTGGATTCATCCTTCATTGACATATCGTGTTTCATGGATTCACAAGGGAAGAGCACGAGAGGTTGGCACTCCAACTAGCGAACTCGTGAGTTGCGAAAGGTTCTTGCATTAAGGCTTGGTTATGGTCATATTGGAAAAGGTGATGAAGAGGGGGCTTACACCTTAATCCCATTTTCAATTTCGGGTTTTGGCTATTTCCAAGGGCTGTGACATTGTATTTGAAGGGGCCAACTCGTGATACCTGAAATCCTTTGCGGGCTTAAACAAGGAGTTCAGTTAACCCTTGTCGAGGTTTGGAGAAGATCTTATGTGGATCTCATCCTGAGGGCAAGAGGTCTACACCACTCCTCTCCTGTCCTAGATTCCTCGTTAAAGGTGGACAATTTTATTTTATTAAAATATCCCTCGAGGTGGTCCACCGGTTTCCTCTTTCTTCTTGTGGTTGTTTTATCTTCTGATGATATTGTGCCCTCGGAAGAGTTGTCCTACCTTTTTTCTTCAGGACCAGAATTTTTGGAGGCTCTTTTGTTGAACTCTTCTTCCTTGTCATTGTATTTTTGGATCTTCTTTGTTACAATGATACACTACAATGCTTCATTTATTTCTTGTTGGTCTTCGTGTGCCTTTTTCATTTTGTCATTATCTGCCTTGAAAACCTACATTTCCACAATAGGGTTCCTCATTGTTTCCAAAACCTGGGTAGTTGAAATTCCTTCACCGTTATGCCTAGGTTATTTAGGAGGTTCTTGCTTGGGATTCTCCTCAAGTCTGATCTCCTATTCATTCTGTGTTGCCCTTATCACAAAATAAATAAAAGTTCTATGTCTGTAACAGTAAGCATTTTGTTAGTTTTGTTTATTTATTTTTTTTAAACAAAAAGCATGTTATAAACAAAAAAATTTGGCCTTTTTTAAGGTCCAAGTGATGTAACCTTTTCTCTGATACCATATGAAATGTACCTCAAGTTTACCAACAATTTTTTTTTTTGCTAGGTGCATTAAAACTTCTTTACGCTGTTATACTTGACTGATTTTCAACCAAAATCGGCACTATTGGAATACTATGTGAGCTTAAACGTCTTTGCAAGAGACTAATACAAATTGGTCAACCTTTCCATTAAGATGTACCTATTACAACCATTTATTACAATGATGACACTTGTCACAATAGGTTAAGGTTTTGATTATTCATGCAATTGTGATCTGGTTATGTCATACGGTCTAAAGTGACTCTAGCCTACATGCTTCCATTTTTTCTGAAGGGATCCAAAAATGTACTTCACTAAAGCTCCACTCTTAAAACAATTCTTAGTACTCTCCACTTCATGTCCAAATGAAGGAGTACTTCATACTTTATAACAACCATCCCATACATTCAAGTCTCCTTTATATAAACCCTTATAATTCCATGTATCAAAAATAGTTTAATCAATGATGTTATATATAAAACCCACTATCATATTGTTGCCATATCCAAATTCAAGCAAGGCTACTTATAATTTTGAGTTTAGAGGAAAGAATTTATCACATGTTTTACCTAGGGGGTTTACCTTATTCGCATAAGTCTAAACGGGTCCCATTGTGACAACTATACCTAAAATGTGATGCAGGAGCATCGCCCACATCAAGCGAGCCAGCGCGAGAGCGGAAGATAGCTGGACAGCGCCAGCACAAATTTTGAAACACCTTGATATTTGTTGCGCCAAACATTAATGTGTAGAGTCAATGAAGCACACTTTGTGTATTGTAATAGACCTTGAGCATATAAGCTCACGTATTTAGGTAGATGAGGCATTTAATAGATTTAATGTAAAGTAGATAGGAATTTAATTCTAGATTTGATAGTTAGAGATCGAGAGGGAAATGGGATATAGACACCCTCCTTTGTACATTATAACATTATTCAGAATTATCAAGCATTCAAGAAGAGAAGAGCAAGCAAAAAACTGGATAGAAGAACACCCATGTACAGATATTGAATTAATAGAAGGAAGCTCTGATTCAATCTCATGGTTTGTGTTGTTTTCTCTGTGTATTGATGTTTCTCTCTTGAATGTTTGTTTTCTGCTGTACATTTTCTTTTATATGCTATGTATGGGATTTCATAGTTGAAATGAAGTCAGAGAGGAAGAGTGAATGAGTTTCAATTGTTTCTCCAATTGAACCAGAGGATTCCTGAAAGGAGTGCAGTTGAATTTGTTCGCAAGGAGTGCGTGACTGCAGGGTTCAATTAGAGAAAGATTTTGTTCTTATTCATCTAAGAAGTGCATATTTGGCACTAGAGCCGTGCAAGGCATGCGCAGGCTAGACGAAGACTCAGAGTTGCGATTCTGAGCAAAAGGATTTAAGGATTTCTGCTGCAGGAGTGCGCAGGGTCAGAAGATTTCAACACTTAGAAGTTGTTGAAGATTTTTCGCAAGAGAGTGCATGCAAGAAGTTCTCCACAGGACGTGAGAAGTCGAGAACAATCTTAGGAAGAAGTAAACCTTTGAATTCGTCGAAGGATATGTGCAGGGAAGCAGCTATTGAAATCTTGCAGGGTGTCCAGGTTTGGTGAAAAGGTGAACAAGTCTTCGTGGAGTGAGCGCTTGATTCATTTTCGCAGGAACACTCAAGGATATGAAGCCCAGGAGGAGTAGGCCTTTGAATCCGTTGGAGGATTGCATGAAAGGGTTGCGCATCGAAGTGTTCAAGTAAGCGCAAAGGAGTGCGTAGAAAAACAATTCTTCGTGGAAGAAGCATTTTAGATTCGTAGGAATTCATTGGAAGGATGGACGGTCGAGAGCCTCCAAGAGAATCTCGCGAAATTACGAGAATAGTTGAATCTTCATGAAGGATCACGCATCGGAGCTTCGGAGGTTGAAGCCCGTGTTCTCGACAATATAAGTGGCGAAATCGCGAGGTGCGACATCCCGACAGTGACGTAAGTCACGTGGTCCATGGGGTGAGTGCAAAGATAGGTGGCGGAGATAGGAGATATCGCGAGCTCAGGACTCGCAAGTTAACGGTCTATAGATTTGGAGGTACAAGTCGCGAAGGTGCGAAGTAGCAAAATCGCGATAGGAGAATATCGGTGCCTAAGAACCTCGGAACTCGGGAGTTGGAGGACCGAGTGTTGGGAGTCACAAGCAGCAAAGTCACGATAGTGCGAGGCTACGATAAAGTGGTAGTCCCGAGGGAGTGGGAGAAGATCGGAACATCGGATCTCGGGGACCCAAGGGTTTAGCGCTCAACTGTTGGACTCGCGAAGACACGAAGTTCCGATCCTTCGAGAGAGAAGTGAGGGTCGCACAAGGTAGAACTTGTGGGGTGCAGACTTCCCGATAGGGAAATAGAAGAACCGTCGAGTTCTTTGGGCCGAGGGGAAGAGAAGGTCCTGGAAGAGGCAATCGTGCTCCGAGGAGTGCGGTTGGCGTCAAGTGGTATCAGAGCGGGAATATCTCTTGCTTTCTATAGCAGAAGAGAAGAATAATTCATCATTCCACCAAGAAGAGAAAGACAATCACCAGACCCAGAAGACAGGGAGGTGAGAAGAAGAGGAAGGCCGACAAGAAATCTAGAAATGGAGCGGCATATGAGAGATATCCGAGCAAGGCTTGAGGAGATGGAGACAACAAAAAGACGCAGAGTTGGTGCAGGGGATCTTAGTGATTCCGAGGTTGAAGAGGAAGATGGACATGAAGAAGAGGTCACAACAGAGGATGCATCAACCGAGCGGTTGATTAAAGCTATCGCCAGGATGGGTGTGAAGGAGAAAATGGGCATTCCAGTCTATGAAGGGAATCTGGATGCAGAAGAGCTGCTAGATTGGATCCGAGATCTTGACACATACTTTGATTATGAAGATGTGGAAGAGGATAAGAAAGTCAAGCATGTTGTTACACGCTTGAAAGGGCATGCAGCATTATGGTGGGACGAGCTACAAGCTGACAGACGCTGCAAAGGCAAACAAAAGATCAAAAGTTGGTATTGGATGATCGCGAAGATGAAAGAGAAATTCATCACAAGGGATTATCAAATCACTCTATTCAAGCGAATGTAGAACCTGAGACAGAAACTGATGACAGTGAAAGAATATACTGAGGAGTTCTATCAACTGAACATCAGAGTAGGTCATTGGGAGAGCAATGATGAGAAGGTCACCAGATATCTGAATGGTCTTAGATACGACATTCAGGATGAATTAAGCATGCTAACCATCTGAATAGTAGAGGATGCTTACCAGATGGCTCTGAAAGCCGAAGAGGTGTTGAGCCGTAATCAAGGTCAACAAAGGCGAGGTAGAAGTCAGCCCAGAGGCAGAGCAATTTCCCAGGAAAGAACTCAGAAGCCCAAGGAGGAATGAAAGAAACCTCAGGGTAAGGTTGAGAGAGGCGGAACTTCATAGAGGCAGCCAAATGTTGAGCCGAGAGGACAACAAAATGATCAGCGCGGAGATTATGCTGACGCAAACACTCTTCCTCATACTAGAGGTCGAGGCAGAGGAAGAGGAGGAGTAATCACATGTTTTACATGTGGGAAGAATGGGCACAAGTCATTCGAGTGTCCAGAGAAGAAGAAGGATATTGGAGAAGCTCACATCGTTGAATCTTAGAAGCGTGATGTTGAGTCCGAAGATGCAGAAAGCAAAAGATCGCTTGGGATGCATAAAGTACTCTTAACACCTGAGAAGGAGGTGAAGGATACAGCTCAGAGAAGCTGACTGTTTAGAACCGCATGCAAGACCAAGGACAGGAAATGCAAGGTCATTGTGGATAGTGGAAGCACTGATAATCTCGTTTCGACCGAGATGGTGGAGAAACTGGAGCTGGAGATGACTGATCACCCGAGTCCATATAAAGTTTCATGGCTACAGAAGGGACATCAGGTGAGTGTCACTAAACAATGCTTGGTTGAATTCAAGATAGGTGGGTATAATAATAATATTCTGTGTGATGTTATTCCCATGGATGTATGTCATTTATTGCTGGGTAGACCATGGCAATATGACAGAAATGTGGTTCATGATCGGAGGATGAACACATATACTTTAGAGAAGGATGGGAGAATGCACAGGTTGCTTTTGATAAAGGATAAGGAGGTGAAACCGGAAGTAAGAAACACAATACTTCTCATGAGTGGGAAGGAGCTTCTCACAGAGGTTGAAAAGAATGAAGATCCACAATTCTTTGTTGTCAGGAAACCGAGGGTTGTTTTGACCAGCACAAGAGTGGATGATTTACCAGAAGAGATTCAGGAACTGTTGGGAGAGTTCGCTGACATCATAGTGGACGAATTACCCCATTCGTTACCACCGATGAGAAGTGTGAGTCATCACATAGACCTCATACCAGGAGCGAGTTTGCCGAATAAAGCTGTGTACAGATTGACGCCGCAATAAAATGAGGAGGTAAAGAAGCAATTCCAGGATTTGATGAACAAAGGTTTGGTCAGAGAAAGCTTGAGTCCGTGTGATGTTCCGACCGTGCTTAGTCCAAAGAAGGATGGAGGCTGGAGAATGTGTACAGACTCAAGAATGATAAACAAAATTACCATCAGGTACATATTTCCACTGCCGAGAATGGATGATCTGATGGATTGCCTGAGTGGGGAAAATTATTTTTTGAATATTGATCTCAAGAGCGGATATCATCAGATTCGAATGAGAGAAGGCGATGAATGGAAGACAACATTCAAGACAAACGAGGGTTTGTACGAATGGATGGTCATGCCGTTTGGTTTGACAAACGCACCGAGCACATTCATGAGGTTGATGAATGAAGTCCTGAGGGAATTCATGGGAAATTTGTCGTCGTATATCTGGATGACATACTGATTTTCAGTAAGACAAAGGCTGAACATTTGAAGCACTTGTCCATTGTGATGAGGAAGCTACAGCAGGAGAAGCTGTTGATTAATATGAAGAAATCGTCATTTATGAAGACAGAAATCATTTATTTGGGTTTTGTCATTTCGACGAATGAATTGAATATAAATCTGAGTAAAGTCAAAGTGATCAAGAATTGGACATCACCCAGAAATGTTTTCGAGGTAAGGAGTTTCCATGGATTGGCTAGTTTCTACCGAAAATTCATTAGGAATTTCAGTGGAATTAGCACAGCAATGATGGACACAGTGAAGAAGCGTCATAAGAATTTTCATTGGACAATCGAGGCTGAGAAGAGCTTCAATCTTTTGAAGTGGAAGATCACAGAGCAACCAGTGTTGGTGTTGCCGGATTTCCAGAAAAGATTTCAGGTGAAATGTGATGCAAGTGGGTACGCCATAGGAGCGGTCTTGAGTTAGGAAGACAGGCCAGTTGCATATTTCAATGAGAAGTTGGATGAAGCAAAACTGAAATACTCCACGTATGATAAGGAATTTTATGCTATCATATAGGCGTTGAAGAAGTGGAGGCATTACTTGATACCCAAGGAATTTGTGTTGTATAGCGATAATCATGCATTACAGTTTGTGAGTCAACAAGAGAAGTTGAATCAGAAACATGCAAAATGGGTAGAGTATATGCAGAATTTTACATTTGTGATTAAACACATTTCAGGTACTGCTAACAAAGTAGCTGATGCTATGAGCAGGAAATGGTAGTTGTTGCAGGAGTTCCGAGTTAAAACATTGGGTTTTGAAAACCTGAGAGACATGTATGCAGGTGATGCGGATTTTGGAGAAGCATATGAAGCAGCTGAGAATCCAGTTCTCAGAGATCAGAGTCCTTGGATAGATTATATGATCCAGAAGGGATTGTTGTTCAGAGGCAATCAACTGTGTATTCCGAATTGCTCCATGAGGGAGAACTTGTTGAAAGAAAAGCAAAATGGAGGCTTGGCAGAACATTTTGGCCAAGACAAAACCTTTGCGAAGCTGAGAGAATCATATGTTTGGCTAGGGATGCGAGCAGAGGTCAAGCGATTTGTTGACAGATGCAGGATTTGTCATCATTCGAAGGGGAGAAAGAAGAATCCAGGTTTTTATCAGCCATTTCCCATACCAGAGAGGCCATGGGAGGCGATTAGCATGGATTTTGTATTAGGTTTGTCGAGGACGCAAAGAGGTGTTGATTCCATCTTTGTGGTGGTGGACAGGTTTTCAAAGATGGCACATTTTATTCCATGCCATAAGACCAGCGATGCGACGCACATCGCAAATTTGTTTTTCAAGGAGGTCATTCGACTCCATGGATTGCCAAGAAGCATAGTCTTGGACAGGGATACAAAATTCATCGAGCATTTTTGGAGGACGCTATGGAAGAAGCTAGGAACTAACTTGGCATTTAGTTCTTCTTATCATCCTCATACGGACCGATAGACGGAGGTTGTGAACAGGAGTCTAGGACATTTATTGAGAAGCTTGGTGACAGAGCACCATAGCAGCTGGGACAATGTGTTACCTCAGGTGGAGTTCGCATACAGCGATTCAGTGAATCAGAGTACAGGGAAAAGTCCATTTCAGATTGTGTATGGGACACAACCAAGAGGATTTTCTGAACTCAGGGAGTTAGAACAGACTGCGACTAGCAGTGCTAGGGCAGAAGAGTTTGCTGAGGAAATGAAAGAACTTCACAGCAAGGTGAAGCAGCGACTGATTGACTCAAATCAGGAGTATAAGCACAGAGCAGATCAACATCGGAGACAATTTCAGTTTGAAGTTGGGGATCTTGTTCTGGCACATTTAAGGAAGGAAAGGTTCCCATGGGGAACATACAATAAGATTAAAATGAAGAAAATTGGGCCATGCAGAGTCATGAAGAAATTCGGGGAAAATGCGTATGAGATTGAGTTGTCGGATGGCATCGGGATATCTCCAATATTTAATGTTTCGGATTTATACCCATACAGGGATGAAGAAGTAGATGCTGGAACTGAGGAACCAGTGATCCAGTGGATGAAACAATTACCAGTTGCAGAGAAACCACATATGGAATATATATTGGACAAGCGAGTGGGTAAAAAGACCAGGCGAAAATAGTATTTTGAATATCTGGTCAAATGGAAGAATCACCCAGTGGAGGATGCCAGCTGGGAAAGCGAAGCAGTGATACAGAAGCATGGACAAACCGTGCAGGAGCTCATGGACAGGCGCCCATGAAAATTTTCAAGCCAGGGAGTATGATGCAGGAGCATCGCCCACGTCAAGCAAGCCAGCGCGAGAGCGAAAGACAGCTGGACAACGCCAACAAAAATTTTGAAACACCTTGATATTTATTGCGCCAAACATTAATGTGTAGAGTTAATGAAGCGCACTTTGTGTATTGTAATAGACCTTGAGAGGAAAATCTCACGTCCTTAGGTAGATGAGGCATTTAATAGATTTAATGTAAAGTAGACAGGAATTTAATTCTAGATTTGATAGTTAGAGCTCGAGAGGGAAACGGGATATAGACACCCTCCTTTGTACATTGTAACATTATTCAGAATTATCAAGCATTCAAGAAGAGAAGAGAAAGCAGAGAACTGGATAGAAGAACACCCATGTACAGATATTGAATTAATAGAAGGAAGCTTTGATTCAATCTCATGGTTTGTGTTGTTTTCTCTGTGTATTGATGTTTCGCTCTTGAATGTTTGTTTTCTGCTGTACATTTGCTTTTATATGCTATGTATGGGATTTCATAGTTGAAATGAATTCAGAGAGGAAGAGTGAATGAGTTTCAATTGTTTCTCCAATTGAACCAGAGGATTCCTGCAAGGAGTGCAGTTGAATTTGTCCGCAAGGAGTGCGTGACTGTAGGGTTCAATTAGAGAAAGATTTTGTTCTTATTCATCTCAGAAGTGCATATTTGGCACCAGAGCCGTGCAAGGCGTGCGCAGGCTAGACGAAGACTTAGAGTTGTGATTCTGCGCAAAAGGATTTAAGGATTTCTATTGCAGGAGTGCGCAGGGTCAGAAGATTTCAACACTTAGAAGTTGTTGAAGATTTGTCGCAAGAGAGTGCACGCAAGAAGTTCTCCACAGGACGTGAGAAGTCGAGAACAAGATTACGAAGAAGTAAACCTTTGAATTCTTCGAAGGATACATGCAGGGAAGCGGCTATTGAAATCTTGCAGGGTGTGCAGGTTTGGTGAAAAGGTGAACAAGTCTTCGTGGAGGGAGCGCTTGATTCATTTTCGCAGGAACACTCAAGGATCTGAAGCCCAGGAGGAGTAGGCNTGAGGATTGCATGAAAGGGTTGCACATCGAAGTGTTCAAGTAAGCGCAAAGGTGTGCGTATAAAGACAAGTCTTCATGGAAGAAGCATTTTAGATTCATAGGAATTCATTGGAAGAACGGACGGTCGAGAGCCTCCAAGAGAATCCCGCGAAGTTACGAGAATAGTTGAATCTTCACGAAGGATCAGGCATCGGAGCTTTGGAGGTTGAATCCCGTGTTCTCGACAATAGAAGTGGCGAAATCGTGAGGTGGGACATCCCGACAGTGATGTAAGTCACGTGGGCCATGGGGTGAGTGCAAAGACAGGTGGCGGAGATAGGAAATATCGCGAGCTCGGGACTCTCAAGTTAATGGTCTATAGATTTGGAGGTACAAGTTGCGAAGGCGCGAAGTAGAAAAATTGCGATAGGAGAATATCGGCGCCTCAGAACCTCGGAACTCGAGAGTTGGAGGATCGAGTGCTGGGAGTCGCGAGTGGCGAAGTCGCGATAGTGTGAGGCTACGATAAAGTGGCAGTCCCGAGGGAGCGGGAGAAGGTCGGAACATCGGATCTCGGGGACCCGAGGGTTTAGCGCTCGACTGTTGGACTCACGAAGCCGTGAAGTTTCGATCCTCCGAGAGAGAAGTGAGGGTTGCACAAGGTAGAACCTGTGGGGTGCAGACTTCCCGATAGGGAGGTAGAAGAACCATTGAGTTCTTCGGGCTGAGGGGAAGAGAAGGTCCTGGAAGAGGCGATCGTGCTCCGAGGAGTGCGGTTGGCATTAAGATGTAAGCGCATTTAACTGCCACCAGTAGTGGATGTTCTCATCAGATTCCTTTGTTAAGGTTTTTAACATAGTGGATAGTGGAAACTAACACACGTCAGTTGGAAACGCCAGAAAAAACGAAAATAGTGATGTTTAATGTGGGGTGGAAATCCTATTTGGAATGACAACTCGTAACCTTAACTACTTATTTTCCAGCATGGAGCCTCCCACATTAGTGACATGGATTTTCACTAACAGTCCTTACGATTCGGTTGAATGTGAAATCAAACCTCTTTGTAATTCCATAACGCCTCTGGTTTGGAAGTTATGAGCGTTTTGCAGATGTACAGACCCTAGGTTCTCATGACCAATGGGTGCATGCCAAACACATTTGTCCACATGGCCAGCGTACCCACACAAACCCCACCATTACTCTAATACGATCAGTACTAAGTCTCATTTCCTTCGACTCCCATTCATTTTCGTAACCTCTAGCGTTAACCTTTGCAAAGCTCCTCTGCGTGAGAAAAGATGAATTGAAGGATGCCTATCCTGCGTAAAGAAATAAGGAGGAGGCATGACTATCTAGTCCTCCTACTTTACTGGGTCAGTTCCATAATGATTCATTATCTTAGTTGTAGAGGGTATGGAAGGGTCAGCTATATTCATGCTTGTCTCTACAACTGATTTTTCTTACGGTTGTTGGTTGAGGTCCTTCCTTTGCTATTCTTGTAAGTAACTCCAACCACAGCCCGTTTAAAATAATACTTCTAACTTCATGGTGGTTTCGACCCTAACTCTCCCATGAGGCCAACCACCCATTGTTCATAAGTTTTAATAAACTTGTAGGAAAGGTTTTAAACAATTCGATTGATTTGATTCAGGGATAATCCCTTAGTAATATTAGGATTTTTTTGTTGGCCCGCAACTACCCTCAGGCTTCTCCAGAAATCTTAGACTGGTAAAATTTGGTGAAGTTACTCACGGCAGACTTAACACCAAAACCCCATGGGTGAAACCCGCTCGGATTTTCCCATAGTGACCCTAATAATTCATATATATATATAAAGTTTATTGTATGAATGTCTGTGTATTATTACTCTATATATATTTTGTTAATTTATCCTTTGCAATTGTGAGGTCTTCGTCGGCAAGACCAGGACCTCGACCTTTTCTTGGTCGCACCTACTTTCATTTTAATATTTTCTTATTGATTTAAGATATGAGCATTTGAGATATTGGCTCTTGTAAGGGCTGTACACGTCCGAAATTACTGTTCCTAAACTCTGTGGTTAAAACGTCGGTTCAAAAATATGTTTCGAGTTTCATTTTTATACTCTATTGTTGGTCCATGTAAACTTTACCATTACTTCGTAAGTTAATAATTCATGATGCCAAAGTCCCGCAACCCTATCTGCGATTCTAGGCTGGGCAATAATGCCTCTGTGGGACATGCTCTACACTACATAAACTCTATTGTCCTTTGGGTTCGTAAATATTTACTCCATTTCTCCCTCAGATCATATGATATGAGTCGTAAACCCTTTCCTGGGAATATTGTAGATAACATTTTATATTATGACTCATGCGATACTCTAAGTGTCAATATTTTGCTCATACTTGTACAAGATTTAAATGGCCAATTGTTTCATTGTGTGTAAAAAAACTCCATATTCTAAATTCAATTAAAAACCAATGCATTTGAGTTCTTTGTTTCTGTACTTCTGCTCCCGAAGATTATATATATTTGTATTTTTCTTCCGTATAAAAAATAGGATAATAAAGGCCACATCTAGAGGAAATAAAACCTCTATGTTCGACATGCACTGTATTGTGAGAACTATTTATCATTCTGGTTATTAAGATCTTTAAGGTTCTTCTTATTTATTTACCTTCTGAAATATTTTCCATAATCTAATGATGGGACCCCTGTTTTGCTTGTGAGGGTACCCATCAGGAAATTCTTGGTACACTCCTGCCCTTCGGGCCTGTGGATGATTTTCCTCATCGAAGCTAATGGAAGAAAAGGCATCTGTGCCCAAATAACAAGCTAAGTAAAATTAATATATTAAATCTGCAATATTTTTATTTCGTAAATTCATCCTGGTCATTATTCTATCTTCAATATTTAAACTTTTGTTGGTTTGATTCATAATCCTATGTATTGATATTATTTATCTTTCCCTTGAAAATCTTAATTTATTTTAGAATGTGGATTGATGAGGTCACCTCACTTGAAATTTATTTGAGTTCCAACTTGTGGCATCTCTTAAAACAAGTAACCTCCCAGGTTATGTTTATAGAGATCCAGATTCCACCCTAGGATATGATTATCATGATAGTTTTATACCAGGCTTCCAAAGATAGTTGGTTTACTTGTATCTTCAATTATTAATGGAAGAGACAAAGGGGAAACCCTATGATGAATATGATTTCGCTATTTAATAGTTAATATATCTTGTAGAATTTGATGACTTTTTAAGTGTTGTACCGCCTCTGTACTATGTAGTATGTTTTATGTATCCATATCACTAAACATTTTCTTCTGGATTACTTGAATGAAAAGGGATTGTAACTTTCGTCTCCATTAATATAATTGGATTTAATGGAAATACTTGACATCTCAAATTATTCAAAAGTCAATAAACAACTTGTTGTGTTATTTGTTTATGCAATTATGTACCTCTATTTATGTTACGATATATATATATATCATCTCCAAAACTTCATTTGACATTGTAAAGATCAATTTTTTCATCAATTCATGCATATACGTATATATCGTTTCATCCCCAATACGAGTTATGAGTTCATACCACAATTATTTATGTTGTCTGTAGATAGAATGTATCTCCTATAT
>SNQJ01S0001580.1:65231-89535 GCA_010110895.2 Picea sitchensis
ACAGTGAAACTAAATTCAAAATAGCTTTCTTCAATTTACTGGTTGAAAAAAATTAAACTGTAAAGGATTATTCTAAAATCTATTTCATTCTACCAGCTATTTACCTCACAAACATTCTACCAAAATAAGTAGATGTATTCTATCAGGTATTAATCAACAAAAAATTCTACCAGAATTAAGTAGATGTATTCTACCATATATTAATCATCAAAACATTCAACCAGGAAATGAGTAGATAAAAATATATGAACAAGGTGCTGAGAAAAAAAATGGAACAACCAACTTCCACCCAACCATAGAACAAAACAACCAATCTACTTGCTCCATTCACCCCCTAGCCTAACCATGAGTCTATAAGGGCGAACTCCAATGCTCCTCTTTCACTATAGTCCTTGTTTAGATCAAAAATTCCCCTTGCTTCACACTCAGAACAGTGCTCGTAACAACAAGTGATATCCTCTCTCAAGCATACTAAGAAACATCCTGCCTCCTCCCATATGTTGTATATCCAAAATCCTCTAGTGCCTAGGTATTTTCCCCCCTTTGGGAATTTTCGCATCTTTACAAATCCCTGATTTTCAGGGGCTGCCAATGGACAAATTTATCATTTTCCACTTGTAAAATTCATCCCTGAGGTAGTTCAAGAATATTCGTCACTCATGGAGTCATGGTTAGCTGATTTAAACCTAGTTGTTCCATTTGTCCCTCAGTAATTAATATAAAAATATTTTTCTCTTACAAGTGTCATAGTCAAAGAGTTGGTTGGGAAAATCAAATATTTTTCCAACAGTCACAATAATTAATTACAACTAATCAAATTGCAAATTCAGAATTTCCATAAATGGAAATAATTTTCCAAATTCAAATTTGCCAAAAACGAAAAATAAATTCCTAAGTGCATACAGACTTTAATAAATAAATATTTTTGGGGATATTACACCCAATATCGTAATCAAAAGAGAAGGTTACATTGGTGATGGTCTTGATCCGTAGACTTGCACTTCCTCACTTGCAATCCAAAACTTCACCGGTACCTCCTAGCCAATGGTACGGGTACTCTTCTCCCCCCTTAGCCCCCCGAGCCACAAAGGGGCCACACATAGGAAACCAACAACAATAGTTCCAAGGCTTTCCTCGCAAGGTAGATCTTCCACTCTCTCTACAATCTTGGTATCCCAACTCTCACAGGTAAAACACAGTCAAAATAATTTTGGGAGCATAACCTTACAAAGAATAAGTGAGATCCCTTTCCCTTCTAACTCATTTGTTTTATAGAAAAATCCCCAATGACACATTTCCTCATGCAAATTTAATTACATTTTTAATTAATTTAATTAGGATTATTCACCCACACACTAGTCACACTCTCCCCAATTTGCACAAATAATTACCAATTTTATGTTATTTAAAAAGTCAATTTCCCTCACATTCGTCAATGTGTTCCTATTTTTTCTCTTAGTTGTCCTTTTGTTCCCTAAATTCTCATTTAATGAGTGTCTAATAAATAGATCTTAATTAGAGCTGGATTATGAGTCTTATTCTAGTTATACTAGTGGTAGCTTGACTCTAGATATTGTTCTATGTGTACACCTATTCTCTGATATTTTATTTCTTTTCTATTTTAAAAATCCCTTTTATTATTTTCATGCACAAATGTGCATTTTTATCCAATCTGTTGGACCTTGTCCAAGTTTTGGGAGATCCTTGGTCAAGTTGACCTATTTTGGGACTTCGAGAGCCTTTCGAAGGAGGAGCGCAAGACAAAGAAGAGATCGCGAAATCTCAACCCCTTTTTTGGTCATTTTTGGGATTTGGAATTATGTAACGGGTATGGGATGTCGGCCCATGGGTTTACCCATGTTTAGGCCTATTTTGTAAAGTATAAATAGATGTCTAGGAAATGTAAGAAGAGAGCAGTTACAAATGCCTAAGTGCTATATCTATGTGATTGAAGGATTGTAAAGTCCTCTATGCACATTGTGTGAGACTTACATAGCTACATGCAACTAATTGTAAGAAGGCTTGGTGCTTTGACCTAGCTCGGAGAAGGAGGATCTAGAAGAGTGTGCGCAAATCTCCTATCTTCTGTGGACTAGGATTTTGATTCTATGTGCTTGTAAGAATCTTGACAAAGATAATAAAGAAGAACAGTTGGTGAACGTAGCCCCAGGGTGGGGGTGAACCACATATATGTTGTGTTTCTTTGCGTTGTGCAATGTGTTGATGTGTTTATGTCTTTAAATGCTAAATGATTTGATATAGATAGATAATTGTTTTTATGATTTGTGATAATTATGTATATGGATGTAGATCTAACCTATGTGAATGTTCTTAGTGCTTGAATCTACTATATTTAATCAACTTCCCTATGATAAGTTCTTAGATACACCAGATTTGGATGAATGATGCGATTCTCTATTTTATCTGTAGAGTAGATAGTGGTTAAATATTAATGAACTGTCAATGCTAAGTTCTCTGTTAAGTATTACACTCATAGATCTGTGTCCCAGCTAAGGTTGCAGACACCTGATTCCTACAACCACCCTTGCCTCTACCTCGGATGAGACTTCATCTGCTTCGCAGGTGTTTCTGAAAGGGGTGATAGTTAGGGTTTTGTTGGTGTGTTGTTGTAGCATTGAACCCTGGTTCTACCCCTGTGCCAACAAATGGTTTCGTTTCCAGAACCTAAAAATATGATTGTTGGGAACTAGGGAAGAAGAAGCTTTATGAAAAGATCCAATCTAAAATTGTGAAAGCTCTATGTGTAGAATTTTTTCCCTAGTGCACAACATCCTACTTGACCTATGAAGCTCTGTGCCATGAAAATAGGTCAGATATGAAGAAAAGAGGTAAAATCTGCAAGCTCTGCGCTTTGATAAAGGTAAGAATATTGAAAAGTTCTATATATGAAAGCTTTGTGCTCTGTTGAAGATAAGATTAGTGGAAATTTTTGTTCTAAAGTATGGATCTAGGTATGTTTCATAAGATTTATCCTAGATTGAAAACTACGGCATTGATAAATGAAAGAAGATTTGATTTGAGTAGATTTTATAAGAACAGTGAAAAATATGTTATACCTATGCATAGAGAGAATGTTTGGACTATTAAATGGATGCAAGATCCTGGAAAGAATTGTTTGTAGGTTAGCTACTATGATCCTAGTGCACAGTACATGAAAGGTTGAGGATCATTTAAAATAAAATGAGGATTAACCCTTTGTTATAGTTGCAGAAGACCGGGACATATGGCTAAGGAATTCCCTGGTAGAAGATCTCGATGTCTTTGATGTAGAGCTATGGAACATGAAGTATTGGATTTCCCTAGAATGATTGCTAAAGTTGAAAGAATGAATATGAACAAAGAAAACCCTAAGGCAGATCTAGAAACTAAGATTATGGCAGAACCACACAAAGAATCAGAGAAAGTATTTCTACAAATGAAACAAATCCTGACTGATCACCGACATGCTAGTTTATTAGAGGTCTTCAAAGAAAAAGAATTCCTTGAAGAAATAATAGGATACTTCGACATTGACTATGTTCTAGATGAGGAAACATGGGTGAATATCATGACATAAACAACTTGGGAACGGTTAGGGAAGACTGTTATGACTCTTTCATTGGGAGGAATAGGACTATTCAAAGGAAATGTGATAAACCTATGTGGAAAGCTCACCCGAATACCTATGAATTCCAATGGGACTTCAACAGAGGAATATTTCGAGATTATCAAATTTATTGAGAAGAATGCCCCATTTACCATGTTACTAGGAAAACCTTGGATTGAAAGAGTTCAGGCTAGGAGGTAAGAAGAAGAAGAAGTTTTAGAGCAGAAGAAGCAAGATTTAAAAGATTTCACGACTATAAGTATCGCACACTTAATTGAAGAACATAAGAATAGATCAAAGCTATTTAACACTAGAGACCTGGATATTGAAGTTGCAAGAACACTAGACAACCCATAGAAGATTGAAGTACCTATTCCAAGTAAAGAATAATTATCACCCTTGAATCTTAGGAAATAATATCAACAACACAAAGTAACTATGCCAAAAGAAGAAAAGAATCATAATGGAAAAAGGCATATCGAGACGAATTTCACTGGAAAGAAAGATAGAAAGCTAAGTAAGAAGAGAGCTAAGATCGACAAGTTACAGAAGGTTCCAAAGGAAACTTCGCAGAAGGAAAATTTTCAAAACTGGAGCTTCGCCATGATAACATAACAATGTCACATGGAACTTCGCCAGGGTGAAGCAATATAGTCATTGGGACCAATATAACCTTTCGGTCGACCCCCACGAACAGGTAGAAAGGAATTTATGGTTCGCCACCAGATCGTTGAACCGCACCATAATGGAAGTAACAAATTTAATGAGGGATCTCGACCATTGCAAGCAATCTGTTGCCAAGTTATCTATTTATCCCGTTGCGCCATGCACCAAAAACACTTTTGCTAACCATGAATCTGAGCTCGTAGACTTGTTGATTTTACACACTGATCATTGCGCTACTGCCCTCTATCCTATTACAGTGTCTCAGTTACTCCTCGAACCTGAGATTTTCAACCCCGATCATGTATGTCGGACAAGTTCAATGCTGCAAAGAAAGTTTCTGAAGAATTTTTTATTGACCTCATGACTAAAAGAGTCATGTCGATGTCTGCAGGTATACAAGATTCATCGACGAGAATGATGCAAGCCTCTTCGTAGACTGCTTGTAGAGTTGGACCATTCTAACCATTACCAGAAAAAAGAGAAACAAGCATAAAGACGACGTCGCAAATGAAAAATTGATTCCAACCATATTGCCCTATTACATCTCGCCTGTGGTTGTTGTGGTGAATCGTGATAGCGTGCCAAGAGAATTCGAGTACACGATGGTCACTGCGTATGCACAGTTTGGATAGAGCAAGATAAGATCACAGTGTTGAAGTTCAACGAATTTAACCTCGAAGATCGCAATATCTATGGTATGCTCACCCCATACAAGTACCTAACTAGAAAAAAAGGGAAGAACTCGAATACCATCCCTCAGTCATGGATGATGAACCTCACGTAGTCCACCCTGCTAAACGTCATGAAGATCCCACACTTCAGAAGACACCAGGAATTCAACACCTGTGTCAAGTTGCTACTATCGTGTTACCATGGAAGCTACTTATGGATACATCGACGTATTATAGTTGACCCAACATTGATCCATAGGATCATAGGACTGAGTATGCAATGACTCGACCTGTAGGACTTTTATCCAGGAAAATCCACAAATCACGCACTAGCACAAAAGATCAAGGATACATATGGCGATGTTGAGAAGGGAAGAGGCTACAAGGTAGCTTCCATCTAGAGTGGTGCAGTGAACCTATCATGTCAACTGATAGATGGAAATTTAGTAATGAAGAACTGACCTATGTAGGTCATCGTCTTTGTTGTTGACCTCGAAGGGAAGTGCACAGAAGGCCTACAAATGAACTGGGCGAAGTACCTAGTTAACCGGTTGGAACTAGATTGTCGAGAAGAAGATGATTAGGGTTGTGAATTTCATTTCAGTTGGCTTCTGGTCCTCATTACAGTTGTTTCCTGGGACATTCCGGAAGGAGATACCTTCCCCGACATAGAGTCATTCAAACTACTTGTCGCGAAGTTAGCTACCCTATGGTATTCCACTGATATGAACAAATAGCGGTAGTCGAATGATGTGTTGCATACATACTACCTCCAGCTAAAGAGATCCATCAAATTTGAGCCTCACATGTCTCCAAACACATTACAAAGGTTCATACCCCTGATGAAGTTCAGCGCAAATCGAAATTTAATCTACATTACAATGTGAGAAGATGAACAACAAGAGAAGCTCCAGTCGTATTATAATCTTATAGAAGAAGACCTTGAGGAAATCACTAAGGAATGGTCGACTGACCTCCTTATGCCCACCAACCCTGCATAGATATCTGATATTGATAGCCTAGAGGACACTCATAAAGAACACAATACACCGAGAACCAACAGACAGAAGAAGACTGAGGGGGTCCAAAACTTAAGCAACACCTCAGTGAATACCGCGTCCATGTCACCTGACTGATGGGGTGGTGACGAAGTAGAAGATGAAAATAAGCCCAGTGAATTAACATATCCTAGAGATGAGGTTGACCCCTTGAATAAGAGGAAGTTTTCCCCCAAAAAACCTTCTTCCTGGAAGAAATTGAAAGCCACCATGACCAAGATGAAGACTTTTATCACCTCCGATGACTTTGTCTTCATCATATCAGCCCTCAATGATGCTTCACTAGAGATAGAAGAGAAATAAGGAGTGAATAGGGAAGAAATGTATGATAGGATTGAAGTCTAGCTTCGAGGGGTACAACATGCCCTTCAGTCCAGTCGTGTAGTCTCCATTGTGCCTCTGCCATCGGGAGAACCAGAGTTGGGAGATGAGTGATCTAGATTTTATGAGATCAAGAAAATGAAAACATATTATTAACAGGTGCTTAACACAAAATAACATAGATACAGTCAAATTGGTTTTCTGTTGAACAATGAAATAAGCTGAAACTGTAAAATGCAGCGGAAACAAGCTTGTTGGAATGCTGGTGGCTTATCTCTGAGAAGAGATGTGACAGTTGTGCGCATTTGCAAGAATATGATTACAATGAGGCTCTAAATTCCTTTTTTACAATAAAAAATAATGCCAAAAACCCTAGACATCCAAAAACCTAACCCTAGGAAATGAAGCGCCAAAAGTCATGTGGGCCCCATTTGGGTAAGTTAGTACATCAACTTCCCGGGGTCGTAACTTTTGCATACGATCTCCATTTTAGGCATGTGATATCCCGTTAGAAAGGTATCATCGAGGAGATTCATTTGGGGGTCTCAATAATAACTTAATCTATAATTAAGGAGATCAATCCAAAAAAACATTCATTTAGGCCCTGAAAATGGTCCCGAAAGTTAAAACTACTAAAAATAGTTAATTGCCAAAATTGTCAGAAAAATGTTTTGAGCCAATTGGAAAAGGTGGGTGGCCACTGATATCTGTATGGATAAATGTGCCATCCCAACTCCACTGAATATATGAGACAGTCAAAGCTCACCTTCGATGAGCATAAGAGGAAACAAAACATGCCACCCAGGCTTTGGCGCAAGTACAAGGAGTACTTATAGACCAATGTTGAGCTACATAACAAGAAAATATTTCTCTCCAAGAAAAGTTCGATGAAGAAAAAGAACAGATACAACAAGGAAAAGAACAGTTTCTCGCAGAGAAACTCGAAGTGAAAGAAGCGGTCAGCAGATCACTTTGCTCTGTGACAGTCGTAGAAATAAAGGCAAAGGACCGAGTCACGTAGGAAGTAGAGAAGCTCACATTAGTTATCCAATAGCTACAACAATTTATCATAGACTTAGAGCTCCGCACAGTACCCGAGACACCATAGGATGTAAGGGATCAAAGAGAAGGAGCTTCTCGAAGCGCAGTTGAGAGAATAAAATCCCTTGCTATGGAATGTAAGCAACTTACTGATCAGAGTGCCCACACCTATGAGAAGCTCACTAAGAATCTATAACTGAAGGCACTAGAGTCACAACTCCAAGAGGTGAAGTATCAAGCCGAAATGATACAAGCGTAGCTTAATCCCCTGTCAGTTGTGGAATCAATGAAGTGTTCCCAAGAGCAATGCACTGCCCAACATCAGATCCACACTATCTAGAGAAGAGTTATGGAAGTAACTCAGAGGCTCCAACCTGTACAAGATAAGGCCTACCAATTGTTCACAGAGGTCGAAGGTCAAGGATCATAACTGGAGCAGGTTGTCCCTGCAACTGAACATTGCCTAGAGGGACCTGTGAATGAGGTAGTCATCCTAGAGTTCGTTTCAGAAGAGGTCATGGCACAATAACAAGTCGAAGCAGCTCGAGCCAAGCTCGAGACTTTCGAAGCAAAACTAGCCATATTAGAGTGACTCGGGATGAGTTACAGGTTAGTGCTGGGGGCATGTTGGCCCTTGACCATGTTTTGGAAGATCCTTGGTCAAGTTGACCTATTTTGAGACTTCGACAGTCTGTCAAAGGAGGAGTGCAAGAAGAAGAAGAGTTCATGGGATCTCGGCCCCTTTTTGGGTCCATTTTTGGATTTGGGATTATATAACGGGTATGGGATGTCGACCCATGGGTTTACCCATGTTTAGACCTATTTTGTAAAGTATAAATAGATGTATAGGTAATGTAGGAAGAGAGCAGTTACGAATGGCTAAGTAATAGATCTATGTGATTGAAGGATTGTAAAGTGCTATGTGCATACTATGTGAGACTTGCAGAGCTACGTGTAAGTAATTGTAAGAAGGCTTGGTGCTTTACCCTAGCTCGGAGAAGGACAATCTAATGGAGTGTGCGCAGATATCCCGTCTTCTACAGAGTATGATTTTGATGCTACGTTCCTGTAAGAAGATTGATAAAGATAATAAAGAATAAGAGTTGGTGGACATATCCCTAGGGTGGGGGTGAACCACGTATACACTATGTTGCTCTACTTTATGCAATGTGTTGATGTGTTTATGTCTTTACTTGCTAAATGATTTGATATAGATAGATAAAAAAATTTATGTTTTGTTCTAATGATGTATATGGATGTAGATCTGACCTATGTGAATGTGCTTAGTTCTTGAATCTACTAGATCTAATCGACTTCCCTATGATAAGTGCTTAGAGACACTAGATCTGGATGAATGAAGTTATGCTCTGTTTTATCTGTGGATTAGATAGTGGTTAAATATTGATGAATTGTCAGTGCTAAGTGCTCTATTAAGTATTACACTCACAGATCTTTGTCCCAGCTAAGGTTGTAGACACCTAAGTCCTACAACCACCCTTGCCTCTACCTCAGGTGAGACTTCATCTTCTTCGTAGGTGTTGCCGAAAGGGCCAGTAGTTAGGGTTTTGTTGGTTCACTATTGTAGCATTGAATCTTGGGTCTACCCATGTGCCAACACAATCTTTAGATTTTATTTTTTTATTATTCCCCTTTTTCCTAGAGTTTGATAATTGATTATTCTCCAATATTTTAACTTATGCCATAATTCATTTAGTCCCTTAATTAAATTTGTAATTAGACTTAGTTTTAGCCTTAGGCTTAGAATTTTATTGGGTTTTATAATTAATAAATTCATTGTTTAATTAATTATTTTAATCCAACAAGGTCTAATCATTTCAATGTTTTCTAGGCCACCTAGACTTATTGACTCAAGTTTTGTTTTTTAATACGCAATGTGCCCTTCAAGACACACCTTCATTCTCCAAGGGTTCCACTCGACTTTGACTAGTTTTGAAGTTTTTCCAACCCTTGGAGACAACACTTCACTCGGTCGACCTTGTGAGAGACTAAGTGCTTCTATGGAATAAGGAATCTCCCTTATTGCGTGACAATTAGAATCTTTGTGAACTACCACCTCAATCCACGTTCATGATATCATGGATTTATCGAACTAGGTAATCGTTAACCTACCATTTGGCCACAATGGGAGTGCTAGTAGGTTGTGATAGGGGCATTGCCACACCTCTTCCTCAATGTTTGGTTTCTATGCATGGCCCCTTTACTCCTTATGTGAGTTGTATTAGAAAGCATTGTCAAGCCTACATCCACCGATAAAAATCGTGTCAATAATCCATATACATAAATCATACACTAATCAATCATATGTCACAAGTGGGAAAAATGAAATACTCAAACAAAATACAATTCGCTCCCTAACTCAATAAAAAGTCCAAGGAAGTCTATTGATATCATCAACATCCATAACCTGTCATGTGTCCTGCACAGTCGGGAAAAACTTGTCAATAGCATATGGTAATACGTATACATCAAATAACAATAAATTAGAACACATCATCATTATCATGTATAATCCATAATCGAAACGAAATCATAATGTACCATAACCGGATCACTTGTATGCAAGTTTTCTCAAAGAATAAGTCAATAAAAGTGTGCTCAGTAGAGTGGGATATTACATACACCCCCTATTGTTTTAAACTTTGTCCCGAAGTTTGCACAATATATAATTGCAAGTAAAAAAAATTATCATACAAATATCTATATGTCTAATCTATCAAACAATTAAGGAAAATGTTGACACATCTCATATGTGTCCTCCTAGGTAGTCGAGTGTGGACTATAGTTGTCCCACTAGACCTTAACCTGATCAACTATTATATGGCATAGTTTTCGAATGAGATGGTCTAGAATGCGAACTGGTTCATGTAGGTGTCAGACGAGGGAGCTCTCATGGTAGTGCCAATCCGCATTTTGGGCCATTTCATTCAACAACTATGACGTTGAATAGTCAATCATGTCAAGGTCTATTGGGGAAAATATCGTCCACACTCGACTACCTGGGAGGATGCATATGAGATGCATCAACAATTTCCTTACTTGTTTGATAGATTAGACATATAGATATATATCAGAGACATTTTTTGTTACTTTCATTTATATACTATACAAAATTCGGTACAAAGTTTAAAACATGAGGGGGTGTATGTAACATCCCAGTCTACTAAGCACACTTTTATTGACTTATTATTTGAGGACACTTGCGTGCAACTGATCCGATTACGGTACATTGTGATTTTGTTTCGATTATGGATTATACATGATGATGATGATGTGTTTTGATTTTTATTTGATGTATATGTATTGGCAGATGTTATTCATGATTTTTTCCTTAGTGTGCAGGACACATGACATATTAGGGATGTTGATGGCATCAATGGACTTCCTTGGACTCTAGATTGAGTCAGGAAGTGAATTGTATTTTGATTGAATATTTTTTGTTTCACACTTGTGAAATATGATTGATTACAATATGATTTATGTATATCGATTATTGATACCATTTTTATAAGTGGATGCAAGATTGACAATGCTTTCTAATCCGACTCACGTAATGAGTAAAGGGGCCATGTGCAGAAACCTGACATTGAGGGAGAGGTGTGGCAACATCCCTATCACATCCTACTAGCACTCCCACCATGGATGAATGGTAGGTTAATGATTACCTAGTTCAAGAGGTCCACGATGTCATGAGGGAACATTGAGACAATCACTCGTGAAGATTCGAAGAGGAGTGCAATAAGGTAGAGTCCTTATTCCTTAGAAGCCCTTAGTCTCTAACAAGGTTGACCGAGTGGAGTGTTGAATTCAAGGGTTGGAAAAACATCCCAATCTAGTCAAAGGCAAGTGGCACCCTTGGAGCACAGAGGTGTGTCTTTAAGGGAATGTCACATATTTAAAAAAAAAAACTCGAGTTAATATATATGTGTGGCCTAGAAAAAATTTAAATGATTAGACATTTTTGGATTAAAATAATTAATTAAATAGTGAATTTGTTAATTATAAATCCCCATAAAAGTCTAACCCTAAGGATAAAACTAAGTCTAAGTCTAAATTTAATTAAGAGACTAAATGAATTATGACATAAGTTAAAATATTGAAGAATAGTCAAACTCTAGGAAAAAGGGGAATACAAAAAATTTAAAGATTGGATAAAATCCACATGTGTGTATGAAAATAATAAAAGGGATTTTTAAAATAGAAAAGAAATAAAATATCAGAGAATAGGTGTACACATAGAATAGTATCTAGAGTTAATCTACCACTAGTCTAACTAGAAGAAGACTCCCAATCCAACTCTAACTAAGATCTTGTTAGGAGACACTCATTAAATGAGAATTTGGGGAACAAAGGGACAACTAAGAGAAAAAATATGAACACATCGGGGAATGTGAGGGAAATTTACTTTTTAAGTAAAATAAAATTTGTAATTACTTGTGAAACTTGGCGAGAGTGTGAAAAATGTGTGGGTGATTAATCCTAATTAAATCAATTAAAAAGCTAATTAATTATGCATGAGCACATGTGTCATTGGGTATTTTTCTATAAAATAAATCAGGTAGAGAGGAAATGGATCTCACTTATTCTTGGTAAGGTTATGCTGCCAAAATTACTTTGACTATGTTTTACTTGTGAGAGTTGGGTTACAAAGCTTGTAGAGAGAGTGGAAGTTCTACCTTGCAAGGAAAGCCTTGGAACTATTGTTGTTGGTTTCATGTGTGTGGCCCCTTTGCGGCTCGAGGGGATAAGGGGGAAGAAGAGTACCCCTATCTTTGGTTGGGAGGTACCAGTGAATATTTGGATTGAAAGTGAGGAAGTGCAAGTCTACGGATCAAGATCATCACCAATGTCAACTTCTCTTCTAGTTACGGTATTGGGCTTCAAGATTATTTATGAAATTGTATGTAATATATTACTATTATTGGATTGATTATTTAAATCTGTAAAATTACCAAATTTTAGTATGGCTCAAGAGAATTTATACAAAAAATTGATAGTCTATTTAGAAACCTTTCCATGGTTATATATATATATATGTGTGTGTGTGTATATGCATGTATGTATAAATGATTATGTCAACATTATTGTATTTTGTCTGTCTGTAATATAATTGAATGATAATTTCAATTCAGATCGATGTAAAAAGGTCTGTTATGTTCTATCCATGGCATATGTATCTTTACAACACATAAGTAGATATATTTTTAAAAGTGAGACAGAATCCTTCCACTCATTTACCTAGTTCTTAAGAACTTTGTGTCTTTAAAATTTACGAAGTGTAGATACGGAGAATGGTGATAAGGGATGGACAAACTCTATGAAATGGTTTCCCTTGATTACCTTTCTCAAATGGGATTTAGTAATTTAGAACACTTCCTCTACATTCTTGATTAATCTGAATTTAAAACTAGCTTCATAATAAGTAATTTAACGTGTGACATTGTATCTCATGAGGGTCGTTGCACATTATAAGCTCTAGTCAGACGTTTCATTCCTTCATGGTGAATAGATTCCTTAGTCATCATTGCGAATGGATGACTTATATGTTTTTACATTTTCCAAGATCACGACTTGATAATCATATATCTCCTAGAATATTTTAACTTTGGTTTGCATGCAAGAAAAAGTCCTATAAAATCGTGAGTTTTTAAATTGCTTTTACCATAGTTTACCTTACTTACTCTGTAATTCGCTCCTTGAGAAAGTGTTGAATAATAAATGTTGATTCTCATAGTGGTTGGAACTGTTGTATGTTGTGAACACCTTGTTCATTGTTTTATATCAATTTTATTAGTCAAAAACACTGGGAGGAGTGCTTTTATAGTTATGTCACTGGAATTTTTCATTAAGAATTGGTTACACCCTCTATGTATATTATAATTTTACACATTTATTTTGTATCCTTGAAAACCTAGGTTGAGGGTGTTAGTTGAAAATATATATTTGTAAAAATTATCTCCCTATTCTTATTTCGGGAAGAAGTCAAATTTATTTTCTACACTGAACTAATTAATAGAACTTCTCAATTCCTTTTGTGGGATTGAAGTGAGAGAACATATGCGCTCCATGAGCATGAATGAATTGATAGTTTGTAACATTTATTTATTTTCCTTGATTGATAAATCGGGATTAGGCCCTTAGGTAGGTGGGAAGAACGTCTCCCTTTCACTAGTTAATAACAAAATCCAATCACCAGTTGTTGACCATGCATTACAATCCATTGATCATTATTGGAAAGATGTTTTTGTTTCCTTAATAGATTACACTTATTTCGGATCGTACTTGTGTATTCTAGCGTTCCCTTTTTCCATCTTAATTACCCGTACAACATCAATACCACTGCTTGGTTAGCATTGATGTCAAATTATATAATCTATGCAATAAATTTAATTTAGGAATTAGCATGGAGTCTTGTTTCCTTTTGCTTAAGACCAAGAACACACATTTTTTATTTAATTGTGTCGTACCATTTAGAAATATTCTCGCAATTCAACGATTAGTTAGTATTAAGTCCTTCCTTAGCCAAATCGTGAAGTGATTGACATGTTACAGCTATCTCTAGTTACTATCCTCTTAGTGAACCCCAAAGTTGAGGTCGAGACATGGATAATTCCTATGCTAAATGTTTATGGAGATGTGGACATTCCCAATTTGTTTTTAGTCGAGATATGATTGTCCCAAGTATAAATGTTTCTTTATATTAATTATTACGTCTAACTTAATAATTATTTCGTTAAATTTTAACTTTCGACATAGACATGAGTAGAGGGTATTGATCAATCTATGTTAGAAGTTATGTTAACGCTATATGTTAAGGAGGAGTAATAGTGAGCTATATTAATAAAGTTAGTATATAGTTATTGAATCGTTATTAAACTTATTGAAAATATTTATTGTGTATTTATTACTACTAAATATTGGGAACCGATACGGTGGAGGATAATTTAAATTAATTATTAGAGAATAATTTCAACTTGATCAAGTTGAGATAAATATGTTATGCTAGACGTGTAAAACAAATGGCACTCGAGTAGAGTAAAAAAATAGCTCAACTATGTTGGACAATTCAGAGGGGGTACTATGCTTAAACAATTATAACCATTTTAATTCATTACATAATACTCAATGATGATCACAATAATACAGGGAACTAAGCAATAGCGTATTCAACATCAATCACACACATGAAGCACATAGAGACATATATTCTTGAGGAAACCCATAAATGGTAAAAACCTCTTCTTCTTGATATGATAAGTAGTCTTTATTTTCTATACATTATAATTCTATGAGAACCAAATCATTGTGAGGCTACCACCTATGTTTTAAAAGCTGCAACTTGTTGAGAGCACCAACTCCCTAATTTCTCTAGCACCCACTACAAGGAAGCACCAACTCCCTGGTTTCTCTAACACCCACTAGAAGGAAGCACCAGCTCCCTGAGTGTTCTAGCAACAACTAGATGGAAGAACCAACTTCCATTCACGCATGCACCAACCTGCATAATATAGAACAACGGTTCTCCCTTGCACCACCCTACCACCCTAGTTCTTCTGGCTACAACCAGATGGAAGCTATGAATCCTTGTGTTCAAGCACCTACTTGAAACTCTAAGGACAATTGTCCTCCCTAGCACCTCCCTACAACCCTGAATTATAAGGACAATTGTCCTCCCTAGCACCTCCCTACAACCCTGAATTATAAATCTTTGCTTGTTGAATTATAAATCAATTGTTACTATGCTTAAACAATTATAACCATTTTAATTCATTACATAATACTCAATGATGATCACAATAATATAGGGAACTAAGCTATAGAGTATTCAACATCAATCACACACATGAAACACACAGAGACATATATTCTTGAGGAAACCCATAAAGGATAAAAACTTCTTCTTCTTGATATGATAAGTAGTCTTTATTTTCTATACATTATAATTCTATGAGAACCAAATCATTGTGAGACTACCACCTATGTTTTAAAATCTGCAACTTGTTGAGAGCACCAACTCCCTAATTTCTCTAGCACCCACTACAAGGAAGCACCAACTCCCTGGTTTCTCTAACACCCACTAGAAGGAAGCACCAGCTCCCTGAGTGTTCTAGCAACAACTAGATGGAAGAACCAACTTCCATTCACGCATGCACCAACCTGCATAATATAGAACAACGGTTCTCCCTTGCACCACCCTACCACCCTAGTTCTTCTGGCTACAACCAGATGGAAGCTATGAATCCTTGTGTTCAAGCACCTACTTGAAACTCTAAGGACAATTGTCCTCCCTAGCACCTCCCTACAACCCTGAATTATAAGGACAATTGTCCTCCCTAGCACCTCCCTACAACCCTGAATTATAAATCTTTGCTTGTTGAATTATAAATCAATTGTTACTATGCTTAAACAATTATAACCATTTTAATTCATTACATAATACTCAATGATGATCACAATAATATAGGGAACTAAGCTATAGAGTATTCAACATCAATCACACACATGAAACACACAGAGACATATATTCTTGAGGAAACCCATAAAGGATAAAAACTTCTTCTTCTTGATATGATAAGTAGTCTTTATTTTCTATACATTATAATTCTATGAGAACCAAATCATTGTGAGACTACCACCTATGTTTTAAAATCTGCAACTTGTTGAGAGCACCAACTCCCTAATTTCTCTAGCACCCACTACAAGGAAGCACCAACTCCCTGGTTTCTCTAACACCCACTAGAAGGAAGCACCAGCTCCCTGAGTGTTCTAGCAACAACTAGATGGAAGAACCAACTTCCATTCACGCATGCACCAACCTGCATAATATAGAACAACGGTTCTCCCTTGCACCACCCTACCACCCTAGTTCTTCTGGCTACAACCAGATGGAAGCTATGAATCCTTGTGTTCAAGCACCTACTTGAAACTCTAAGGACAATTGTCCTCCCTAGCACCTCCCTACAACCCTGAATTATAAGGACAATTGTCCTCCCTAGCACCTCCCTACAACCCTGAATTATAAATCTTTGCTTGTTGAATTATAAATCAATTGTTACTATGCTTAAACAATTATAACCATTTTAATTCATTACATAATACTCAATGATGATCACAATAATATAGGGAACTAAGCTATAGAGTATTCAACATCAATCACACACATGAAACACACAGAGACATATATTCTTGAGGAAACCCATAAAGGATAAAAACTTCTTCTTCTTGATATGATAAGTAGTCTTTATTTTCTATACATTATAATTCTATGAGAACCAAATCATTGTGAGACTACCACCTATGTTTTAAAATCTGCAACTTGTTGAGAGCACCAACTCCCTAATTTCTCTAGCACCCACTACAAGGAAGCACCAACTCCCTGGTTTCTCTAACACCCACTAGAAGGAAGCACCAACTCCGTGAGTGTTCTAGCAACAACTAGATGGAAGAACCAACTTCCAGTCACAAAGACACCAACCTGCATAATATAGAACAACGGTTCTCCCTTGCACCACCCTACCACCCTGGTTTTTCTGGCTACAACCAGATGGAAGCTACGACTCCTTGTGTTCAAGCATCTACTTGAAACTCTAAGAACAATTGTCCTCCCTAGCACCTCCCTACCACCCTGAATTATAAATCTTTGCTTGCTGAAATTTATTACAGTGATACATGATTTATCAATGGCTTACCAGTCTCATCATTGTTCTGCTACACTACTCTTCTATGCTTGCATCAATGTCTTCCTGCTTGCATACCCTTGCAATTTCTATTCTTTTGTGTTTTATCCTATGTAGCATTTCTATTCTCTTCTCTTTTTACCTTTGTGCAACCACCTATAGCTCCTCCCTCATTCTATGCACTGCGTCTCTTGTATACTCTTAAAGCCTCTACACAACCTCCTTCTTTTCGCATGCATAAACTATCAAAGATTTATGCCTCTATTCCCTGTTATGGATGAAATTCACACGTCGACTTCTCTGACATATCATACTAACAAATCTTCCTATTCTCTGGCGATTATGCTCGGTCTATTCACCATGAATGGTTGTTCATCTTGAGATTATTTTGGCATCACTGGTAGTAAAAGTCTTCGACACTTTTTCAATATGTCAATTGTCTCTTCATTCCATTGACATTAACCTCGAGTCTCTTCAGCTCCTCTGGCGATCACCCTGAAGCCTCTTTGATTTCTCTCGCAAAAATAATCAGTCGTTTCTGGAAGTTTCCCATAGAACCTCTGCACACTCATTCCTTTCGCAACTTTTCCCTTCCTAAGAAAACTTTACAGTGGGTGTTAGCTCTTCTGGCTAAGCCCCTTCCTTTCACATAACTATGAGTTGTGATCAGTCGCCTATCCAAAAGGTGCTTCACAATCTTGGCTATCTTTGATGTGGAGCCTACTGGTATGCTAGCTCCTCCCTTAATCCTTCGATGATGTGACCTCTAGTTGTGACCAGGGGCCAAGAAAGAGGGTTCTTCATGATTTCGCATTTCACGAACTCCTGCTGTGAGTTTTCTCGATCTTCCCAACTTGTGAAACTCCAAGGTGGAGCCTAGCAACTCTATCTCCTGCCTTAACCTTCATCAATGTGACCACCAACTGTGACGAGGGGACAAGCAAGAGGGTGCTTAACGATTTCATGTATCGCAAACTCCTGCTATGAGTTGCCTCAAAAATCCCAACTCACGAAACTCTGAAATACTTCATATCAGATCAATGGTTGAGATCTCTCCCTCTGATCGATGACTACGATCAAAATTGCGATTTCACGTGTCAGGCATTTGGACATGAGTCAACCCTGACTCTCCCGATTTCTGATATTATGAAACCATGCTTGACAGATTAATGGTCCACGATCATATGTGATTCGATGGGACATATCATTTCAGGATTTCACATTTTAGGAAGTTGGAGGACTACTCACCTCCCTTCTTTCGATTTTCAATTTTCTGAAACCACCCTTGAAAGATCAATCCTCCACGATCATCTGTGATCTGACGACCCAGATCATTTCACGATTTCTCATTTCTCGGATTTGGAGAAATAATCACCTTTGAATTTTCTAGTTTGTGAGTCAGAAAAATGTTGATCTCCCACCATGTGTCCTGCCTTAATGGATAGAAAGGATTCCTTCACATCTTTGGAATGTTGACTAACTCTTGGGATTATCCTCCCTGCAGCTCCACTGGATTTAACGGTTGCTAGTCCTTTGGGCTCTGATCTGATGGCTAAGGTCTAATATCCTCGTCTGTGTGCTCATCCTGTCTAGACTCTGATCTAACAGCTGAGATCATTCCCAGTGCTCGATCCAACGGTCACTGTCTCTCCTCCTCCTAAGATTTGGATTTCTCAAATCTCTAAGTGTCAAAGGCCATGACCTTTGATCCTTATGTGAGCCTTGATGTATGCAATCATGTATGTGCATCTCAAAATTCTATCTCTCCTGAGTTTTGGAAATGAAGTTAACCTCGGACCTGGCGCACTGGCCCTGAAGCACACTTGCACTTTGTGTGAAAATATCTGCTTTCTCTTCTGAGCTTCTCGAGCTTTCTCTTCTGGGTCTTCTCAAAATACTTCTAGAGACCACTTGGCACATTCTTCCTGTAATCATGCCCTCATTGTTGTTATTGTATTTAAAAATTCCATCATCACTATTGTTCTTGCCATCAATGACAAGCACACTCTTCCTATAAACATGCCAAAAATCTCCCCCTTTGGCATTGATGACAACTTTGAAAGACTGCATTGTTCTACTTAGACATGGAACTATAGCATCCAGACCAACATTTATTTTTCTTTGACATCAATGTCAAAGAAAACAAGCTCCCTCTGACTTGTTGCAATACTTCTTCAGAGGTATCAGATATTCAACAAACACATACTCCCCATAACAGGATGGACTATTTTAACTTGATAATAGGGTCACCCCCAACTTCTGGCGTAGATACTCAAACCGAGCTATTGCAAGTGGTTTACTGAAGATATCAACAATCTGATCTTTGGATGGAATATAATGTAATGAAACCACAGATTTGGTTACGTGTTCCCTCAAGAAGTGATACTTGATGGGTATATGCTTGGTCTTGGAGTGAAAGAGAAGATTCTTGGAGTCACTAATTGAATTGGTATTATCACAATGGATTGGGACCGGTGCAATATATTTTACCTCCAAGTCTGGAAGTGTCTGAATAATCCATAATACTTGGGTACAGCAAGTGACAACTGCAATGTATTCAACCTCTGTAGTTTATAAGGAAACGAAACCTTGCTTCTTTCTGAACCATGCTACAAGAGAATCTCCTAAGAAGAATGCACCTCCACTCTTTATCTTCCATTCATCCACATAGTTGGACCAATCAACATATGAATATATTGATAGTTGAAAATTATGATTCCTAGGATACCATAGGCCATAGTTCATTTTTCCTTTCAAGTATCTGAATATTATTTTGATAGCTAACAAATGATTCTATTTAGGAGCAGCTTGATACCTTCCTACCATAACAACATCATGCATTATGTATGGACGGGATGTTGTGATGTATAATAGGATCCCTATCAGAGACCTATATGAATTCTAATCAACATCAAGTAAGTCATCATCCTTTCTTAACCTACATCTAGTGACCATAGGTGTGCTCATAGGTTTAGAATCTTCCGTTTGAAACCTTTTCAACATTTCTCTTAGATATTTTTCTTGAGAAAAAAATATTCCTTCATACCTCTGAGTAATTTGCAGACTAAGTAAAAATGACAATTCCCCTATAATAGACATTTCAAATTCAAACTGCATGGTAGAAGGAAACCATTGTTCCAATGAAGCATTATTACTACCGAAGATGATGTCATCTACATAGACCAATACAATGGGCAAATCATTACCCTCTATTTTGATATATAGATTGTTGTCAATTGTTCCTCTCTTGAACCCTTTGTCTTGAAGATATGTGTCCAGTCTGTGAAACTAGGCACGAGGAGCTTCTTTCAACCCATATAAGGCTTCCTTTAGCTTGTAGACTGTTAAATTATGAGCTTGAATTCTTATGCAGATTAATTCTTTTATTTTCTTCAATACTTTGATTCCATCTTAATACACTTCAACAATTCCAAATCATAATTGAATAGAAATAATTATGTAGATAATTAAACATGCATATGAACAACACATATACCCTGGGGAAACCCTGTACAAGGAGAAAAACCCAAGCAAACAATATTCATTTATTGCATTAATAATGTAATATCTCTTACAAATATCCACTATGAATGTACTTCTCTCAAAGGGCTTCCCAAGATGACTCTGACCTGAAAAATACTTACAAGACCTTGATGAAATACACCTTTGATATGATGCCTCTTTATTACTGATGTGCTCCTCTATTACTTCACCCTCAACCTGCATATGAAAACTCTATTTCAAAATTGTGTTGCAAAACTGTGTTGCAGAAATGTATTGCAAAACTGTGTTGAGGAGAGGGTTCAACCTCTTCTTATATAGGTTGAAGAGGAGAAGCTCAAAATAGTAGCTCGATTGCATATATTAGTCATAACTTAGCTTCATACTTTAGTTCTAACTTAGAACTAGACTTGGGATTGGTTACAACTCAACATTACACTTTAGTTCAAACTTTAGAACTAGACTTGAGATTGGTTACAAGTCAACATTCCACTTTAGTTCGAGCTTAGAACTAGACTTGAAACTGACATGCTTTAGTTTGAACTTAGAACTATACTTAAGACTTTAGTTGCAACTCAACATTACACTTTAGTTCTAGACTCAAGACTTTAGTTGAAACTCAACATTGCTAAAAATAGAACTAGACTCAAGACTTTAGTTGCAACTCAACATTACACTTTAGTTCTAACATAGAACTAGACTCAATACTTTAGTTACAAGTCTTGACAATGCAATTGGAAATTGTCTTCAAGGTGGATAATGTTTACACATGCCAATGCACTAGATCAATACAATTACATCATTTTCAATATTAGGAATATCATTTGTTTCTAGCTCATAGGAATTTTACATTCAACCTAGATTTTGCTAGATACCTTGACTTTTGCTCATGGATCACAAGGTTTGACTAGGCTCAAAGAGGTTGTATGTTCCCCCTGACTTTTGCAGTAGTCTGTCTATGCTCACAGAGGTTGTACGTTCGCCCTTACTTTTTCACTAGAGTGACTATGCTCACATAGGTTGTATGTTCCCCCTGACTTTTGCATTAGACTCAAATAGCCTCTCATTCATCTTGACTTTTGGTTTGACTCACAGAGGTTGTTCGTTTCCCCTGGATTTTTTCAATACCTCACAAGACCAGTTGATTCTCCGAATCTCCCTGGCTAGCCTTAGGGTGGCCCATATGGCCTCTCATTGGAGAATGATTGTTGATGCTGACAAATTTAACACTCCCTCTTAGCGAGGGAGTCATTCTCAGCCACACCAAGCTTGCCTCTCAACTACACAAACTGTCTCAAGGTCAGAGGCTTGGTCAGGAGATCAGCTACCTGCTCGCTCGCAGCTATGTACTTTAACTTTACAGTTTTTCTCTAGACCAAGTCTCAGATGTAGTGGTACCTCATGTCAATATGTTTTGACCTATCATGAAATAATGGGTTCTCTATCAATTTTATGCAACTTTGATTATCACAGTGAACCACCGTCATCTCAATCTTGTTACCAAACAACCCAGAAACCAATTTTCTGAGCCATATTGCTTCCTTTCTAGCATCACTTGTTGCAATGTACTCAACCTCTACTATACTCTATATAATGGATCCCTTATTTAGGCTTGACCAAGAGATCATAGCGGATCCTAAACTAAAGCAGTATCCAGAAGTACTCTTCTGATCCACTGGGCTTCTTTCCCAGTCAGCATCTGCATACCCATGCAAAAATAAACCACCAGTGGATGTATATCTTAGACCATAAGTAATGGTCCCTCTGAGATATATCAGGATGTGCTTTGCTTCCACCCAGTGTCTTTGTCTCAGTTCAGTCATGAACTGACTCATTGAAATCACTACATATCATATATCTGGCCTAGTGTGGATCATGTACATCAATGATCCAATCAGTTTCCTATACATGGTGGGATCCAGCAAATCTGAACCTGTATCAGAATTATGCAACTTCTTTAGGTTGGTAACCATCGGAGTAGACATGGATTTGCAATCCATCATACCAAACCTCTTTAGTACATCCACTGTCTATTTTCCTTGTGCCAAAAATATCTCGCCCCTTCTTTGCCACACTTCCAATCCTAGGATGTAATGTTTCATCATGAATTCTGAGGTTAGCTCCCTCTTACACCAGGCTATTAGCCCTTCATTTCCTATTAGAAAGAGATCATAAACATACAATATTAGTATAACAGGTTGGTTACCTCTTACCCTGAAGTATAGATTTGCATCAACATCACTTTTATAAAATCCCATGCTTTTAAGAAATCCATCAATCCTGTCATACCAAAATCTGGGAGCTTGCTTAAGACCATACAAGGCCTTCCTTAGCTTGCATACATGAGTGCCTTTTTTATGCAGTATAAAACCATCTAGTTGTTACACAAAGACCTCCTATTCAATATTTCCATTCAAGAATGTTGTTTTTACATCGATCTGATGTAGTTTCCTACCATGTACGAAACCTAAAGAAATAATAGCTCGAATGGAGGTATACCTGACTACAGGAGAAAACATATCTTCGTAGTTGGTTCCTTCTTTTTGAGTGAAGCCTCTAGCTAAAAATCTTGCTTTGAGATTTTCCACACTTCCATCAGCTGCATCTTTGATCTTATAGAACCATTTGGAAGAAACCATTGATTTGTCTTTTGGCCTTGGCACAATGTCCCAAACATTGTTCTTTATAATAGAAATGTATTCCTCAAGCATGGAATCCTTCCATACTTGTCATTTATTTTCTTCTTCAAATGAAGAAGGTTCAACATAACTAATGTTTCTCATCAGTGCAACATAGCTTCCAAACCTATGAGGCCTCTTCCTTTCCCTGAAAGTTACTTTGGGAGCAGCTATCCTTTCTGCTTCCTGCACTATTTCTTTAAGCCGCCATGGCTTCCTTTTGGTTGGAGGTTCTTCAATAGTTCTTTATAACACTTCAGTGGGTTCTAGGGCCTCATTACTTGGCCCTTCACGAGGTTCCTCCCTCTGATCATCTGACTCTTCATTTTCAGAAGAGGGTGAAGTTGGTTGAACTACTTATGAATCCTGCTGAAGCTCTCTGGATTTCTTAAATGTGGCTTCCTCGTGGAAAGTCACATCTCTGCTTACCTCTATTTTCCTCTGACCTATTACATAAATCCTGTAAGCTTTGGAGTTCCCACTGTACCCCACAAAAACCCCTTTCTTGCCTGAGGGTTCCATCTTTGTCCTCTTTTCCTTAGGGACATGCATATACACAGAACATCCAAATATCCTTAGATGCCTACTTCAGGTTTGATCCCTAAGAAGACTTCTTCAAGAGTCTTTTCCTTCAAAATAGCATGTGGACACATGTTTTGAATATACACGACAGTGGAGGTAGCTTCTTCCCATAAATAATTTGGCAAATCCTGGTCAAACATCATTACTTTCACTGCCTCACAAATAGTCTTGTTTTTCCTCTTAGCAACACCATTTTGTTGAGGGTTATATGGCACTGTCAATTGTCTCTTGATTCCCATTGACTTGCAGAAATCCTAAAACTGAAGAGATTCAAAATCTCCTCCATTGTTTATTCTAAGGATTCTAATGTGTTTCCCTGTCTTCTTTTCAATAAAGTCTTTATATTCTTTGAATTTATCAAATGTGTCACTTTTATATTTAAGAAAATATATCCAACATTTTCTTGAGTAATCATCAATAAAAATGACATAATACAAACAACCACTGAGTGAGGGAGATGACATGGGACCACATACATCAGAAT
>SNQJ01S0001580.1:89585-131160 GCA_010110895.2 Picea sitchensis
AGTGAGGGAGATGACATGGGACCACATACATCAGAATGAACCAGATCTAAGATGCCCTGAGCTTTGTTTTCACTACTAGGAAATGATTTCTTTATATTTTTACCTAGCATGCATCCCTTACAAATTTCATTTTTACTAAGAGAAATAGAGGGCATGCCACATACCATGTTCTGTAGATATGGAAGAGATTTGTAATGAAGATGTCCAAGTATTCTATGCCACAACCCTCTGGAGTTGGTCACATCATGAGCCAATTCTTGAACTGACTGTCCTGATATGACATACAGTCCTCCACTGCAAGTTCCAATGGGTTTTGTTGTACTTAAGTGGCTACCTTTAGACCATAGTAGTGCCTTCCTATCCTTGAAGATCACCTAATATCCCTTTTCCTCAAGGGTTGCAACTGATAGTAGATTCTTCTTAAGCCGTGGAACATATAATACTTCATCAACATGAAGTCTAGCCCGAGATTCCAATCTGAAGGAGATAGAGCCTACTCCCTCTATCTTGTAACATTTTTCATTCCCAAGCTCAACCTGCTCTGCAAAAGGTTTTGTCTCGAAATATGAGAGGATATCCTTGTACCCTGTCATGTACTTTGATGCACCAATGTCTACTAACCAAGTTTCCATCCCCATGGAAACTGAACTGGATAATATTCTTTCTTATTTTCTTTCTCATTAGAAGGACTTTTTTTATTTCTTTTGGATTCATCATCCTCAACAGTTGAGGCATGATGTTCCCCTTTCTTAGGATATTTCTTTCTAAACCAACAATCTTTAGAAAAATGAACCAACTTATTACAACTAAAGCATTTAATCTTAGATGTATCAATATTCTTGACTTTAAATGTACCTTTGATGTTTGGCTTGCATTGAGAGCCTTTCTGGAAAGTTCCTTTCTTCTTTCCCTTGAATATTGATGCTAAAGATGAGTGCTCTTGTTTCATTGGTTCGCTCCTGGTAGCTGTGCGACTCTCCTCCTGGAGGCAATCATTCAATAACCTCTCAAACTTGGGTTGAATCTCTCTCCCACTTACACTAGATAAGAAGGTCTCCCATGAAGAAGGAAGACCGTCAAAAATGGCTTTCACTAAATCATCATCATCCACTATCACCCCTGTGACCAAAAGCTAATCTCTCATCTGAGCTATCCTAGAATAGAAAGATGCCATTGATTCACATTTATCCATATTAAAATAATTAATCTTGTGCTTAAGTTTCCTCTTCTGACTTGGAGCTTGTTTCTCATACAGATTCACCAAGGTATCCATACAGTCCTTGGAAATCATCAATGAAGTCATTGCAGACATTATATTGTATTTGACTGAGTCAAAGATGATTCACTTGGCCTTTGCTTGAATCTTCTTGAAATTCGTTCTTCCTGCATTATTCATTGGTTCCTCCACCACTGTTGTCACATACTGCTCAAGATCATGCTCTTGCAAAATATTTGTTATATGGACCTTCCACACATTAAAGTTCATAGCTCCTTCGAGCCTATCTTCGACACTGACTAAAATGGAAGATGCCATGGTCCTCACACTGGAAACTTAATCAAGATCGCTTGGATCTGTGTGTACCTGCTGCTTCACTTCAACATGTTTAACACACCCTAAGCTATGATAACATGTTAAATTATGAGCTTGATTTCTTATGTGGATTAATTCTTTTATTTTCTTCAATACTTTGATTCCAACTTAACACACTTCAACAATTTCAAATCATAATCGAATAGAAATAATTATGTATATAAGTAAACATGCATATCAACAACACATATACCCTAGGGAAACCCTGTACAGGGAGAAAAACCCCAACAAACAATATTTCTTTATTGCACTAGTCTGTCTATGCTCACAGAGGTTGTATGGTCCCCCTGACTTTTGCACTAGACTCTCTATGCTCATAGAGGTTGTACGTTCCCCCTGAATTTTTCATTAGACTCACATAGCATCTCGTTCGTCCTGACTTTTGGTTAGACTCACAAAGGTTGTATGTTCCCCCTGGCTTTTTTCAATACCTCACAAGACTGGTTGATTCTCCAAATCTTCCTGGCTAGCCTCAAGGTGGCCCATATGGCCTCTCATTAGAGAATGACTGTCGATGCTTCCAAATTTAACATAGAAAAGGTCAATGTTATCTGACAATTGGAAACCCTTGCGTTGTTCCATATACACTTCTTCTTTTACATATCCATTATAAAAGATGAATTGACATCCATTTGATAGACTCTAAACTGTTTATAACAAGCATAGGCAAGAAACATTCTAATAGCTTCCAATATTTCTACGGGCACAAATGTTTCATCAGAATCCAAACCTTCTATTTGAGAATATCCTTTGCAAACCAATCTAGCCTTATTTATTACAATATTTCCTTTCTTATTCATCTTGTTTTTGTAGACCCATTTGTATCTTATTACATTTTTATTTGTTGGCCTAGGAACAATTTCCCAGGTGTCATTCTTTTCAATTTGGTCCAGTTCCTCATTCATTGACTTTCCATATTTACTAGCTTCATTAAAGTTCTTAGGTTCCATCATGGATATGAAGTCTATATGTGATTGCTCAGTGTATTTGATTTTCCTTCTCCTAGTTTGTACACATTTGTCTTTCTCACCAATTATCTGACTTGCAGGATGATTCTTTTGAGTAATTATAGAGGAAGGATTTGATGTTGTCTGTTGATTTGATTCTACTTGAGTATTTGAATATTCATCTGACTCAGAGTCTTTTTTTTTTATTCTTGGACCTGTTCATCTTCAGCTTCAGTTGTGTCCTCTATAGCAAACTCAACATTGCATGCCACTCTTAATGGGACTCCTTCATCAACCTTTAAATCAATGCAATCAACTAATTTATGCAATCTTTTATTAAAGCATCTATATCCTTTACTATTGGTAGCATATCCTAAGAAGATGTCTTCATCATCCCTGTCATCATACTTGCCAAGGTTTTCATTATTATTCTTTATGTAACACTTACTCCCAAAGACTTTGAAGTGTTTTATTGAAGTAGGTCTTCCATACCACAGTTCATAAGGTGTCTTGTCACTGTGTGGTATGAGGTGGGATTTGTTAAGAACATGGATTGTTGTGTGTATTGATTCTACCGAGTAGGTTTGACCAATATGTTGAACTGTTATGTTTTGCCTCTCAACTACTCCATTTTGTTGTGGAGTTCTTGGGATTGTGTATTCTCTCTTGATCTCATATTTATCACAAAATTCCTTTAAATCACTTGACATAAATTCTTCTCCTCTATATGATATCACTGCCTTTAACCTGTTGCATGTTTGATTCTCAGTTAAAGCTTTAAATATTTTAAATTTCTCAAATTATTCAGATTTTTCTTTGAGAAAAGCAACCCATGTGAGTCTGGAGTAATCATCAATGATCAACATGAAGTAGTTTTCCTTCCTTGTTCCTTCTTGTCTTTATGGTCCACATAAATCCATATGAACTAATTGGATTTTTTTCTCTATTGAAGTAGAGATCTTGGATTTGAACTGTGTCTTGGTTAGCTTTCCTACTTGGAAAGGTTTACACACAAAATCTTGTGGCTTTAATATTCTTGGAAGATCTTTTATTGCCTCAATATTTTTGAGCTTGATTAAGTGATCAAATTTTAGATGTACAAGTCTCCTATGCCATAACCAACTTTCATCATGTTTTCTTAGATGACACTCTTCTCTATCTTCTTTCAACACATATACATTATTATCTGTCCTTATTCCTTTAGCCACCACTTGTCCTAAGTGTACAAAATTTATACCGCAATCCTTCGAAGTGAACAACACTTCACATCCTTTGTCACACATTTGACTTACACTGAGAAACTTATGTTTCAGCCCATCTACAAGCAGAACATCCTCGACTTTTCCTTTGCCATTACTTAAACTCACCATCACTTTACCCTTGATATTACTTGGAGCATCATTTCCAAAGGTTACATTTCCTAATTTTCTTTCACTTAGAGACATAAACTTACTTTTGTCTCCTATCATATGTTTGGAGCATCCACTGTCAATATAATAGGGGTTCTTTTGTCTTTGAGATGACAACACTAATCCACACTTGACATTTTCTTTCTTCCTCAAAACCCTGAAATTTTCAATAGAGGGATTCAAATCTGGTTCATAGCTCCTTAAGCGACAGTCTGCATATTTATGTCCATAATTATGGCAGGTGTAACATTCTTGTTCATTGAATAAAGGATCATACTAATTGTTATGATTAACCTATGTCCTTTTCCCATCCATCACATGATTTGTAGTCTATGATTGTTTGTTACTTGGTTGTCTCATTCCTTGTTGTGGCAGATATCTATTCCTTGAGTGTCTCGATTGCTCATATCTAAATATTAAAGAAAAGTTTACAACTTTGTGACCAATGTTAGAAAAGTAAAACAATATCCATAGAAAAATCCTTTATACCTGCAAAATGGTTGTCTTCTTTGTGCAGGTCGATTTCTTCCATGTTGATGATTTCTTTCAACATATGGTGTATTATTTCTTTGTTCTACGGATTCAGTTCTGGTACTTTTTCTGTCACTCTTCCTTGGAAGCTGATTATCTTCCTTTGTTTCTCCATATTTTTTGTTTTCAATGAATGTAGATTTGAGAAACTTGATGGATTATTTGTTGCTTGGATGACCACTACTTGATCCTTATTCATAAACCAAACCATTTTTCAAATTTGGATTCCTTTGCTGATTCAAAATGGTGGCTAATCCTTCTGAGCCTTTAATGCTTGGAATATTTTGGAGATACAATGCTTTAAACTTCTCCATCTCTTTTTTGGTTCTTACTACCTTTTCTTCAAATGCTTCACATCTTGCCTTCTTATATGACAAATGTTGTTTTAGGATGTCCTCTATTTTCTTTGTCTCTTCTAATTCCACTTTTAGTAGGGAAAAGTCTTCATCGGGTTTTTTACTTTCTTTCTTGAACTGTATCGACAATTGTTTTTTCTTTCTCTTCTTAAATTTGATTTTGTAAATTTATTTTGGGGCACTGATCAGTTCTCCTTCCAAGTCAACCAAAACTTCTTCATCATTAGCATCACTTCTTTTTATTTCATTATTATAATCCTCTTTGTCCATAAGCACAAAGTCATTAACCTTATCTTCACAATCTGAATCACTATTTGTGTCTCCTGAAGAGTCATCATTGTTTACACAAACTTTTCTTTTTACCAAATCTCTTGGATTTGTACTTCTTTTCACCTTCAACGTTCTAGTCCTTCTTATTGTGTGGACATTTAGATACAAAGGGACCTATCTTTCCATAGTTAAAACATTTGAAGGGCAAGATTCCTTGGTACTTTCCTGATCCTTTCTTTAGTCCTCTCACAAATTTTCTTCAATTTCATCAGTCTCAGAATCCTCATTCTTATCTTCTTTAAATGATGCTTCTCTAGAGGTGGGTTTATATTTAACTATCCTCATTTTATATACAGTCAATGTTCATATAAGTTGATCAAAAGGAAATGATTTTAGATCATTAAGTTATTCTATAGAAGAGACCTTTGGGTTGAACCTATCTCACAGAGATCTCAAAATTTTCTGAACTAAACAAGCTTCCTTAATTTTCTCACCAAGTCCTTTCATTTCATTTACTAGGTCTTCAACTCACAGAAGGTACTTCACAACAATTTCATCCTCTTTCATTTTTAGTTGTTCAAACTATACTTTGTAGGTTTGAATCTTGGCTTCCTTTACCTTCTCATTACCTTGATAAATGCTAATGAGTTTGTCCCACATATCTTTGGTAGTTTCTAAGTGCATAAATTTTACAAATTATGCTTCCTCAAGCCCACTCAGAATATCATTAATATCCTTAGTGTTGAAGCGTAATTCTATCTTTTCATCCTTGTTATCTAGTACAACTGGATTTACATAACCAGTCTCTACCACATCCCAAACATTTGCACCTAAATCCATTATGTAGGTTCTCATCCTAACTTTCCAGAAGGAAAAGTTTGTTACATTGAACAGGGGGGCCTTATTGGTTGAAGTTCGTTCATGGCTTTACATGTTTAAGCTTACTGATATACCTTCATATAAAAGGAACCGACTATGAGAACAAATGTTGTACAAATGAGAAGGGGGGGTGAATCAATTGTTATTGTGCTTAAACAATTATAACCATTTTAATTCATTACGGAATACTCAATGATGATCGCAATAATGCAAGGAAGTAAGCAATAGATTATTCAAAATCAATCACACACATGAAGCACACAGAGACAGATATTCCTGAGGAAACCCATAAAAGGTGAAAAACACTTCTTCTTAATATGATAAGTAGCTTTTATTTTCTGTATATTATCATTCTATGAGAACCACCTCATTATGAGGCTACCACCTCTATTTTACAAGATGAAACTTGCTAAGAGCGCCAACTCTATGATTTCTCTAGCACCCACTAGAAGGAAGCACAAACTCCCTAGTTTCTATATCACCCACTAAAAGGAAGCATCAACTCCATTAGTGTTCAAGCACCAACTAGATGGAAGCACCAACTTCCAATCACACACACACCAACCTGCATAATAGAGAAAAAAAGTTCTCCCTTGCACTACCCTACCACCCTGGTTTTTCTCGTTGCAACCAGATGGAAGCTACGACTCCCTGTGTTCAAGAACCTACTTGAAACTTTGAGGAGAATAGTCCTCCCTAGAACCTCCCTACCACCCTGAATTATAAATCTTTGCTTGCTGAAATTTATTATAGTGATATAGGATTTATCAATGGCTTACCAATCTCATCACTATTCTGCTACACTACTCTTCTCTATCTGCATCAGTGTCTTCCTACTTGCATACCCTTGCACTTTTTGTTCTTCTGTGTTTTATCCTCTATAGCGTTTCTATGATCTTCTCTTTTTCCTCCTGCACAACCACTTGTAGCTCCTACCTCATTCTATGCACTGTGTCTCTTATATACTCTTCTGGTCCTCTGTGCAACCTCCTTCTTTCTGCATTCAAAAACTATCAAAGGGTTATGCCTTTCTTCCTTATTCTTCATGACATTCACACACTGAGTCCTATGGAAGATCATCCTTGCAACTCTTCGTATTCTATGGCATTTATGCTCAGTCTGTTCACCATCAAAGGTCGTTCATCCTGAGATTCTTTTAGCATCATAGGAAGTAACATTCTTCGACACTTTTTCAATATGTCGATTGTCTCTTCATTCCATTGATAATTATCTTGAGTCTCTTCATCTCCTCTGGCGATCACCCACAAGCCTCTTCGATTTCTCTAGCAGAAATAATCAGTTGTTTCTCACAGTTTCCCAGAGAACTTGTGTGCACTCATGCCTTTTGCGCCTTTTTCCTTCCTGAGAAAACTTTACACTGGGCATTAGCTCTTCTGGCTAAGCCCCTTCCTTTCACATGACCATGAGTTGTTATCAGTCACCTATCCAAAAGGCACTTCACGATCTCGGCTATCTTCGATGTGGAGCCTAGTGATATGCTATATCCTCCCTTAATCCTTCGACAATCTAACCTCTAGTTGTGACGAGGGGCCAAGCAAGAGGGTGCTTCACGATTTTGCATATCGCAAACTCTTGATGTGAGTTGCCTAGATTTTCCAGACTCGCAAAACTCCGAGGTAGAGACTAACAACTCTATCTCCTCCCTTAACCTTCATTAATGTGACCACCAACTATGACCAGGGGCTAAGCAAGAGGGTGCTTCACGATTTCGTGTATCATGAACTCCTTCTATGAGTTTCCTCAAAACTCCCAATTCGTGAAAATCTGAAATACTTCATATTAGATCAATGGTCGAGATATCTCCCCCTGATCGACGACTATGATCAAAATCACAATTTCGTGTGTCAATCATTTGGACATGAATCAAACCTGACTCTCCCGACTTCCGATATTCTGAAACCATGCTTAACAAATCAATGTTCCACAATCATCTGTGATTTGACGACCCAAATCATTTCAGGATTTCTCATTTCGTGAAGTTGGAAGACTACTCACCTCCCTTCTTCGACTTTCATTTTTCTAAAACCAGCCTTGACAGATCAATGGTCCATGATCATCTGTGAACTAACGACTGAGATCATTTTGGTATTTCTCATTTCAAAGAGTTAGAGGACAACTCACCTTTGAATTTTCCAGTTTGTGAATGAGCAAAATGATAATCTCTCACCACGTGTCCTGCCTTAATTGACGACCAGGATCCTTCGCATCTTTGGAGTGTTGAATGACTCCTAGGCTTATCCTCCTTGCAGCTCCACTGGATCTAATGATTGCTATTCCTTCATGCTCCGATTCGACGGTTGAGGTCTAATCTCCTCCTCTATGCACTACTCCTATATGGACTCTGATATCATGACCCATATCATTCCCAGTGCTTGATCCAACGGTCACTGTCGCTCATCCTTCTGCGCTTTGGCCTTCTCAAATCTCTAAGTGTCAAAGGAAATGAAATTTGATCCTTCTGTGAGACTTGATGTATGGGATCTCGTCTGTGCGTCTCATAATACTTTCTCTCCTGAGATTTGGAAATGAAGTTAACCTCAACCCTGATGCACCATCTTTGGCGTACACTTGCACTTTGTGCGCAACTCTGTGCTTTCTCTTATGAGCTTCTCGAGATTGCTCTTCTGCATCTTCCGAAAAGTCTTCTGGAGCCTGCTTGGCACATTCTTCTTGTAATCATGCCATTGTTGTTGTTGTTATTTCCTGTAGACATGCCATCATCACTGTTGTTATTTCCATCAATGCCAAGCATTGTCTGTCTGTAAACATGCCAACAAAATAAAAACCCTTATGTTCTCTAGTTGAATAATCGAAATTTATTGATAATTTTCTGAGGATCTTGATGAAGGTTTTATCTTGCGTAATTACATTACAATTGAATTCAAAGATTTATGTTTGAAGCTAGCATAAGTAGTGTGGTAATATATCTATTGTTTATACCAGAATTATCCTTATGTTATCGTTATGTGATATGTTTGATTTGAATATTAGTGATGTTGTATTTAGATTTTTGATTGGTAGTGACCATGATGAATAAGTACATTATAATCGTTATTATACTATGGAGTATAACTCGCTCTTTGCAATGAAGAAATTATTGATAGCCACTATAGTTAGTGGTATGAATTGAAATTAAATTATAAGTCAGTTGAATGAATCAATTATTTTCCGATGAAATTATTATGTGTATTGTTATGTAAATACTAGCATCTTATGGCTAGAAAATTAATAAGTGATTCATCAATTAGTGGTTAGTGGAAAATTTACTAGTATGTTTCCTAATAAAGTTATTTTGTTTCTTGTTCATTATGTGAGATAATTTTTAACATTGTTTAGTTGTAGAGAACTATTATTACACTTTAAACTATGATGAGTATGGTTGTTGATTTAGTATTGAAATTTGGAATCGTATTGTGGTTAAGAGAATTAGATATCTCCTTGTTCCTCAGAATAATTGCCAGTCCTAAGACCTTAAATGGTCAAAATAAATCGGATGAATCCTAGACTTGAGCATTGATTATGTGTCTTGGAGGTCCTAACCTTGTAGGTAGCTTGGGTGGGTAGAAATCTTGTTTTTACTGAGCGATGAATTTTATTTGTGGGTTATAGTGATGATGAATTTTATTGTTTCTGTGTTGTGATGCTTATGATAATATAATGTGTGTTATTGAAGTAGGTTAATACTAGGCAATGCTTGTCTATTGATGTTTTAAAAAACAAATCCCACTATTGTACTCACTTACATCGATAACGTAACAATGGGGATGCTACACAGGGACACTTCCACACGTCTCCCTCAATTTCTTGTTTATGTGTATGGCTCCTCTACTCCTTATGTGAGTCAGATTAGCATGCATCACCAAGCCTGCATCTGCTAATAAAAACATCGTCAATAATCCATCTAAGTAAATCATACTAAAATCAATCATGTGTCACATGTGTGTAAAATGAAATACTCAAACAAACACAATCCACTCCCTGACTCGATCTGGAGTCCAAGGAAGTCCATTGATGCCATCAGTATCCATAACCTATCATGTGCCATGAACACTAAGGAAAACTCATTAATAGAATATACCAATATATATACATTAATATAACAATAAGTCACAAGACATCATCATCATGTATAATCCATAATCGAAACAAAATCATAATGTACCATAACCGGATCACTTTAACGCAAGTGTCCTCAAAGAATAAGTCAATAAAAGTGTTCTCAATAGAGCGAGATGTTACATACACCCCTTCTTGTTTTAAACTTTGTCCCAAAGTTTTTACAATATATACATGCAAGTAAATAAATGTATCTCACATACATATATATGTTTAATCTATCAAACAAACAAGGAAACTCTTGACACATCTCATATGTGTACTCCTAGGTAGACTTGTGTGGACTATAGTTGTCCCACTGGACCTTGAGTTGATCGACTATTTGATTTCATATTTTTCTAATGCCATGGTCAAGAATGAGGATTGGCTCTGCCATGAGACCACCCTCATACGACACCTATAAAAAAATCATGTCTAACATGTGAAGGATGACTAATATAATGTCTCAAAATATATACATGAAATACATTGTGCATACACCTCAAAGAAGCCATAAAGGCTAGTCGATAAGCCACGACTCCTTTATTTTACAAAAAATTGAAAGGTACCACAAACCTAGGAGAGAGTTTATCACCCTTTCCAAACATGATTGAACTCTTGTGCGGTTTTACCTACAAGAAAAATCTCTCGCCAACTTCATAACTGTGATCAATGCGATGTGCATCAACATAGATCTTATGTCGGTCCTGCACTTCTTTAATCCTCTATCTTATTGATTTCATATGTTCATCCATTTCTTGAATCACTTATGGTCCTACCAGGACCCTGTCCTCAAGTAGATCCCAAATCAATAGTGTCTGACATGGTTGTCCATAACGGAACTCAAACGGGTCCATCTTAATTGTTCTCTAATAGATGTTGTTGTATGAAAAATCTACTAGTGGCATGAAATATTCCTAACGTTTCTGTAGGTCCATTACATACATATGCAACCTATCCTCCAAAATCTGGTTCGTTTTTTCTGTTTGTCTGTCTGTCTTTGGGTGGTATGTTGTACTAAAGTTCATTTGTGTTCCCAGAGCCTCTTGGAAACTAGTCCAAAACCATCCTGTAAACATCGATCCTCGATCAAATATGATCCTTCTTGGTACTCCATGTAACCTCACAGTATCATTAACAAAAACTATGGCTATATCACGTGTCTGATATGTTGTATGGATAGAAATAAAGTGTCCACTCTTCATCAGAATGTCAACTACCACAAAAATCGAGTCATGTCCCCTTACCTTCATTGGAAATCCAACAATAAATTCCATTGAAATGACTTCCCATTTCGATTTAGGAATAACATGTGGTTGTAACAATCATGTTGGATAACTATGTTCAACTTTCACTTGCTAACATTCTAGACATCTCACCATGTAACTAACTATGTCTTATTTCAATCCCTTCCAGAAGAATAAAGGATTAAGGTATTCCTTCATCTTCATGACTCCTAGATGAGACATGTACAGTGCTCTATGAGCTTTTCTCAATATCAAAATTATTAATTCATCGTTAGGTGGTATGTAATTATTCTGTTAAATCTAAAAAATTCATCACTGTCTAAGGAATAACCTTCAAACTTCGGTACCATCATGGTATTTCATCCAATATTATCCTTAACTCCTTTATACTAGTTATCCTTGATCTATAAAGTTAGAATATTTTCTCGAAGATTCTTCTTAAGAGGTATTACCGATAATATGTGTGGTCTCTGACTCAACCCATCCTCCACTATGTTCACTGTTCCCTTAATTAAGTAATTTCAAAGTCGTATTCTCTATGTAATTAGGACAAATGCCTCTCTCGTGCGTTCAAGTCACTTTGCATAAATATATGTTGTAATCCACAATGATCTATCTTTAATTCGAATTTTCATCCAATCAGATAATGTCTTCAAACTCTCAAGGAATATACAATTGTTAATAGCTACATGCCGTGCCTTGCATAGTTCTCTTCATGATTTCTCAATTTACTTGAAATATAAGTGATCACTCGACCGTATTGCATAAAAAATCTGCCTAAAACTTCCTTGGATGTGTCTGTGCATACCAATAATTCCTTGTCCATGTCAGATAATTTTAGTATTGTTGTTGTCATAAACGACTCTTTAAGTTTTTGAAATTCTTCCACTCATTTATCTGTCTAAGCGTACTTGTTTTTCTTTTGCAATTCCGTGATTGGATTTAATATCTTCGAAAAACCTTCGATGAATCGTCGGTTATATCCTGCTAAACCCATAAAGTTGCATACTTCTTGTACATTTTCCAGTTCTATCCATTCCATAATAGCCTCTACTTTCATTGGATCCACAAGATACCTGCACCAGATATGATATGTCCCAAGTAATGAATCTTTGATTGGTAAAAAGAACATTTTGATAGTTTCTTGTACAACATTTTTTCGCGTAGACACTGTAGGACCAATCTCAATGGTTGGTCATGCTCTTCTTTCATGTGAGAATAAATTTGTATGTCATCAAGAAATACTTGAACAAAATTGTCCAAGTATTCATGGAACACCCCATTCATCAAAATCATGAATACCCTTGGGGCGTTTGTCAATCCAAACGGTAAAATTGTAAACTTGTAGTTTTTGAATCTCATCTTAAATGTAGTCTTAAGGATATATTCTTCCTTAATCTGTAATTGGTGATATCTTGATCTCATATCAATCCTCGAAAACACTATCGCTCCCTTCATCTGGTCAAACAAATCATCTATTTTGGGAAACAGATATTGGTTCTTGATTGTCGCTTTTTCAATTGACGATACTCAATACAAAGTCTCCACGATTCATCCTTCTTTGTCATGAAAATAGCTGGTGCACCCCAAGGTGACACACATGGACGTATAAGTCCCAAGTCCAACAATTCCTTCAATTTCATTTTAAAATCTTGTAATTAAGGTGTTGACATACAATATGGCGTTCTCGCTATTGGTTCAGTTCCAGGTTTCAAATCTATTGTAATTCTAACTCTCTTTCGGGTAGTAAACCTGGTAACTCTTTTGGAAACACGTTCTCCAAAATCTTTCACTACAGGAAGGTTTTCTAATCCTTTTGCCTTTCCCTTTTCGTATAGCGCTAAGATTGTATAAATCTTGCACCCCTTGAAAAAACTCTTCTTCATTTGTAGTGAAGAAATAAATCTGAAGTACACCCCTTGGTTCCTTCCTACAATGCTTCTACTCTATAAAAAATCATCTATTAGATTTAACTGTTTCATCTTATAGTTAAGTATCGCATCATTCGATTCTATCGACTCCATGCCTATCACTATGTCATAATATCCTAATATCATGACATAAATATCTACCTTCATTACAAAATCTACCAACTTGATGCTACAGTCTGTAACTTTTCCTCCAACTTTCTGTTTGGCACCAGATGTCATTTCTATGTATCTAAACTCATCCTTCTCGAATACCTTTACCTTAATTCTCTTTAGCACTGCACTAGAGATAAATCCCTTTGTAGCACTTTTATCTATCAAAATACTAAAAGTTTGGTGCATGATTGTACCTGATGTCTCGAGCAAAGTGGACTGGTGCTTGGCCTGGCGGTTTTTCACCATTGTATGTATCATGTGGGCCTTGCCCAAATATACAACTTTAGTGGGTCTTGATGATCTGACTACTCTGTCCTTCTCAATCAGACAGTCTCTCTGGTAATGTGGCTCTCCACATGTACAACATCAAATCCTCGGTCTAGTACTCCTAGTCCTCGAATTAGAATTTTTTGTCCTAGTAGTCTGTGATCCTTTCCTGTTCTATTGAATAGGCCTAAAATGTTGTTGTTTATGTGGTCGACATTGCTATTGTTTATTTGTTTCTCTATAAGGAGTCCTATGCTAAGGAGTTTTTCATCACGGTGTCATGAACATAGGTCCTTTGGGTGTATCTCGATTCCCTTTAGTTTGTTTGGCTGGTGTCTGATGCTACTACACTCCTGATGTTCTCTTTCCAATCAGTCTTCAAGGAGTCATTCCCTGACCCCTGATTTTCATCTCTTCCTTCGCTATGAGGGACTTCTAAACTACATCGTGCAAGGTCTAAGGCATTAGGATCCTCACCTTCACACGAATGTTGATGTTAAGATTGAACACAAAATTGTTGATCTTTAAGTTCTCTGTGTTCAGATGTGGAGCATATCTTAGTAGCTCCATGAATCTAGCCTCATACTTTAGCACTGTATGACCACCCTATTCAAAGGCATTGAACTCATTAAGTTGGCGCTCAATGAATTCCTCAAGTAAGTACCTCTCGTGGAATTGTTCCTCAAACAACTCACATAACGCGTCTTTGACGACCATGTTTAGTTGAGGTAGGAATTTTTTCCACCATAGAAGAGCAATCCCCTTTAGATGAAATACATCTATGCAGACTTTCATGTTGGAGGTGTAATCATGAAGTGTGAAGCACATCACCATATTCTCCAACCATTCCTCGATGACTGAGCCTTCTGTGGAACCCATGAACTCAAAAAACTTCACCTTCTTGTGTTATTTTTGTATACTACCACTACTTGTTGGAGTGTCTTATGGACCCTCATGGAGTACAGACGATCTCAATCCAGGTAGTTAATCAATGCCTCTGACATTCTTTGGAAGGATCTCATCATACCTACCACATATCCCATAACAACCTTCTCATGTTAAGTAATCTCCTCATCTCCCTCGGGGTTAGACCCCTCTGGCATGGATACTATTGAAGGTGTCACACCTCTTCTTCCAGTTCCACGTCATATACTTCCCATGCATCCTCTAACCATGATTACCTGCATGTACAATTTCAAAATTTAATTAGCAATATAAGTTTAATCATTCATTTAACATGGTGGAAGGCGTAATGGTCCAATGTCGCAGGGTTGAACCAACTCTAATACCATATGTAATGTCCCTTATTTATGACATCAATTATTTAAGTACAATATATATATATATATATATATATATATATATATATATATAACAATTGTTAGGACAAGTGATATGCAAATGACATGCATAATAATTACACAATCAAATATAATCTCATCATTACACAACAAGAACCGAAATTCCACATCACAAATTTTGAGATCAACCATCTCACATAAAGATAACATTGAATATCTACCAGCCCAACCTATCCTCCAAGGTTAGGACCTCCAAGACACATAATCAATGCTCAAGTCCAGGATTCATCTAATTTATTTGGACCATTGAAAGTCTCAGTTCTGGCGACTGTTCTTAGGAACAAGGAGATATCTAATCCCCTAAACCATAGTATGAATCTGAATTTCGAGACTAAACAAAAAACATACTTATGATAATTTAAAGCGAAAGAATAATTCACTATGAGTAAACATTTATCAACAATATTTGTGTATAATGAGCAAGAACAAAATAAATTTATTAGAAAGCATAATAAATTTTTTCACTAAACAATAATGTGACCAATCACTCATTAAATTCTTTAGCCAAAAGCTACTAACTCTTCACACCATACACTTACTTATCTTTAATGAAAAAGGATCAATATCATTCCAAATTAGACCCACAATTTCATTAATCCTATCTCTAATCACAATTGTTTGCAAAAATCAATAGCTTTAACTAGGAGAATCATAATCTGAAGAATTTAACAAATATTCTACGTATGTTGAACCATGTCATTCAAATGTATTTTTAATATACTACAATTCTAGCATACCAAACTAAGTTTCTCTAATCTAGGCAGGTTTTCCTTACTTCTCCTTAAAAACGAGGACTAATAAAATAAGAGGGTGGTACCAAAAGCTTAGATAACCCTCCAATCACAATTGTTTGCAAAAATCAATAACTTTAACTAGGAGAATCATTATCTAAAGAATTTAACAAATATTTTACGTATGTTGAACCATGTCATTCAAATGTATTTTTAATATACTACAATTCTAGCACACCAAACTGAGTTTCTCTAATATAGGCAGGTTTTCCTTACTTCTCCTTAAAAACAAGGACTAATAAAATAAGAGGGTGGTACCAAAAACTTAGGTAACCCTCCAATATTCTAAAGATATTGCATCAAAAGTTAAACATTTGAAGTTCTCCCTTAAAAGTTACCCATAAGAGAAATTATGCATGACCAGAATAAATTAGAGTTTAATTTTTCAAAACACTGTTAGTGAGAGAGAAAAACTTAAATCAAGTAACAAACAATCATTCGATGTGCATGATTTGATATAAATATTAAATTCTTAATACCTTTAAGGGAGATAAGCTTGAATAATGGCTATAGTAGGATTATAGTTATGAGGGACTATGATCTTTAAAAATTCATTCGCAAAATTTTTAAAGGAAACAACGTTAGGGTTGTTTTGATCCAACATATCTTATAGTTTATTAATCAATACATAAATGCAAAAGTTTGAAAACTTTCAACAAACATTCCTTCTTAAATTAAATAAGTTTCCCATTAATACCTAGAAGGTCTCTCCTAAGCTAAGGGACGTCTCTCTACTCCAAATAGCGAGTTAAAACCGTGGTAAGTTAAAATCCTAAGTTTTAGTAAAACTGTAAGTGCCATGGTATTAGGCGTAATATCAATCTGTAGAATTCCGAGGAAAGACCAAGAATACCATCTAGAAATGCATTGGAGGGAAGTTGATCAACTATTCTTGGGTTGGGATATCGCTATGTGTCTTTCTATGTGCTCTCCTAATCCGCGAGTTGCAACAAATAATGAGAGAGTATGACAAACTTCAAATGGAAAAAGCGAAGGAAATCGGCAATGACTAATGCCGAAATTAAATTTTCGATTTTAATTTCTTAGCAAGGGTCATATAATTTTTTGTTTCGAGGAGTTGCTAGCTCTGTTGCGACCCCAACGATTTAATAAAAAAAAAAATCGGATATACCAATCCTTGACAACAAGCGAAATATTATCAGTAAATTGGGGTCTGAAGTTTTATTGGAAGCAAGTATAATTCCAAAAGTCTAGTTACGATTTAATTTCAAAGGCACAAGAAGCAGAAACGTCATTGATCTATATCAACTCATTACAAGAACTGCGAAGTTCAAATGTTGATCTATATCAACTCATTAAAAAAATCCAATGATAAAGGTTTTGTAAAATCCAATGTTGATGTGTAAAATTTAGGTGTATCATTGAGTTAATTTTTTTTTTTTTTTAATTTGAGCATAGAGTATGCACATTGAAAAGAGAGCGACTCATAGGAATTAGAAATTCGGAAATTTAAAAAAGAACATGACAACGAAAGGAACCTTCAATTTTTCTTTATTGCCAAAGTAGTTAATAGTGAAATTACAATTTCTAAAGTCCACATTTTTAAAGCATTTCCGCCACGACTACACCAACTTTTATTTTCAAAATTGCAAACGATACTGTAGCCATAATAAAAACTAATATATATGTTACTCTTACTACAATAAAATTCAGAATACAAAATATTGGAACCAAGAACATGGAGAATTGAGGAAGTTCATTGATGTCTTGCGCTCTTTTCTTATATTTCGTTTGTTAGTTATAGAGATTTCATCGGTACCTCTCAGCCAATGTTAGGGATACCCTTATCCTCCGAGCCACAAAGGGACCACACACAAGAAACCAACAACAATAGCTCCGAAGATTTCCTTGTAAGGTAGATCTTCCACTCTTTCTAAAATCTTGGCAACCCATCTCCCACAAGTAAAACACAATCAAAACCATTTTGGCAGCACAACCTTACCAAGAATAAGTGAGATCGATTTTCCTCCACCATTTTTTTTTATAGAAAAATCCTCACTAACACGTCTTCATGCACAAATAATTGAATTTTTCGATTAAATTAATTATGATTATTCATCCACACAATTGCCACACTCTCCAAGTTGCACAAGTAATTACCATTTGTATTTTATTTAAAATCCAATTTCTCTCACATTCCCCAATGTGATCCTATTTTTGCTCTTAGTTGTCCCTTTGTTCCCCAAATTCTAATTTAATGAGTGTCTCCTAACTAGATCTTAATTAAAGTTGGATTAGGAGTCCTCTTCTAGTTAGCCTAGTGGTACCTTGACTCTATATACTATTCTATGTGTACAACTATTCTCTCGTATTTTATGTCTTTCTATTTTAAAAATTTAATTTATTAATTTCATCCACACATGTGCATTTTATCCCAACTTTTGATTTTATACATTTTTTCCTAATATTTGATTGATCTCAATTCTTTTAATTTATTTAATATTTTTATTTAGTCTCTTAATTAAAGTTAGACTTAGGTTTAGTCTTAGAATTAGCCTTATATTTTTGTTGGGATTTATAATTAATAAATTAATTAATTAATTAATTAATTTAATCCAACAAGGTCTAATCATTTCAATGTTTTCTAAGTTTTTAAATTACGCAACCTGCTCTTCAAGATGCACCTTCTTTCTCCAAGGGTGCCACTCATCTTTGACTCATTTTGGAAGTTTGTCCAACCCTTGGAGTCAATACTCCACTTGATCGACCTTGTGAGAGACTAAGAGCTTCTAAGGAATAAGGTCTCCTCCATATTATGCGCTCCTAATAAATCTTTGTGAGCGACTGTCTCAGACCACCTTCACAACATCGTGGACCTCTCAAGGTAGGTAATGTTTAACCTACCATTCGGCCCCGACCAAAGTGCTTGTAGGATATCACAGGGATGTGTTCACACCTCTCCCTCAATGTTTGGTTTATGTACATGGCCCCTCTACTCCATATGTGAGTTGGATTATCAAGCATCATCAAGCCTGCTTCCACTGATAAAAACACTTTCAATAATCTCTATAAGTAAATCATACTAAAATCAATCATGTGTCACATGTACGTAAAATGAAATACTCAAACAAAATACAATCCAGTCCCTAAATCAATCTAGAGTCCATGGAAGTCCATTGATTCCATCAGCATGCATAACTTGTCATGTGCCCTACAAACTTAGAAAAACTTGTCAATAGAATCTTCTAATATATATACATCAATATATAAATAAGTCACAACACATCATCATCATCATCATCATATATAATCCATAATCGAAATGAAATCACAATGTACCATAACCAAATCACTTGCATGCAAGTATCCTCAAAGAATAAGTCAATAAAAGTGTGCTCAATAGAGCAGGATGTTACAAGTTACATGGAAAAATGTCTAGAATGTCAGCAAGTGAAGGATGAACATAAACATCCAATAGGATTGTTACAACCACACGTTATTCCTAAATCGAACAATGTAGTTTATTGTTGGATTTCCACTAGAGACACAGAGACATGATTTGATTTTTGTGATAGTTGACACTCTAAAGAAGAGTGAACACTTTATTCTAGTGCATACGATGTATCAGGCATCAGATATATCTAGATTGTTTGTTGGTGATATTGTGAGGTTACATGGAGTACCAAGAAATATCATATTTGATCAAGGATCGATGTTAAGAGGATACTTTTGGACCAATTTCCAAGAAGCATTAGGAACACAACTGAATTGGAGTACAACGTATCACCTAGATACAGACAGACAGACAGAGAGAAAGAACCAGATTTTAGAGGATATGTTGTGTATGTATGTAATGATCAGGAAAAACATTAGGAAGACTTATTTCCATTGGTAGAGTTTGCATACAATAACAACTACCATATATGATTAATATGGCATCGTTTGAGTTTCTTTACAGGCGACCATGTGAGATGTCGTTGATTTGGGATCGACTTGAGCATAGGGTCCTGGTGGGACCCGAAGTGATCCAAGAAATCAAATAACAATTGCAATCAATAAGACAAAGGATTAAATAAACACATGATCGAAATAAGAGTTATGTTGATGTGCATCGCATTGATCACAGTTATGACTTTGGCGACAGAGTTTTCTTACTGGTAAAACTGGATAAGTGTTCAATCAAGTTTGGAAAGGGATCCAAAATCTCTCCTGTGTTTATGGGACCTTTCAAGGTTGTGGAAAAGAAAGGATATGTTGCTTATCAAATAGCCTTTCCTGATTCTTTGAGGTGTATGCACAATGTATTTCATGTATCTGTTTTACGACATTATATTAGTGATCCGTACATGTTATTGACATGATTTATTTACATGTGTAAGATTAGGGTGCTCTCATGGCGGATCCAATCCACATTTTGTATCATCGCACTCGACATCTACGATGTCAAATAGTCGATCAGGTCAAGGTCTAGTGGGACAATTATAGTCCACACCCAACTACTTGGGAGGACTCATATGAGATGTGTCAACAATTTCCTTATTTGTTTGATAGATTATATATGTAGATCTATGTCAGATACATTTTTTTACTGTACAAACTTCGGGACGATGTTTAAAACAAGAGGGGGTGTATATAACATCGCGTACTACTGATCACACTTATATTGACTTATTCTTTGAGGATAATTGCGCGCAAGTGATCTGGTTATGGTACGTTATGATTTCGTTTTGATTATAAGTTATTGTGATGATTATGATGTATTCTGACTTATTTTTATTTTGATGTATATGTATTGGCAGATATCATTGACGAGTTTGTAACGACCCCTTCGTTAATACCTAAAAGTAAGTGAGTACAATATATATATATATATATATATATATATATAATTGTTAGGACAAATGATACACAACAATGAAATACATTAATAATGAAAATTTCAAATCTCACCTCATCATGTAACATACCCTTTGTTAAGAAAATTGCCAATAGATACAATGATGGTAATTTTTTGAAATATAATCAGGACAAGTGTTTTATGAAAACAAAATACATCAATGTTACACATTCCATTTCATTTTCAACACTACATGTAAAGAATCAATTAGAACATCATGACACTAATATATAAATCATATCACATCAAGATAACAAAGATTCCTACCTTTCCACCTACCCTGCAAGGTTAGGACCTTCAAGACAGATAATCAACACTCAAATACAAGATTCATTCGATTGATTTTGACCATCTAAGGTCACAGGAATGGCAAGTGTTATGAGAAACATTAATGTATCTACTCCCATAACCAACTCTAACCTAGAGTCAAGACTAAATTTGATGGTAAGGTACTTAATCATAACACAGTTAAATTCATTCAATAACTCATTATACTAGTACATCATTCAATTTCACATCATAAGAAACTACTCAATTGTCTGGTTTCAATCCATTACAAAATCATCTTTATTATCGTATACATGTCAGTGTTATAATCCACTTTGTAATCTCAACAATTAACAATCCATTGTGGATAATGATATCATCTAATTTAGTATTGAATTTAACATAACAATATACATAATAACCTCATAAAAAACAATCAATTTCTCTTCAACTTAGACTTACAATTCATATTAAATTCATACCTCTAACCATAGTTGTCAAAAAAATTCTATAATTATTAATAGGCGAGTCATGTTCCGAAGTATATAACCATCACATTAATTGCATACTGAACATTATCACATCAATCTCTATCATGGCTTTCGCAATTAAAATTTTATCTTATATCCAAGGCATAGTTATATTATATCCATTGCATAATTGTTGTTTAACACTTAATAAGGTAATCAAAATGTATTGTTAAGAATCAACCAAATTATAATGCTTCAAGACAATTTACAACCCATTTACTTACTAAATTTTAATCCCCACTCTAAATTGCATCCTTAAAGTTATAATTTGAATTCCTCTTGAGTAAATTATATAATATTATCTCTATTACTATAATAGTATGGTATTTATAAGTTAGATTTGTTTCTTCAAATCTTCAACCATTCTTCCTAAATGAACATCAACTTTTATCATTTAACAAGTTTTACCATATCCTTATTAACCAAAATGATTATACCTTAATACTCTTAATATAAAATATCTTATAATAATCATTATCTAGTTCCTCACTAAATAGTTCAATAACCATTAATTCACAAACATTCTAAATAATTTTAGAGTTACAGAACAATTCTCTAGCTATTAAAGAATTTAGTTTTCAAAGTTACAAAATAAATTTGCAGCGATTAAAAATTCTAGTTTTCAAAGTTACATAAAAATTTTGTAGTGATTACAAATTCTAGTTTTAAGAGTTACAAAACAGTTATGTAGAGAATAAAAATTCTAATTTTAAGAGTTACAAAATAGATTTATAGTGATTAAAAATTCTAGTTTTTAGTGTTACAAAACGGTTCTGTAAAGAATAAAAAATCTAGTTTTTAGAGTTACCAAAATGGTTTTGTACCGAAAATAAATTCTATTTTTCGGAGTTACAAAACAATTTTGTAGCGATTAAAAATTCTAGTTTTCAAAGTTACAAAATGGTTTTGTAGCAAATACAAATTCTAGTTTTCAGAGTTACCAAAATGGTTTTGTAGGGAATACAAATTCTAGTTTTTAGAGTTATAAAACAGTTCTATAGCAATCAAAAATTCTAGTTTTTAGCGTTGCTAAACGCTTCTGTAGTGAATAAAATTCTAGCTTTCTGAGTTACAAAACAATTATGTAGCGAATACAATTTTAGTTTCTAGAGTTACCAAATGGTTCTATTGCGATTAAAAATTCTAGTATACAAAATTACTCTTGTTACAATTTAAAATTCCAGAAAATAAAAATATTGGAACAGATGAAGATGGAGAATTGAGGAATCTATAAACGTCTTGCGCTCCTTCCTTATTCCTTCTTTCCAATTAAAATAACTTCACCAATACCTCCCAACCAATGTTAGGGGTACTCTTATTTCCCATTATCCCCTGATCCGTAAAGTGTCCATACACAAGAAACCAAAAACCGTAGCTCCAGACTTGCCTTGCAAGGAAGAGATTCCACTCTTTCTCCAAGCTTGGTATCCAAACTCTCACAAGTAAAAAAGATTCCACAATAGTTTTGGCAGCATAACCTTACAAAGAATGAGGGATATCCATTTCCATTCTATTCTACACCATTTGTTTTATAGAAATTTTCTCATTGGCACATGTCCACATGTAAAATTAATTAACATTTTAATTTATCTAGGATTATTAACCGAGACACTTGTCACACTGTCCCCAAGTTGCACAAGTAATTACCAATTTTACTTTATTTATAAATCCATTTTCCCTGACATTCTCCAATGTGTTCCTACTTTCCGTCTTAGTTGTCCATTTGTTCCCCAAATTCTCATTTAATGATTGTCTCCTAACTAGATCTTAGTGAGAGTTGGATTACGAGTCTTCTTCTAGTTACACTAGTGGTAGCTAGACTCTAGATACCATTCTATGTGTACACCTATTCTCTCATATTTTATTTCTTTCTATTTTAAAAATCTCTTTTATTATTTTCATGCACACGTGTGCATTCTATCCAATCTTTAGATTTTCCTCACTTTTTCCTTAAACTAATTTATCTCAATTCTTTTAATTTATTTAATATTTTAATTTTATTTCCCAAACTAAAATTAGACTTAGGATTAGTCTTAGAATTAAACATAGACTTCTATTGTGATTTATAATTAATAAATTCATTGTTTAATTAATTATTTTAATCTGACAAGGTCTAATTAATTCAATGTTTTCTGGGCCACCTAGATTTATGGACTAGAGTTTTTTTTAATTGCATGATGTGCCCTTAAAAATGCACCTCCGTACTCCAAGGGTGCCACTTTCCTTTGATTGGTTTTGGAAGTTTGTCTGACCCCTGGAATCAACACTCCACTCGGTCGACCTTGTGAGAGACTAAGGGCTTCTAAGAAATAAGGACTCTTCCTTATTGCACGCTCCTTAGAAATATTCATGAGTGACTGTCTAGATCAACCCTCACAAAATCATGGACCTCTCAAACTAGGTAATCGTTAACATACCATTCTGCCATGTCCAGAGTGTTAGTCGGTTATGACATGGATTCTTCCACACCTCTCCCCCAATGTCTGGTTTTTATGCATGGCCCCTCTACTTCTTATGTGAGTCATATTAGTAAGCATTTTCAAGAATGCATCCACTCATAAAAACATTGTCAATAATATGTATAGTTAAATCATAATGAAATCAATCATGTGTCACATGTGTGTAAAATGAAATACTCAAACAAAATACAATTTTCTCCCTCACTCAATTCAGAGTCCAAGGAAGTCTATTGATGCCATCTAGATCCATAATGTGTCATGTTCCATGCACACTTTGGAAAACATGTCAATAGCATCTGTCAATATATATACATCAACATAAAAATAAGTCACAACACATCATCATCATCATCATCATCATCATCATGTATAATCCATAATCGAAACGAAATCACAATGTTCCATAATCATATCACTTGCACATAAGTGTCTTAAAAGAATAAGTCAATAAAAGTGTGATCAATAGAGCAAGATGATACCAAGTTCTCCTGAGTGTTCAAGACACATGACAGGTTATGGATGTTGATGGCATCAATGGAATTCCTTGCACTCCATATTGAGTGAGGGAGTGGATTATATTTTTTTGAGTATTTCATTTTACGTACATGTGACATGATTGATTACAGTATGACTTATGTATATGTATTATTTACATTGTTTTTGTCAGTGGATGCAGGCTTGATGATTCTTGCTAATAAAACTCACATAAAGACTAAAGGGGCCATGCACAAAAACCAAACATTTGAGGGAGATGTGTGGCAACATCCCTTTCACAACCTACTAGTACTCTCATCATGGTCTGAACTGCAGATTAACAATTACCTAGTTAGAGAGGTCGACGATGTCATGAGGGAAAACTGAGAAAGTTTCTCACAAGGAAATCTAAGAGGCGCGCAATAAGGCAAAATCTTTATTCCTTAGAAGCCCTTAGTCTCTCACAATGTCGATCGAACGGACTATTGACTCCAAGGGTCGGAGAAACTTCCAAAACCAATCAAAGGTTAGTGGCACCCTTGGAGAAAGGAGGTGCACCTTGAAGGAAACGTCGCGTAATTGAAACATGTGTCAATAAATCTAGGTGGCCTAGAAAAAATTGAAACAATTAGACCATGTTAGATTAAAATAATTAATTAACCAATAAATTATAAATTAAAGTCCTAACAAGAGTCTAATGTAACGTCCCCTCCATACACTACACAAGATAAGCTAATATAAGAAAGTAGCATATAATTTTTTTGTTTTAAACAAGTTAAGAAATGTTCATTATGACAATTACATAAGCAAGGAAAAATAAGTTAGAATGATAACAATAGTTTATTGATCTATTTTTAATCAACACCAGCATCCCAGCAAGGTCAGGATACAATTATCAAGTAACATTGTAATACATCTAACATGTGAAAATCAATAACATTAGATCACACAGATGTTAGCAAGAATAACAATGTCTACCCACCCCAATCTTAGCCTAAATCCATGAACTAAAATACCTCATCACAATTACATTCTTGCACTCATAATTCAGATGAACAACCTTCCAATCACTATGATATAGCCATAAATGGATGAATACAATAAAATCCTCCATTAAGATAGTCTTAAATTATCTATAGAGTTTCATTCAATAATAATATACCTTATCTATACATCCATGACTAACATACATTACTTATGCACCTATGATTTAGAAAATTACCCCATACTTTCATAAATGCACGTTCAATTTATTTGTGAAATAAGTCTCTTTAATTATTAATAGTAACAATTTATTATATTTTTATTATAATAACAAATTAAAGAATAATTCATAAAATTGAATATTATATTTGGTAAACTAATACAATATTATCTTATTTTATTCATAGAAAATTTAAGTGTATGAAAGATTTCAATCTATTACAAATGTAATGAATTCATTCACATTTTGGTTATAGTTGAACTATGAATTAGATGAACTAATATCATGGATGATTTTAGGGGCTAAATTTCTCTCATGGGCTAATTTTCCATGGTTTTTCAAAAAATGAGATTCGTTTTTTTTTAAATGATTCGCCCAAATTCTATAGGATAAAATTATTTTACCTTTAAAATCGCCAAAATTTTATACAAACTATATAAAATCCTTAGAAATTTGAATATTTTTACAAAAATATCGCCAAACATTTATAGTTGGCATATGAAGGATTAGTAAGATTCGCCAAGGTTTCTAAATTTGAAAATAAATTTCCATCCTTAAAATCATCATTGACTAATACAATTATTCACTTGAGCACAATTAATGATATAGAATACCCATAATAAGAGATGATGATTATATAAAAAATAATCATTATTATAAAATATATTCATTATTAAAAGAATGATCATCATATAAGTATGATGATGTTAACATAAAGAATAAACATTATTATCTTTAGTTAATTCTTATTAGAATATTCCCACAATACTTCACATTGAATATATTTATTCTTATGAACCTTAGCACACAAGTAAACTAAATTAAACAAAAGCTAACAACACTAAAGTCGATAATCCATAAGTTTTAATGACCTATCTAAACTAAAATTTCCTTTTTAGATTACGTAAGGGATAAATTATTCTAGTTTGTTCGCCCTTACCATCCTCCACTTGAAGGATTCCTTTATATAACGAGAAACAACTTAGAATATTTTAAGACCTAAAAGTGTTTAATTAAAGTCCGTTCAACGTCATCACAATAACTGTCAAGGGTTCATAATTTAACATTAGTGAGTTTGAAATCAATCAACAGGAGGTATTCAAACAATCCACTACTCCTAGCGAGTAGCAACACATAATTATTCGCCAGCGTTAGATTTCGGTCGTACTGGTATCATAGTAAATTGCCCTACGTTAAATTTTAACAGATGTCGTCATTCTTAAAAAGTAGCTCGTAGATGTTAAAATTTTACACAGAGAACCGTTAATGTTCGTTGAAATCATATATGGGACTGGAGTTGAACCTAAGTGTAGGCATCGTGCTATATCAGCAAGGGAACCCAAGTTATCAAAAGATGAAGTGGGCATGATCAACAGTATCGTGTTCAAATTTCGGAGTGGAAGGTTCCTATTTAGGAATAGACGAATACGTTAGACATCTTACGTACCCTTAATAGAGCTGAAAGGATGATCAACAGAAGGACACTTTTACCTTACTATTGTTTGTAAACAGAAGATCATCCAGTAATAAATTGTAATGGAACTTCTGCAGTAGAGATCTGCCATCTATGGAAATTTCCAAGTTATGAATCTATTAAAAATTATCATCCAGGGTAAAATCTATTGCACAAATTATAGCAGCAATTTCTCACAAATATTTTTATAGGGTAAAATCACAACACCCATCATTATGCACAGAAAATGAACAACCATCACAGATCTAAAAACATTCATAAATCAAACTCATACAACTTTTACCAAGGATCAACGACCTTTTGTTTCCAATCACTAAATTGAGCTTTGCAAGTAAATAAAATCTGTGAAATATATGATTAACATTTACTATAGAACCATTCTTGAAATAGTTCATCCCTTTCTATTTCACCTAAAAATTCAACATATTGTCATGCATAATCAATTTGCAGATTTAAATTTCAAATAAATAAAACTAAAATCAAATATCCTAACCGATTTTCAGTTGATGATGACGACGTTGATTTTTCTTTCTCACTTGCTCACGTCTGTCTTCCTCGCTATCTAATCACAAGACTTCACCGATACCTCCCAACCAATGCTAGGGGTACTCTTCTCCCCCCTTAGCCCCTCGAGCCACAAATGGACCACACAATAAACCAAAACAAACAATAGCTCCAAGCTTTCCTCGCAAGAAAGAAGTTCCACTCTTTCTTCAAGCTTGCTATCCCAACTCTCACAAGTAAAACACAGTCCAGAATAATTTTGGTAGCGTATCCTTACTAAGAATCATTCAGATCCCTTCACTTTTCACCTCTCCTTAAGTTGCACAAGTAATTACCATTTTTATTTTATTTAATATGTCAATTTCCCCCACATTCCCCAATGTGATCCTATTTTCGCTCTTAGTTCTCCATTTGTTCGCCAACTTATCATTTAGTGAGTGTCTCCTAACTATATATTAGTTAGAGTTGGATTATGAGTCTTCTTCTAGTTAGAGTTAGTGGTAGCTTGACTTTAGATACTATTCTATGTGTACACCTATTCTCTCATATTTTATTTCTTTATATTTTTTTAAAAATCATTTTTATTATTTTGATGCACACATGTGCATTTTATCCATCCTTTAAATTGTATTCCCATTTTTCTTAGAGTTTGATTATTCTCCAATCTTTTTAACTTATGTCATAATTCATTTAGTCCTTTAATTAAATTTAGACTTAGACTTATTCTTAGACTTTTGTTAGGATTTACAATTCATAATTTACGATTCAATTAATTATTTATTCTAAAAAGGTCCAATCATTTCAACGACTTCTAGGCCACCTAGATTTATTGACTCGGGTTTTAATTTCATGACGTACCATTCAAGATGCACCTCCGTGATCCAAGGGTGCCACTCACCTTGGACTAGTTGATGCAATACCCCTGCTCTCCCATAGGGATACATTACTTCCCGATCAAGGATCCTTGATTCTTCAGTCAAATGACCCTCTGAAACCTTAATAGTATCCTTTTGTATCTAAACACATGTCATTTCGGCTTCTTGGTGCAGGTATAATAGCACCCACAACCTTCCCTCACACTCTCGTGCGAAATATCAGAGTACTAGGAATTAGCTCAATTTTATGAGAGGCCCCCTCTTGATGTGACCTTGGGTGATGACCTCTCATGACCACGCAATTACGGGCGTGACCAAGAGCTATTTGGGATCAAACTAATTTTCAGCAGGCAATTCTCTTCGAGCCTCCATGTGTCCTCTTGCCAAAACCATGGTCTGGATTGCGGCCCACCCTCAACATTTTAAAGTTCACGCAACTCATGTCCCCACAATGCTACAGGACCATCGATCTCTCGATATTGATGGTACTGTCTGAACTGATGGTTCAGATCTGCCATTTTCAGATCCACGGTACAAATATTCACCTCCTCAATCAACAGATGTGATCTTCTTCGTGATTCTGGACTTCAGACGTTTCAAGTCTCAAACTCTTCTTTCCTATGTACGTCAATCTTCCGGAGTTGGCGATCTGCGAACACTTGTCCTCCTAAATCAATGACCCTGCTTCTACTTTGGTTGTTTGACCTCTCAACTAGATCAATGGCCTTGTGACACTCTTCTCGATCAATGGTTGAGATCTCATTCGGGTGTTCGGACGTCTGAGATCTCAAATCTCAAACTTCACCCTTTTTCCCAATGGATTTTATTTGAAGGCTATAATTCGCTCACACGTGTCCACTTGATCTAATGATTGAGGATTACTTCGGATATTTACCCATAGTGCATGGATCTATGCCACATCTCCTCTAGATATGATGGCTATGAATTACTTTGAGAATTTACCCGGAGTCCACATATTCACGTCACATCCCCTCTTGATCTGATGGCTATGAATTACTTCGGGACTTTACCCGGAGTCCACAGATTCACACCATGTCTCATCTAGATATGGTGGTCCAGATTTACTTCAGGTATTCAGGATTTGACAGTATCAGTTCTCAACAAAAACCCCACTACAATTTACCAGGAGCTCGCAATATGTTGACAAGTGTCCCCTTGCATATCGACGACTCTCTACTCTTCGATTATTCGGTCTTCGGGTGTTTCAAAATTTCATATTTTCCTTCCTTTGGATCTCAGAGCCCACTGACACATATCCTTCTGGATCAAACGGTCTAAATTCTCTTCGACTCTTTGTGCTTCGGGAGTTTCAAATCTCAACTGGACAGCTCTCGAATAGATTTCCCGGAGGTGTTGATCTGCTGACACGTATCTCCTGGAAATCAATGGTCATGATCCTACTTCAGGTGTTTCATCTCCTCTTTGTCCACAAACTTTTGGAGCTATGGATCTTGTGCCACCTGTCTTCCTCGACGATGGACGGTCCTAAACTACTTAGGGACTTCATAACTTTGGTATTTTTTTCGTCGTGCATGTGCGAAGCGCTAAGGGTCATGTACCTTGGTCTGGTCAAATAGTTGTTGATCCTTTGCACTGTGATTCAACGACCACTGTCGCTTCTCGTCTTGAGCTTCTAATTTATTTCGACTTAGAAGATTCATCAGTCTTCAAAGGTCTCGACCTTTGCTCTTCCTACGACTCTGACTCTTGGATCTCATCAACAGTTATGAAAGTGTTATCTCTTCTGATCTTAATCCTTAAAGGATTTCGACTTCTCATGCACTCCTTGCGTTCAAGGATTTCGATAACTTAGTTCGAAGGATTTCTTGAAAATAAATTCTTCTCCCCCTCCTCGCGTTCCTCTGTTTTGGTTCTTCGACGCTTGGTCACTTCTTGACAATGTGCAGTCCTTGTACCTGGTCTAAGTTTTCTCTACTCTCTCTATGAACTCGTATGATTCAATCTAAGACTTAGTCAATGCACTCCTTGCGTTTGAGATGTACACCTTGCATACGAGTTTCAAAAGAGAAACAATTGAAACTTATCTAGTTTCATCATGAACGCATATGATCAACTTCTCGAACAATCATACATGAACGAAATTGAACTAAATGACATACACAAAATACAACATTCATTCAATCACACATTAAAATGAACACAATCCAAGATTTGGGACAATTATGTTTGTTCTATTCATTCATTAAAAAAATTACATAATATTGTAGTTATCCACCTCGTCTTTCTTCTACCCTATTCTTCTCTACTAATTTCTATCTCATCATTTCTATCCTAATTTTACAATTCAACAACAAACTATCTAAGGACTGGATCCACGAGCTCTCGTCGTCCTATCTGCAACCTATCCTATCCAAATCTTAGCAGTTACCTACTTTGTCCTATTACAATAACTACCATTTATTGCCAAATAAGAGTCAACACTCCATATTTGCAACCCCTTGCAGTCCTTCATGACTTTACAAACATGGCATATTTAAAAATGTTGTCTTCAAAAATATCTCAAAAACTTGATTTACTCCCGAGTTAATTGTTGATTTGAAACTCTGTCATGTTGAGATGTCGTTTATTTGCCTCCACGCTTGCGTCTTTGAATTTGGAGGCGATGCTCCTACATCACTAGTTTTGGAAGTTTGTCTGACCCTTGGATTCAACACTCCACTCGGTCAACCTTGTGAGAGACTAAGAATTTCTAATGAATAAGGACTCTACCTTATTGTGTTTCCCTTATAAATCTTCACGAGTGAATTTATCAGTCCAACCTCACGACATCATGGACCTCTGGACCTAGGTAATAGTTAACCTAACATTCAGGCCACAACATGAGTCTTAGTAGGATGTGACAAGGATGCTTCCACACCTCTCCCCCAATGTCTTGTTTCTTTGCATGGCACCTTTACTACTTATGTGAGTGATATTGTCAAGCATGCATCAACTAAAAAAAATAGTGTCAATAATCCATATACATAAATCATATGGAAATCAATCATTCATCACATGTTTGTGTAATGAAATACTCAAACAAATAGAATCCACTCCCTGACACAATACAGAGTTCGAGGAAGTTCATTGATGCCATCAACATCTACAACATGTCATGTGTCATCTACACTTATAAAAACTCATCAATAACATATGCTAATATATATACATCAAAATAAAAATAATTCACAACACAACATCATCATATATAACCCATAATCAAAATGAAATCGTAATATACCATAACCGAATCACTTGCACGCAAGTGTCCTCAACTAATATGTAATTAAAAGTGTTCTCAGTAGTGCGGGATGTTACATACACCCCCTCTTGCTTTAAACTTCATCCAGAAGTTTGTACAACATAAAAATGCAAGTAAATAAATGTATCATAGATAGATCTACATATCTAATCTATCAAACAATTAAGGAAATTGTTCACACATATTGTATGCATCCTCCCTGCAGGTAGCCGAGTGTGGACTATATTTGTCCCACTCGACCTTAACCTGATCGACTATTCGACATCATAGTTGTCGAATGTAATGGTCCAAAATGTGAATTGGCTTCGCCGTGAGAGAACCCTCATTCGAAACCTCGAAAGAACTCATGCCAATAACATGTGATGGATCGCTAACATAATGTTGAAAATAGATACATGAAATACATCATGCATACACCTAAAATAATCAAGCAAGGCTAGTCGATAAGCCATGATCCCTTTCCTTTTCACAACCTCTAAAGGTCCCAAAAACCTAGGAAGGAGTTTAGCACCCTTTCGAAACATGATCAAACTCTTGTGTTGTTTTACCTTGAGAAAACTCTATCGCCAAATTCATAACTGATGTCAATGCGATGTGCATAAACATAGCTCTTATGTCAATCATGTGCTTCTTTAATCCTATGTCTTATCGATTACATCTATTCTTCCATTTCTTTGACCAATTCCAATCCCATCAAGACCCTATCCTCAAGTTGAGCAAATCTCAATGGTGTTTGACATAGTCGTCCATAAAGAAAATCAAATGATGCCATTTTAATCATACTTTGGTAGTTGTTCTTATATGAAAACTCTACCGATAGCAAGAAGTATTCTCAATGTTTTTGTTGGTCCATTACATACATACACAACATGTCCTCCAAAATCTGGTTCATTCTTTCTATTTTTCCTTCTGTCTCAGGGTGATAAGTTGTACTAAAATTTAGTTGTGTTCCCAATGTTTCTTGAAAACTGGTCCAAAACCGTCTTATAAACACCGATCCCCGATCAAATATGATCCTTCTTGGTACTCCATGTAACCTCACAATATCGTTAACAAAAGATCGGGCTATATATGGTTCTTGATACATTGTATGTACTAGAATAAAGTTTTCACTCTTCATCCAAGTGTCAAATACAACAAAAATCAAGTCACGTCTCCTTTCCGTCAGTGGGAATCCAACAATAAATTCCATCTAAATGACTTCCGATTTCGATTCAAGAATAAAGTGTGGTTGTATTAATCATGTTGGATGTCTATGTTCATCCTTCACTTACTAACATTCTAGACATCTCGCCATGTAATTAACTATGCCATCTTTCATTCATTTCTAGAAGAATAAAGGCTTAAGGTTTTCTGTCATCTTTGTGACTCCTAGATGAGCCATTATACTTCTCGATGAGATTTTCTTAAAATCAAACTTTTTATTCATCGTTAGGAAGTACGTAAATTTTGTTATTAAATCTCAACAATCAGTCATTGTCCAATGAGTAACCTTCAAACTTTGGTACCATCATGGTATTTCATCCAATATTATCATTTACTTCTTTATACTAGTCCTTGTCTATCTATAAGGTTAGAATATTTTCTCGAAGATTCATCTTAAGAGGTATTACTGAGAGTATGTGTGGTATCCGACTCAATGCATCTTCCACTCTATCCATTGTTCCTTTAATGTAAGAAATATCAAAGTCCTATTCGCTAAGTAATTATGTCCAATGTCTCTATTGTGCGTTCAAGTCACTTTGAGTAAATATATGTTGCAATCCATAGTGATATACTTTTAATTCTAATTTTTATCCAATTAGATAATGTCTCCAAACTCTCAAGGAATATACAATTGCTAATAACTCCAGGTTTTGTGTTGCATAGTTCTCCTCATGTTTTATCAGCTTCCTTGAAATATAAGTGATCACTCAATCATCTTGCATAAAAACTCTACCTAAGCCTTCATTGGATGCGTCTGTGCATACCAGGAATTGTGTGTCCATGTTAGGGACCTTTAGTATCGACATTGTTATCAACAACTCCTTGAGCCTTTGAAATGCTTCTGCGCATTTCTTGGTCCATGCAAACTTCCTCTTTTTCTTCTGCAATTTCGTGATTGGATTTTCTATCTTCGAAAAACCTTCCATGAATCATCGGTAATATCTCGCTAAACCCATAAATAAACATAATTCTTGTACATTTTTCAGTGTTGTCCATTCCATAATGGCCTCTACTTTACCTGGATTCACAACGATCCCTTCACCAGATATGATATGTCCCGAGTAATTTATCTTCAATTTATAAAAGAACAATTCGATAGCTTCTCGTACAATTTTTTTTCTCTTAGACACTATACAATTTTTTTTTTCTTAGCTTCACCATGCTCTTATTTCATCCGAGAATAAATGAGTATGTTATCAATAGATGCCTTAAAAAACTTTTCCAAGTATTCACAAAACACCCCATTCATCAAACTCATGAATACCCCAAGGGCGTTTGTCAATCCGAATGGTAAAAGTGTAAACTCATACTGTCTCGATATCATCTTAAATGCAGTCTTAGGGATATTGTATTCCTTAATATGTAACTGGTGATATCCTGATATCAATTCAATCTTAGAAAACATTGGTTCCCGCTTCATCTTGTCAAACAATTCATCTATTCTTGGCAACGGATATTGGTTCTTGATCATCGCTTTGTTCAATTGATGATAGTCAATAGAAAGTCTCCACGCTCCATCCTTCATTCTCACAAAAATAATTGGCGCACCCCAAGGTGACACACTTGGACGTATATGTCCCAAGTCCAACAATTCCTTCAATTCCATTTTCAAGTCTTGCAATTTTGATGTCAACATTCGGTAAGGAGTTCTTGCAATAGGCTCAGTTCCAGGTTTTAAGTCTATTATAAATGCCAACTTTCTTTCAACTGGTAAACCTAGTAATTCTTCTGGAAATACGTCCGCAAACTCTTGTATTATAGGAAGGTTTTCTAATTTTTCTACCTCTCCCTTTTCATTTAGCGCTAACATTGCATATAGCTTGCATCCTTTGCACTTACTCTTTTGCACTTGTAGAGAAGAAATAAACTTTAAGGACACTCTCTAGTTTCTTACTACAATTACTCTACTCTATCCCAAATCATCTGTCAAACTTAATTGTTTTTTATTATATTCAAGTATTGCATCATGAGATTCCAACCAATCCATGCCTATCACTATGTCATAAGATCCTAATATCATGACATATAAGTTCATATTTGTTACAAAATCACCCAATTTAATGCTACAGTCTGTAACCTTTCCTCCAACTTTTAGCTTGGCACCCGATGCCATTTCTATGTATCTAAACTTCTCCTTCTCGATTGCCTTTAACTTAATATATTTAGCACTGCACTAGAGATAAATCTCTCTGTAGCACCTAGAGCTATCAAAATACTATCTTGTGGGCCTTGCCCAAATCTCCAACTGTAGTGGGTCTTGATGATTTGGCCACTATGTCCTTCTCAATTGGACAATCTCGCAGGTAATGTGGCTCTCCACATGTCCAACACCTAGTCCTTGGTCCAGTACTCCTGGTCCCTGAAGTGGAATTTGTTAGCCTAGCAGTCTGTGATCGTGGTATGTTCTGTTGAACATGCATAAAATGTTGTTGTTGTTGTGGATGATGTTTCTTCTTCTATTGTGGTCTTGTGCCGATGAGTTTGTCAACACGGTGTCGTGAACATGGGTCCTATGGGCGTATCTCACTGCCTAGAAGTTTGTATGGCTGGTGTTTGATGATGATTTGCCCCTGATGTCATCTATTGAGTCAATCTAGAAGGAGTCATGCCCTGACCCCCACTATTCATCTCTTCCTCAACTAAGAGGGCCTTCTAAACTGCGTCGTGCAACATTTGAGGCATTAGGATCCTCACTTTCGCACGAATGTTGAAGTTAAGGCCGAACACAAACTTGTTGACCTTTAACTTCTTCGTGTTTAGATGTGGAGCATACATAAGTAGCTCCATGAACTTAGCCGCATACTTCGACACTGTATGACCACCCTGTTGTAAGGCGTTGAACTCATTAAGTTGTATGTCAATGAATACCTCAGATAAATACCTCTCTTGGAACCATTCCTTGAAAAACTCTCATGACACGTCTTCAATGACCATGTTTATTTGAGGTAGGAGTGTCTTTCACCAAAGTAGAGCACTTCCTTTCACTTGGAAGACCGTCATACAGAGCTTCATGTTGGAGGTGTAATCACAAACTGCGAAGCACATCGCCATGTTCTCCAACCATGCCTCGGAGGATAAGTCGTATGAGACACCTTAGAACTCATGAAACTTCACCTTCTTGATTTCTCTGTGTATACTGCTACTACCAGCTGGAGCTCGCTATGAACCCTCATTGTGTACAAACAGTCTTCCCTCATCAAAATCAACGTGATTGATCAATTCCTCTGACATCCTTTGGAAGGATCTCATCATACCTATCACATCTCCCACAACAACCTGTTCCTCCTTAACAGTTTTTTCTTCTCCGTGGGGGTTAGACCCATCTAGTGTGGACACTAATGGAGGTGTACCACCTCTTTCGTTAACACCACGATGTCTACTTCCCTTACATCCTATAACCATGATTACCTGCATGGACAATGTTAAAAATTTAATTAGTGACATATATTCAATCATTTAGTTAACATAGTGGAAGGTGTAATGGTCCAATGTCTTAGCATTAAACCTACTCTGATACTATATGTCACTTCCCCTCCATACACTACATAAGATAAGCTAATATAACGAAGTAGCACATAATTTTTTTTTAAAAAACAAGTTAAGGAATGTTCATTACGACAATTACATAAGCAAGGACAAATAAGTTACAATGATAACAATAAGTAATTGATCTATTATTAATCAAAATAAACATCTCAACAAAGTCACGAAACAATTATCAAGTAGAATTTTAATAGGTATAACGTGTGAAAACCAACAACATTAGATCACACAAATGTTAGCAAGAATAACAATGTATACTTGCCCCAATCCTAGTCTAAATTCGAGAACTAAATTACCTCGTCACAATTACATGCTTACACTCATAATTCAGATGAACAACCTTCCAATCACTATGATATAAACAGAAGTGGATGAATAGAATAAAATCATCCTCCATTAAGATAGTCTTAAATTATCTATACAATTTCATTCAATAATACTACACCTTATCTATACATCCTTCACTAACATACATTACTTATGCATCTATCATTTAGCAAATTACCACATACTTTCATAAATGTGCGTTCAATTTATTTGTGAAGTAAGACTCTTTAATTCATATTACAATAACAAATTAAGGAATAACTCATAAAATTGAATATTATATTTGATAAACTAATACAATATATCTTATCTTACGGATAGAATATTTAGCGGTATAACCTTTTATCCATTATTTAATTATTACATAAAGATTTGAATCTATTAGAAAGGCAATGAATTCATTCACCTTTTTGTTATAATTGAACTATGAATTAGATGAACTAATACAATTATTCATCTGAGCACAATTAATGATATAGAATACCCATAATAAAGAATGATCATTATATAAAGAATAATCATTACTACATTTAGTTAATTCTTATTAGAATATTCCCACAATACTTCACATTGAATATACTTGTTCTTATGAACTTTAGAACATAAGTAAATGAAGAGTGGTATAAATTGATATAAATTATAAAACTAAATTAAACACAAGCACCCAATAGTAAAGTTGATAATCCATAACTTCTAATGACTTAGCCCAACTAAAATTTCCTTTTTAGATTACGTTCAAGGGATAAATTGTTCTAGTTTGTTCTCCCAATCCACTACTCCAGCAACAAATAATGATTCGCCAGCGTTAGATGTCGGTCATCTTGGTATCATAGTAAATTACCCTACGCTCAATTTTAAGAGATGTTGCCATTGTTAGAAGAAGATGTTGGAAGATGTTAAAAGTTTACATAGAGAACCATTAATGTTCATTGAAATCATATAAGGGAATGGACCTGAACCTAAGTGTAGTTTACTATCTCTTACGGCACGCTGTGATAAATGATAATTCCATGTCTACAGCTTCTTAAATCAAGGAGGTTTAAGTGTAGTTGGCTTAGGGTCAAGGATGTTTTACTGGTGTAATAAGGACTAGATAAGTGGATACTCAGTGAACGTTAGAGATAATTAAGTTACTTCTAGTACGATGGGAAAACTCTTCCGCAACATTAAATTTGAGTGGCATCCTTTACTAAAGGAAACATTTGAACGGAATCTGATGAAATGAAAGATCAAAAATAGAGAGTAAGACCAACATTAAATAGTGAGACAGTCACAAATCACAAATGAATTTAAATGTTGGTTTATTTACCAGACCGTAAATTAAATATTCCAAGGATCAGGATTTTTGGTAAATAATGAGGAAGGAAAACTAATAACTCATTATTCAGATCCCTTTCTCTTTTATCTCATTTGTTTTATATAGAAAAAATCTTAATGACACATGTTCCTATGCATAATTGATTATCTTTTTAATTAATTTAATTAAGATTATTCACCCACATACTTGTCACATCTCCCCAAGCTGTACAAGTGATTACAATTTTTATTTTATTTAAAAATTCAATTTCCCCCACATTCCCTAAATGTGTTCCTATTTTCTCTCTTATTTTCTCTCATATTTTATTTCCATTTATTTATTTATTTTATTATTTACATGCACGCATGTGCATTTTATCCAACCTTTAAATTGTATTCCCCTTTTTCCTGGAGTTTGATTATTATCCAATCTTTTTAACTTATGTCATAATTCATTTAGTTCTTTAATTAAATTTATACTTAGAGTTAGTCTTATACTTTTGTTAGGCTTTACAATTCATAATTTACTGTTTAATTAATTATTTATTCTAACAAGGTTCAATCATTTCAACAACTTCTAGGCCACCTAGATTTATTGACTGACGTTGTAATTCTATGACGGTCCCTTCAAGATACACCTACATGCTCCAAGGGTGACACTCGCCTTAGATTGGTTTTGGAAGTTTGTCCGACCCTTGGAGTCAATACTCCACTCAGTCGACCTTGTGAGAGACTAAGAGATTCTAAGGAATAAGGACTACACCTTATTGCTCTTCCTTTAGAAATCTTTGTGAGCAATTGTCTCAATCTCCTCTCACGACATCGTGGACCTCTCGAACTAGTTAATTTTTAAGCTATCATTCAGGTCATGTAAGGAGTGCTAGTAGGTTGTGAGAGAGACACTACCACACCTCTCCCTCAATGTATGGTTTTTGTGCATGGCCCCTTTAGTCTTTATGTAAGTTGGATTAGCAAGCATCCTCAATCCTACATCCACTCACAAAAATAGTGTCAATAATTCATATACATAAATCATACTAAAATCAATAATACATCACATGTGCGTAAAATGAAATACTAAAAAAAAATGCATAATTACATCACATCATTTTGTGAGGGATTTTGAATTTTTAAATAAAATAAAAAGGGTAATTGCCTGTGCAACTAGAAGAGAGTGTAACAAGTGTGTGAGGAAATAATCATAATTAAATTAATTAAAAAATAATTATTTCTGCATGAGGACATTTGTCATTGGGGATTTTTCTATAAAACAAATGGTGTAGAAGAGAATTGGATCTCATTTTTTCTTGTATTGTTAAGCTACTAAAATTTTGTGGACTATGTTTTACTTGTGAGAGTTGGGTTACCAAACTTATAGAAAGAGTGGAAGCTCTTTCTTGTGAAGAAAGCTTTGGAGATTTTGTTGATGGTTTTTTTTGTGTGGCACATTTGCGGCTCAAGAGGCCAAAGGGGAAGAACAGTACCCGTGGTGTTGGCTGGAAAAGAATAGAAAAGGAACGCAAGACATTGGAGGACATCTTCAACTCACCATCTTCATTGGTTTCGGTATTTATATTTCTAAAATTTTTAATTGTAACAAAGAGTAAATTTGTATATTAGAAATTTATTTGTTACAGATGAAATGTGTTGAAAATATAGAAACAAATTTATATCGTTGGGTTATCTTAAAATATTTACTTTTACTTTTTCAGAAAGTTAGAATTTGTTTGGTCATTGTACTCTATTACGAATCCGAAAGTTGAATTTGTTATGGTCGCAGTAGACTAAATTACATTTTTTTTATTTGACTTTCGTGAAGGTAGCTGCGGATTGATTGCGGCTATTGGATTTAAATTTGAATAAGTCACTATTAACTTTAAGTGCAATTCCATATTTAAGGTTTCATTGGTACTGTAAAACTTTTACAAATATGGAATATGGATTCGCGCTGCAAATTGATTTACACATACGGAGAATTGATTTCTTAGGATCGTTGCTTATTTAGTTTCCTGGTGAAATAAAAAAAAATGGATACATTTCTAACTAGTGGTTTTTGTGCACTCTAAAATTCTTGCAAAATTCGAAAGTGAAAAATATATAGGGTCGCAGCAAAACTAAATTTTATCCGACGTCTAGAAGTGGATAGTCACTATAAAGTTTCTTCAATAATGAACTTGAATCCCATTATGATCGTTGCTTTTTATTTAAATCCTGGAATCTAAAATTTGTAATCGCGTTATGGTATTAATTGCAGTTCGAATGAGAAGTCGTTATGGGTGCTGCAGTTTTAAATTGCAACCCTAGAAGTTCGGAAAATGGTAGTCACTGTAAAATTTTTGGGTAAATCGAAATTAGGACTTGTATAGTCGTTGCCTAATTGTTGGGAAAAGTTGGATCTATGATTAATCCTATCGAAATTCTTTTAATCATGTCGATATTAAATTGTTGATTCCTATTAGAATATTTAATTACTGAAATGTTTAATATATTAAAGAAGGATATTTAAAATCCAAGACAACCACTTGAATAGTGGTTTATGAGTCTAAAGCCCAACGATGGTTACCAAGATATTCTAATTAAGTTGAACCCTTGGAAAAAAAAATGTTGTCGATACGTATCAAAACTGCCTTCCGGAAACTAGTTCCATTGTTAATATACCTTAGATAGAATTCTTGGTAATTCTTGATCAAAATTCACACTTAACTACATGATAAAGAATTCCAAGGAAATAAACAAGTGCAGACGTTTTAATAAAATAAGTGTTGAGAATTAATAAATTGAGATTTAAACTTAGAAATGAAAAAACGATAATCTACGTTAAAATCGTGTATTCATGGTAGTGTGGTAGTGTCTATTAGTATTTCCCTACGGATAGAAATACTAATATTCTCTAGGGATGAGTTCATCACTACGACTTCTGAGACGGACCGAACTCTAGCTTATTAAATTGAATGCCACTCTCTCTTGAAACGAAGGAAATAAAAATATATAAAAATTTAAACTTGTAATTCAGCGGATTATGCAAAGTCCAAATCACAGTGGTTGTTAGCCATTGTCAATATGTTCCAAATATTGAGAATGCATATAAATTGTCCCTAAATTTTGTTTACCTGTTGATATGTGTAATTACTCACCACTTTAACCAATACAGTAAGCTTTATTGAAGGAAAACTATAGTAAATAATTTTGTTGTAAGCTTCATTGGAAGGAAAACTATAGTAAATAATTTTGTTCTTCATTGTATTCATGAAGAACTTTTGTTTAAAATAAAACTGGATCTTTGAAAAATTAGTTCATTCAAAGTTCTACTTATTATTGAATTAGTAGGAAATTGAATCGAATAAGGATCTAAACTAATAGTGATGGGGCTCCATATTTAGAATTAGAAGTCTTATTAAAAGATTGTTATCCTTGGTTATCCTATAA
>SNQJ01S0001580.1:154555-166526 GCA_010110895.2 Picea sitchensis
AAGGAAAACTAATAACTCATCATTTAGATCCCTTTCTCTTCTATCTCATTTGTTTTATAGAAAAAATCTCAATGACACATGTCTCTATGCACAATTAATTATCTTTTTAATTAATTTAATTAAGATTATTCACCCACATACTTGTCACATCTCCCCAAGTTGCACAAGTAATTACCATTTTTATTTTATTTAAAAATCCAATTTCTCCCACATTCCCTAAATGTGTTTCTATTTTCTCTCTTAGTTGTCCCTTTGTTCCTCAAATTCTCATTTAATGAGTGTCTCTTAAGTAGATCTTAGTTAGAGCTGAATTAGGGGTATTTTTCTAGTTAGACTTAGTGGTAGCTTGATTCTAGATACCATTCTATGTGTACACTTATTCTCTCATATTTTATTTCCGTTTATTTTTTTTAATTTTTTTTATTATTTACATGCAAGCATGTGCATTTTATCCAACCTTTAAATTGTATTCCCCTTTTTCCTGGAGTTTGATTATTATCCAATCTTTTTAACTTATGTCATAATTCATTTAGTCCTTTAATTAAATTTATACTTAGAGTTAGTCTTATACTTTTGTTAGGCTTTACAATTCATAATTTACTGTTTAATTAATTATTTACTCTAACAAGGTTCAATCATTTCAACAACTTCTAGGCCACCTAGATTTATTGACTCAGGTTGTAATTCTATGACGGTCCCTTCAAGACACACCTACATGCTCCAAGGGTGACACTCGCCTTAGACTGGTTTTAGAAGTTTGTCCGACCCTTGGAGTCAATACTCCACTCGGTCGACCTTGTGAGAGACTAAGAGATTCTAAGGAATAAGGTCTACGCCTTATTGCTCATCCTTTAGAAATCTTTGTGAGCGACTGTCTCAGTCTCCTCTCACGACATCGTGGACCTCTCGAACTAGTTAATTTTTAAGCTATCATTCAGGTCATGTCAGGAGTGCTAGTAGGTTGTGAGAGAGACACTACCACACCTCTCCCTCAATGTATGGTTTTTGTGCATGGCCCCTTTAGTATTTATGTGAGTTGGATTAGCAAGCATCGTCAATCATGCATCCACTCACAAAAATAGTTTCAATAATTCATATACATAAATCATACTAAAATCAATCATACATCACATGTACGTAAAATGAAATACTAAAAAAAAATGCATAATTACATGACATAATTTTGTGAGTGATTTTGAATTTTCAAATAAAATAAAAAGAGTAATTGCTTGTGTAACTTGGGGAGAGTGTAACAAGTGTGTGAGGAAATAATCATAATTAAATTAATTAAAAAGTAATTATTTGTGCATGAGGACATTTGTCATTGGGAATTTTTCTATAAAACAAATGGTGTAGAAGAGAATTGGATCTCATTTTTTCTTGTATTGTTAAGCTACCAAAATTTTGTGGACTATGTTTTACTTGTGAGAGTTGGGTTACCAAACTTGTAGAAAGAATGGAAGCTCCTCCTTGTGAGGAAAGCCTTCGAGATTTTGTTGATGGTTTTTTTTGTGTGGCACATTTGCGGCTCAGAGGACTAAGGGGGAAGAACAGTGCTCGTGGCGTTGCCTAGGAAGTACTGATAAAGTTTTTGTGATTAACAAGTGGGAGAAGAAAAGGAACGCAAGATGTTGGAGGACATCTTCAACTCACCATCTTCATCGATTTCGGTATTTATGTTTCTAAAATTTTTGATTGTGACAAAGAGTAAATTTGTATATTAGAAATTTAATTGTTACCGATGAAATGTGTTGAAAATATAGAAACAGATTTATATAGTTGGGTTATCTTAAAATATTTACTTTTACTTTTTCTGAAAGTTAGAATTTGTTTGGTCATTGTACTCTATTACGAAAGTTAGAATTTGTTTGGCCATTGTACTCTATTACGAATCCGAAAGTTGAATTTGTTATGGTCGCAGTAGATTAAATTACATTTTTTTTAGTTGACTTTCGTGAAGGTAGTTGCGGATTGATTGCAGCTATTGGATTTAAATTTGAATAAGTCACTATCAATTTTTTTGAATTGCGAAAATTAAGAATTTCGATGGGATTTAACTACATTCTGAATTCTGGACTTTCGTTGGACTCATTTTAACTTTAAGTGCAATTCCATATTTAAGGTTTCATTGTTCACTGTAAAACTTTTACAAATATGAAATATGGATTCGCGCTGCAAATTGATTTACACATACGGAGTTATATACATTTTTAACTTGTAGTTTTTGTGCACTGTAAAATTCTTGCAAAATTCGAAAGTGAAAAATATATAGGGTCGCAGCAAAACTAAATTTTATCCGACGTCTAGAAGTGCATAGACACTATAATCCTGAACTTGAATCCCATTATGATCGTTACTTTTTATTTAAATCCTGGAAGCTAAAATTTGTAATCGCGTTATGGTATTAATTGCAGTTCGAATGAGTTGTTGTTATGGGTGCTGCAGTTTTAAATTGCAACTCTAGAAGTTGGGAAAATGGTAGTCACTGTACATTTTTTGGGTAAATCGAAATTAGGACTTGTACATTTTTTGGGTAAATAGAAATTAGGACTTGTATTAAAAAAGGATATTTAAAATGCAAGACAACCACTTGAATAGTGGTTTATGAGTCTAAAGCCCAACGATAGTTAACAAGATATTCTAATTAAGTTGAACCCTTATACGTATCAAATTGTTGTTGATACGTATCAAAACTGCCTTCCGGAAACTAGTTCCATTGTTAATATACCTTAGATAGAAGTCTTGGTAATTCTTGATCAAAATTCACACTTGAACTACATGATAAAGAATTCCAAGGAAATAAACAAGTGCATACGTTTTAATAAAATAAGTGTTGAGAATTAATAAATTGAGATTTAAACTTAGAAATAAAATAACGATAATCTTGACGTTAAAATCGTGTATTGATGGTAGTGTGGTAGTGTCTATTAGTATTTCCCTACGGATAGAAATACTAATATTCTCTAGGGATAATCTTGACTTCTGAGACCGACCGAACTCTAGCTTATTAAATTGAATGCCACTCTCTCTTGAAACGAAGGAAATGAAAATATATAAAAATTTAAACTTGTAATTCAGCGGATTATGCAAAGTCCAAATCACAGTGGTTGTTAGCCATTGTCAATATGTTCCAAATATTGAGAATGTATATAAATTGTCCCTAAATTTTGTTTACCTATTGATATGTGTAATTACTCACCACTTTAACCAATACAGTAAGCTTTATTGGAAGGAAAACTATAGTAAATAATTTTGTTCTTCATTGTATTCATGAAGAACTTTTGTTTAAAATAAAACTAGATCTTTTAAAAATTAGTTCATTCAAAGTTCTACTTATTATTGAATTAGTAAGAAATTGAATCGAATAAGGATCTAAATTAATAGTGATGGAGCTCCATATTTAGAATTAGAAGTCTTATTAAAAGACCGTTATCATTGGTTATCCTATAACAAGATTCACATAAATAACATACTAGATAGTAACGAGATCTTTGAAAAATCTAAGTTTACTAAGTATATATGAATTAGATACTTTTTGAAAAAACATAAATCTAAGCTTACTATATTTATGAATTCATTACTGTGTGAAATTTATTTATGTTTGTGTACCGATGATATGTTACATAAATATACATTTAAGTAGTTATGTGTGTTATTTTAAGGAAGAGATTGGTTGTTATTGGTATTGGAGTAAAACTTTTAATTGTCATTAAGATTGATATTTTACTTGGAAGATGGTTGGAATAGATCGTTTCATGGGGTTGATTATTTTGCGTGGGGTCGATGAGAAATCTTACAAAGTAGTTTCTTAAGATGTGAATTTGTCTAATGAATTGAAATTTTGTACTAGTATCATGAGGTATTCAATGAATTTATTGTGTTATGATTAATTATTTTATGGTCAAATCTAGTTTTGAGTCAATATTAGAGTTGGATATGGGAATTATATACCTCCATGTTTCTCATAATAGTCGTCAGTCATGATACCTTAAATAGTCAAAATCAATCAGATGAATCTTCGACTTGATCATTGATTATGTGTCTTGGAGGTCCTAACTTTGCAAGGTAGGTGGGGCAAGGTAGACATATTTGATATCTTATGTGATTTGGTTGATATATTATTAATAGTGACATTTTATTTGATTATTTGTGTATATTAATGTAGATAAAAATATAATATTAAATATTGATGTATGTCTATGTGAGGTATCACTTTTTCTAAAAAAAGTAAAAAAATAAATTTACCACTACTATACTCACTTACTTTACGTCTTAATAGAGGGTCTTTATAGGTAGATACATTGGCATCATATCTCATTTTTAATAATCTCAGTACCTTTTGGACAATAAACTTGTCTTTTAGCTCTTCTCCCAATGCCATGATTGAATTGACTATTTCATCCACTCTTTGAAAATATTTTCCAATGTTTTCTTCCTCTTTCATCTTCAAACTCTCAAATTGCTCTATGTATGTTTGAAGTTTTTCTTGCTTAACTTTTCCATATCCTTAATAGATTACTTTAAGTTTGTCCCAAATTTCTTTTGTTTATTTACAATGCATCACTTTTACAAATATGAGATTTGCTAATCCACCCATAATTGCATTAACAACTCTTGAATTATCATTACAGAGTTTATTTGCAGCAACATCTGAAGGTGCAGTAGTTGGTGTAGTGTAACCATTTACCACAAATAGCCAAACATTGCATCGAAGAGCCATCAGACAAATTTTCATCCTTATACTTCAAAATTCATAATCATTTCCTTTGAACAATGGTGTTCTGCTAGAGGACATTTCTTCTTGTTGATTCATTTGTTTTCTCAGAATATGCCTTCAAGTGGTTAGAATGTGGTGAAGGAACCTGCTCTGATAAAAATTGTTGAAATGTTGGCCAATACTAAGAGGGGGGTGAATCATTATTAGTTATTTTTAACAAGTTTTAATAACGATTAATTATTAATCACAAAAATTGATCAACAAGAATGTACTTAAAAAATAAATTAAATATAAAAATCACAAAAGTACAAGTTACAATTTGTAGGAGACACCAATCTCTCTTCTTTTGAGCACCAACTCAAGGAGACACCAATCCCCTATGTTATATCATCAACTCTAGGAATCATCAACTCCCTATTTTCAGGCACCAAGTTGAGGAAGCACCACCTCCCTTGCATCAGGGTTTAACCTATAGAAGACTCCAATCCTCCCTTGATCTTGCCTTTCACCCTTACTTGATGTGTATGTTTTAGGTTTCATATACTCTCTTGGACTCTACTTTTTTTTTATCTTTTGAATTAGACTATAGAGACATTTACTTTCCACCCTAATTTCTAGTTTATATCATATTTCAATAGGTATAAGATTGAACCATTGTGTCTTTTGACAATGAACCATTACACATCTTCATTTAATTTTAACAATAATGCTAACATTTAGTAGTTGATTTTAACTTAAAATACTTCAAATCCTTTGTAAGTTCTTTATCATCCTGGTTAACCGGTCTAATAGTTCAAAATTGGAATTATAGACAGACATACTCATGGGATCACATGTCTTTCTTTTCATATCTATTGTCTTCAAAATGCACCTTTTTTTTCACCATCTACAAATTATTGTTTTCTTAGAATTATTTTATGTAGTGGGTTTGCGGACCAACAATATCACGGGATCCCATGTCTTATTTTTCATTTATGTTGTCATGAAAATGCACCCCCATCTCCTCTGCCTCCATAATGAACCATACTTAGTCATTTTTTGGGTTTTCATCGATCGACGCTTTGGTTTTAATCAAGCGTTCAGTGGATGATCCACACTTACCCTATCCTTCCACTATACTCAATTGGGCGATCGAGAAATATATCGAAGGATATTATACCAATGGTCTTCGGGGTTGTGATACTCCGGGACTCCGGGATATTAGAACTCTAATGTTTTTCAACTTCCCCGGAGTTATACCTACCTAAGGGATTAAAATATCCTTCCACTGCTTCATCTAACGTCTTGCATTACTCCTAATTTATTCCCTCAATCTAATGGTTGGTGGGATTTCATGGCATCGACACTTTGTAGCTTTGTATCTATGCCTTATCTTCAATAATTGTCGAAGTGGTGAAGTTCTTGAGTCGTCAAACTTACGCTATCCTTCCACTACTTCATCAACTAGTTGAGAAAGGTTCCTAATAGATCCTTGATCTATGACTCACTTGATTTCATGATTTTATGATTTCATGCCTCTGCCTTGTCTCCAATAATTGTCGAAGTGGCAATGTTCTCGAGTCCTAAAACTTTCTATCTCCCACTTGACTTTGATCAATGATTGACGATGATCTGCACGATATAATGGTTGAGATTTCTTTTGAATTTAAGGTGAAATTATACTAACGATTCGTATTGACCTAGCTCCGTGATCCAACGATCCAGATTTCTCTTGGCCCCAACTATTATGATTAATCCTGAGAAAAAGGGAATGGTCATGATTTCATGATCATTTGGTATCATGCTTTGTCTTCTATGTGATCTTCATGCTACCTCCCCTAAACTTTTTTCTAACATCTAGATTTCACTGACCAGATTTTCATAACACTGATTATTCTTTTAGGACACTTGCATGCAAGTGATCCGACTAAACATGGTACCTTATGTTTATTTGATTTGATTTGTGATAAAAATAAAAAAATTATTCTATAATGGAGTATTGAATTTGATATGTTATTAATATTTATATTAATCATTGACAAGAATTGTGATGAGGTTTCCTAAGTGTATAGGAAAACATGAGACGATGAGGATGAGGTAATCGATTGAATACTTTTGGCTCCAGATTGAGTCATGGTGTGAAGTATTGACTTTGATTATGAGCACTTGATTTATTTATGCATATATTATAATGATGATTTCAGTTATAGATGTCTTGTATACAAGTTGTTAATATTATTTCTTGTTAGTGGATGCAGGTATAGTAACGCTTGTTAATCCAAATCACAAAATTGAGTAAAGGAGTCATATACAAAATTCAAATAGATTAGGGAGATGTATGACAACGTACCTGTTACATCCTAATAGCAGTCTCGTCGTGACCTGAACTAAAGTTTAACGACTACCTTTTTCCTGAAAGGTTCACGATGTCATGAGGGCAGACTGAGACAGTCTCTCATGAGGATTTTTGAGGGGCATGGAATAGGGAGGATTCCTTATTCCTCAGTAAGCCATTACTCTCACACAAGGTCGACAAGTGTAGTATTGACTCCAAGCGTCAGATAACTTCCAAACTAAGTCAACATGGCAAGTGACACCTTAGAGCACGTAGGTGCATCTTGAAGGGTACATTGCAGGTTAATCTAAAATGAAAATAAACAAAATGAAATGCCAAGAGAATTTAATAAAAAATTAGAAGACTTTAGAGCATATATTGAATATTTAGATTTTGTTTGAAAAGAGAATATAATTATATATATTATTTTATGAACATGAACATAATAAAACATAAGTACACATTCACATGCCTAATTAAATTGTAATATTGGGCCTAAGGAAAATTGGACTAAATAAAATATAGAAAAGTGAGAATAAAATGTAAGACATGTGCATAATGTGTGCATGAGTTAAATAAAATAATTTATTTTCATGAGGAAATGTGGTGTCAACTTAAATTTAGAGTCCTAAGTCAAACTAGAGTCTAAATACTAACTAAGAGAAGAATTCTAATCAAAATCCAACTGTAAATTAGTTAGGAGACACAATAAAGGGGAAATTGGGGAACTAAGATACAACTAGGAGAAAATCTAGGAACTAATTGAGGAGATGAAGAAAAATTCAAATTTTATTTATTTAAAAAGAAATAAAACATGTGCAACTTAAGGTAAGTGTGACATGTGTTGAAGGTGAATAATATCTAATTTGATTACTAAAAATTATTTAATTATGCATGAATTGACAAGTGTGAGGAAAAAATTTCTTATAAAAAAAAAGGGAGAGGAAGGAGAACGGGACCAATTGCGGGATGACTAAAATGATGCCAATTTTTCATGTGACTAGTTTAATTGTGTGAGTTGGGTTGCAAGCTTTTTATAAGAGGTGAAAGTATCTCCTTGTGAGGACAAGCTTGAGCTAGCCTTTTATCTGAAATTATGTGTGTGACCCCTTTGCAGCTCAGGGGGATAAGGGGAAAGAAGACTACCCCTAGCATTGGTTGAGAGGTACCGGTGAGTCCTTCAGTGGATTGGAAAGATTGGAGAGGAGCAACAAAGGTTCAATGTAGAATCAATGGATTGGTGCTTGAGAGATTCTTTAAGAGGAAAATTGACGACTTCCGATGAACGGTAACTTTTTATTGTGCATTAATTTTTGTATCATTATATGTATATTTACAATTTAGAATATATTGATCCTTATACATTAAAAAAAATGACGATTCTTGGGTTTAAATTGGGTTAATTTTTTGGGTGTTACATATGGTATCAAAACAAGATTCAAACTCCAGGACATATGGTGCAAATCTTCGTTATTGCTATTATTCTTATGGATTCTTTAACATTATATGTACACGATGTAGAAAATTTATGCTACCAACCATATTTTCCTTTTTGCATTGGATAGTGCTTTTTATTTCTTTGGCATACATGCATGATAATAGAGTATTTATGTAGAATAGTTAACGAGCTCTTGTCGTGCAAGATTAGTCAACAATCAATCCGACTCAATTCGACTTTAGAAAAACTAAATACCCATACCACTGTGAATAGTTCCATTCTCGAAATTGACAGAATTTAAGAGAGAAGAGGCACACAGGAATACACACACAATAATGATTTGTATTCTACACTTACACAGAGTTACATATGTATATATAGTTAAAATGAGATCTAACTAATTCTAAACGTGGGTGAAGAAGTTGAGAGAATATTTCAACAGACTCCAACAAATCTTCAAACTAATTCTATTGTAAGCATTAATTCTAACACCCCCCTTTAATGCTTACATTCAAAAACTTACAATACTTGAAATCATAATTAGAAAACTTGTCTTTGTCTTTGTCTGACTGGTCTTCATACGCACTTACACCCATCTCTGAACTTCATAGACACGCTCTTTCTCTCCCATCATCTTCGGTCTACCACTTCATACAACATAGATACAACCGCTTCCGACCATCTTTGACGTTCTTGTAGAACTGACGCTTCTTGATTTCCCAAAGGACAATCTTGATACTGAACCATTTTATGGATACACTTCCATCTGTAAAATCCCTCTGAAGAAAAAATTTGGACAGTTCTATAGGACAATGATCTAAGTACAAAATGTTTTCAGTAGTCAATCATACAATTGACCATTCTCTTGTAGTGATTGGCAATTCTAGACATACTTCGAAAAATAGTCTAGGAGTCAATCATACATTCTGACCTTATTAAGAACAACCAGTTACTAATGCTCCCGAAGCACGACGGGTCACATCAATATAGACCTTAAGTGGCATGTTCTTTGTGGTTCTTCCTAATAACACATTATGACATAAAATGGCTAATCCACACACTAATGTATAATACACAATTCACTGAGAAGATCAGATCCATGCCGAGATCTTAATCATTTAAACTTCACACAGCATACTCAATGGAAAAACAGATTCCGAAAAATGGATGTGGACTCCATTGGTAACTCTACCTTGGCACACCCAGCAAGAGAAAATTATTAAACATTGATGCCTCTCATTAATCTTGATAGAAATTATGTGCTCAAGGAGAGGATCTTGAACAGCAGCAATTTATGATATGTAGATTTAAATAATTGAGGTCACGTATCCAGCAGGCACATCACGGCACCTATTCTTTCCAGGTATCACGCACTCTTGCTTTAATTCAAAGAAACGGCTTGATGGTTAATGCAAAGGACGGTTCTTCTTTCCTTCCGTGGCTCTACGGATGGGCAGTTCAAACAAATCAGTGATATCTCTCTGCCAGCGAATATCGATCCCAGATCGGCGATCTCTCTCTGCCAGCGAACAATGATCCCTTGATGGCTTGATTGAAATCGGACTAGTTTCTCATGCCCAGCAGGCGACAGTCCTCCTTCTTTTCTCCACAGTAGCGGATTTATCACGATTCTCACACACACAATCACTCGGAAAAAGAAACTAACACACAAAAATCTTTCACACAGAAAACACACTCATGCAGAAAACATATCTACTCCCCTACATATATACAGAGAATAAGTTTCAATGGTTATCACATCTTCTGGGCACTCCCGTGAGGGATTAAGCCCAGACAAGCTCTGATACCATGACATAATTTAAGAGAGAAGAGGCACACAGGAATACACACACAATAATGATTTGTATTCTACACTTACACAGAGTTACATATGTATATATAGTTAAAATGAGATCTAACTAATTCTAAACGTGGGTGAAGGAGTTGAGAGAATATCTCAACAGACTCCAACAAATCTTCAAACTAACTCTATTGTAAGCATTAATTCTAACAGAAATTTTAGTTTCGATCACTCAATTGAGAAATTGAATGAATGCTAAAATCGATCCAAATATGAAATATTGACCACCGAAATATTCTTTCATTCAATTGGATAGATTTTACCAAAATTCTATTTTTGTATAGGCATATCAAACTTGGTTGCAATCTTGATCGAATATGGACTACGTATATAAATTGTAACCTTTCCGCCCAATGTCCGGCTGAAACATGATCTTTCTTATTTTCTGTTGTTCAAGGGAATCGAGAACTCTATCCAGAACTTAATGCATCCTTGTTTCCATCTATAAACTTCTAGGAAGGGCTTAAACCGGTGAGTTCGTCTGGCGATCTCCAAGTTTCGATGAAGATTCACAAGCATTGACGGGGAGTGACACAAATTCCGGGAAAGGGTGGATAGGCTAATTTCATCAATCCCGGTGGCTGTAATCCTTACATTACGTTTGTTAAAATATTTTCAATACCCAATATTTATAGTATTACTTTCGTTTCAAATTCCCTCTTTAATATTTAAGTAGGGGTACGCAAGCTTCCCTTCCTATGGGATCTCACAACATCATTGGAGAGTTAAAAATGGCAATTCCAACTCCTTTAAACAAATAGTTCGTGTATGATTGACTGTTTTTTTTATACATCAACTTTTCTCGTTGGTTATATTGACCAATATTTATTTTATGATGATTAAAAAATATAGTATCTTATTTGCATACTTTTTAGTATTTTTTGATATTTTGAGACAACTTATGATAAAAGAATTATTGAATAGTAAATAAAAGTGTTTTATTAGTCTGTAAATGATTAATAAAAAATTTTGGTTAAGAATGATAGTTTGAAATGTATATGAATTATAAGGTTTGTTTTTGCATAATGACACTTGTAATTGAAAATTTGATGCAAGAATTGAGATCATATTTGATTATTTAGACAATCATGAGAAATGAAAGTTAATGAAATTGACAATCTAGAAACAATGAAAGATGTAATGGGTTAAAGAGGAGTGAGTGATCAAAACCTTTATATGATGGTTTTATGTTGATTATTTGGTTGTCTTGCTTCAAGGAAATCGCCTCTCAAGGGGGAGAGAAAGGTAACACAATGAACTGAAAAACTCAAGAGAATAGTAGTACAAGTGTCAGATAGTACACATCAATGAAGTCAAAATTGGAAGAAATGTGTATATACTTTAAAATAGTATTCAATTACACCTTGAAGAATAGTTGACCTATTAATTGAATGAAAGGATAAGCATTTTAAGTAATGTAATAAGCATATATGGAATAAATGAGTACTAAAAATAAGCATTTTAAGTAATGTAATAAGTAGATATCTGATAAAGTGGCGTTATGGAATAATGGTAAAGGACGGATGCAAATTATTTAATGATGATAACTTATTGTAGCGCTCATAAAAACAAGATAAAAATCACTATACAGTTTAAATAAAAACTATGACTATCGCGAAGCAAATGTTGTCAATTAACTAA
>SNQJ01S0001581.1:0-23260 GCA_010110895.2 Picea sitchensis
TTTTTTCGGTCCTGAGATCAATGAGTACTTCCTTCGCAGATTCTTCAAGTGCACTAAGCTCTTTGGACATACGCGCTCAGGGTTAATATCAGGGTCACAATGATCTTAGACATTGCAGAGGAATGAACAACAAGGGCACGATGATCACTGTATACGCTTGATAGTCTCTGGGCTTCAAGTTCTCAATTGGAAAAAGTGTTCTTTGGGAATGGCGCGACGAGATATATAGGAGATCTTGGAAATGACTTTCTTTGCAATGGGTATGGGCCTCATTAATTCGTGTTTGCCTGTTATGGCATGATCCAATGGTCTGGTGATTAGCCATCAATACTTTTTGATCCATTCAGAGCGACAGTCGAACAAATATATCAGCCTCTAATGGCTATATTTCTTCGCCACATCAAAGTGCCCTATGTCGCTGTTCTGATATCTCGACGAAGTTCAAATTCTGTAAGTTTTCCTTCTACGAGGATCCCTTTTGAATTTGCTGTAAATTTTCAATCTTAGCCTTCTTCTTACTTAGCTTCATATCCTTTTTCCTGGTGAGCTTCGTCTCAATGATTCTCTTCCAAGTCTGATTCTTATTTTCCTTGGGCATAGGCACTTTGCGCTGCTGAGATTCTCTCCTAAGACTCAGGGGAAATACTTCTTCTATATTTGAGACATATACTTCAATCTTCTGTGAGTCCTCTAATTTTCTTATAGTTTTGACATATGGGCTTCTAGTGTCAAATATCTTCAATCTATTCTCCTGTTCTTCAATCAACTGCGTGATCCTTCTAGTCGTGAAATATTTTAACTCTTGTCTCTATTGTTCTAAGACTTCTTCTTATTCCTTCTTTCTAGCTTGATCTCTCTCAATCCAAGGTTTTCCAAGTAACATAGTAAACGGGGCACTATCCTCAATAAACTTGATAATCTCAAAATCTTATTCTATCGAAGTTCCATTGACATTCATAGGTATCTGAGTGGGCCTCCCACATAGGTTTACTAGTTTCCCTCTGAATAACCCTATTCCTCTTAATGAAGGGGTCATAGTAGGCTTCCCTATATCTTCCCAAGTTCTTTCTAGCATAATGTTCACTTGTGTTTCTTCATCAAGGACAGAGTCAATGTCGAAGTCTCCTATTCTTGCCTCAATGCATTCTTTTTCTTTAAAGATCTATGATAATCTAATATGTCGGTGATCATTCAAGTTGTCTTTCATCTATAGAAATACCTTCTCTGATTCCTTCTGGAGTTCTACTATTTATGGATCTTCCTTAGGGTTTTCTTCATTTAGATTCATTCTTTCAAGCTTAGCAATCATTCTAGGGCAAGCCAACACTTCATGGTCCAAATATTTGCAACATAAGGAACTAGATCTTCCACTAGGGCATTCCTTAGCAAGATGTCTCGATTTCTGCAACTGTAACGGAGGGTTAACCCTCTCTTTCATTTAAATGTTCCCCAAATTCTCCTATACTGCGCACCAGGATCATGGTAGCTAGTCTGCAAAAAATTCTTTCTAGGATCCTGCATCCATTTGTTAGTCCAAACATTCTTTCTATGCATAGGTATAACATATCTATCATTATGCTTATCAGATCTATTAAAATCAAACTTTCTTTCATCTATCAGTGCCCCAGTTTTGAAACTAGGATAAACTCTATTAAACATACTTAGATCCATACCTTAGAAACAAAAAATTTCACTTATTTTACTTTTGTAGAGCACAAAGCTTCCATATATAATTTTTTTTTACTATTCTTACCTTTATCAGAGCACAGAGCTTACAGATCTTACCTCTTTTCTTCAGAAACTTCCACTTTTACCTTTCTTAGAGCACAAAGCGTTCATATCTCGCTTCTTTTCTTCAGATATAGCCTTATTTTCTTTAGAAACTTCCACTTTTACCTTTATTAGAGAACAAAGCGTTCAGATCTCGCTTCTTTTCTTCAGATCTGGCCTTCTTTTCTTTAGCACAAATCTTTTCAGATCAAGTGGAATACTTCGCACTAGGGCACAAATCCTTGCATAGAGATTCCACAGTTTCAGGATGAATCTTTGCACAAAGCTTCCTCTTACTCAGTTCCCAAAAATCATAGTTTCAAGTCCCGACAATGGAACCATTTGTTGGCACAGGGCCAGACCCAGGGTTCAATGCTACAACAACGCACCAACAAAACCCTAACTACTGACCCTTTTGGCAACACTTGCGAAGAAGATGAAGTCTCACCCGAGGTAAAGGTAGGGGGGTTTGCAAGATTCAGGTGTCTGCAACCTTAGCCGAGACACAGATCTGTGATTATATTTCTTACAAAGAACTTAGAATCGATCATTCATCAATATTCAACCCTCGTTATACTTCGCAAATAGCACAGATCATCATGACATTCATTTATATCTAAGGTATCTTAATACTTAGCAATAGTAAAATAGATCAAATCCTGTAGATCAACACTAAGCATCTTCATACATATCATATCTACCATTCATACACATCTAATGGAGCACAAAGAATAAGTATATCCATCTAAATACATCAAATCACTTAGCAAAAGCAGAGATAAGCACATTGAGTCAAAGCACAAAGCATAACACACAGGATTTACGTGGTTCACCCCCTTCCCTGGGGCTATGTCCACCAACTCTTCTTCTTTATTAGCATCTCCAATCGGTTACAGGAACAAAGCCGCCAAAAAACCTTCCTCGCATAGAATAGAAGATATGCGCAGCTCACTATATCCTTATTCCTTGTGCTTACAACACAAAGCCTTCTATAAATTCGACAACAACTTGCACTTAGCTCTGTAAACCTTTTACAGTCATGCACAGAGTACTTACATAGACTATTAGCACTTATCTTACATCACATAGATACAATCCTCTCTACTAGATGCCTAGATGTTTATTTGTACATTACAAAAGTGGGCCTAAACATGGGTAAACCCACGGGACGACATCCCTTTCCCATTACATTGTCTCAAAACCAAAAAATGGGTTCCAAAAGTGGGTTGAGATCTCGTGATCTCTGCTTCATCTGGTCCTCCATCTTCGACAGGCTGTCAAAGTCCCACAAACAGTCAAATATGGCCAAGTAACTTCAAAAATTGGTCAAGGGCCAACATGCCCCTTGAGACAATTGTTCTAGGATCGTCACATGTTCATCCAGGATCATGGATTTGAACCTAGTCATTTTGGGGTCTTCCATCCTTGCCACCACTTCATCCCAGTACTGGGAATTTTCTGTGAAGACTTCATCTTCAAACTTGTCATGGGCATATGGCCAACAGGACGACAATTATGAGGCATGTTTCAAGACCAAACCCTTTGGGTCATGTTTGTAGAATCGACCAGTCTAGAATATGAACTCCAATTGCCTCAATCCTTATTGATTGTCTTGAGTGGTGTTCTTCACCATGTAGAAGCCTACATGGAAACCATAAGGTATGAACTCCCTTTTCTTGTCCTTGACTAGAGTGGCATTGTAACCTTGCAGGATGGTCTGGTAGCATATTTCCCCCACTACAAGACGGTCAAGGACATGCGTGGGAAGGAAATGAGGTGCTCCGGTGGCCTAGAATACTCTGATGTAGGTGTCTCACTCGTCTAGATAACAGTGGCCAACCTTTGATATCATTTTTTTGGCTGCAACTAATAGTCTCGGGAATTCTTTCTTGAAAAGAATAAACTAAATATGTGCGATGAATTCATCGCAAATAAGGGAGTAGGATGTTTTGTACCTGTTCTACCATATTATGCTCAAATATAAGTGGAATGGGAGTTCTACGACATGCTAGCTCAGGTTCATTCCAACAAAGAATTTTTTGGCACACATGACATAAAGTAAACACGAATCCATGTAGAAGGCTGGAGTCTCTTCTTCTTTCGACATGTGAGACTATTGTATGCAGATGCTCAGCTGCTTGAAAATGATTTATCCCTAGTTGAATTTGCTCTCGGAAATTGCCACTATATAAACTAGAGGCATCCATTCCTCTAAAAACCTGGAGCAATCTTTCTCCCCATACAACCGACAAATGAGATCCATCAGGTATATGTATGGCTCCCTTACGTTGTTCATTTGGTACTAGCCGGAGGTCTGGTTGGTGTATTTTTTATCTTCTCTCCACCATCAGGCCATCACCCAGCTAGTGTTGTGGCACTCATATAATTGTACAATGAAATCATTGTTCAGTCACAACTCTGGGTCTCTAAGTTTGTAATACTTATGGACCTCCACTAGACTTATGTGTGTCTATGTGGTCGATGAGCCACTACAAAAGTTCTATACAATGAATCACAGGGGTTCTGATTTATACCATGTGAAGGTATGATTGTCGGATATTCCAGAATACTTGGTCATTGAGCGCTCTCACATATGGGTCACTATGTAGGATGTACTCCAGGAATTTCTCCCGATTTATCTTTTTGAAGAGTTCTCCCTAATGTGGGAGTATTGTCTTGGTCCCTGTGTTTGCCTCTGTGTCTCTGAAGGCCGGCAGTTGAATGAAAACCTTCTTTTTAGATGTCATTAATGACTGGTTCCGTCCTCAGAGTGCCTTCCAACTATTTTTCTACCCCTGGAGAGGAACCTTCGCCTACCTCTGGTTCCTTCAACTTCGATGCCCTCGATGATCGTCTAGTGTTCGACTTCCTTGGTGGCATTGTTCCTGCAACTAAAAATTCAAAGTTTATATACTATGCAAAGAACATAACCGGATAACAAATATATAAATCGTAGCCATGTAAAAATCACAGAGTTGGATACATACCTGTAAATCTTGCTAAACCTGGCTATTTGATACTCACAGGAACTCTGCATCTTTTGAATTTCTCGTATCGTTTCTCTGGATGATCTAAAACTTCTTTTCACGCAGAATGGTTTTGTTTACAATGGACCAAGATAATTTAAACTAGGGACGAAGTTACTGTGTCGTATCAACCATTTAATTTGGGTGATGTGTGGGATTCAAACAAATCTGTCGCCGAATCTCTGCAACTTAAATTCATCATGGGTTGACGGCAGAGACGCGGAGGGTGATGTGGCCTATCGGTAATTTCAAACGGTTGTTTTGATTTGCACATAAAGTAGAAACTAATGCGATATTTGGTATTAATTAACCCCTTAAATTCTCAAAATCTAATCGTATCTAACGCTAAAACATCCCATCGTGTCACTATCTTCATGGGTGGATTCGGGATCGAAGTTATTCTATGAATTTTTCCATCAATGTCCCTCACAAAAGAACACTTTTTCCTATGTCGATGGTGATTGAAAATCTGCGACTGAGGTTTCCCAAGTGATCATTTTCCTTCTTTGAATTATTCCTGATGTCTAAACTTAGTATGTCAGGTGAAATATATTGGCTCTTGATTCTTTGTTCGAGCGTGAAGGCTTAAGTCGTGGAGTTTCATAAGTAAAAAATAGTCTTGAAAAGCTAATGAGATTCATGATAATAAGAAAAAGGAAAAACACTTCCATAAAAAGAAATCAAATTAGACAATGCAAAGATCAAGTGGTACTCAAAAAGTAAAAAATGACATAGGAGTTTTAGGGTGTGTTGAGTGCTCAACAAATGGTGACTTACTGGGTGAAATAAGAATCTGTGTTCCTCCCTTGAGATTGACTGATGCAAAAGTTGGTGAAGAACTTAACCAATTTTTATCAATGCCCCTTTCTTTCTCGCATTTGAAATTCTTCGGTTGACGCATCCGAGCCTACCTATGGGGTTTTCAACCTTTATTCAACCTTAGTTTCCTATAACCCTGACTCATACCCCCTTTTAAAATAGCCTAGTAAAGTGTTCACTTGGCACTAGGCATTTTAGTTTCCCTTATTCATTTGCTACGGTGTTTCTTTGGTGCCAGCGAGCACCCATATCCCTAACAGAGTCACCCCGACATCACAAACCTTGCTCCGCTTATAGAGAGCATCCATAGCCTCGACAGATATATCTGCAAACACTCTCCGACTGTGCGCTCATTTGAGATAGTTGATTTTATTTTTTGGTAGAATTCATTGAGAAAGTGGGAGAGGAGGACGTCTGTTATTTGCAATAATGAGATGGTTAAATTGAAATTTTGCTAGCTCTGTCTCTAAGGTACATGTAGTCCTTTCTAGATTATCATCTTTACCTTAAGGTTTTCACTAGACCACTAGGAAGACACTTCTGCATTTCTCCAAAGTTGTTCATATGCGAAGGTTAGATAAAGAAACCTTTGAAACAACCAGAGGTTCCGCATTGTTTCTTGAGTTGTATGTGAACGATGAATTAGGAACATATTTTTCCATGTTGCATGATTTTAGGTCAACCGTTGTATTGCTATACACAATATTAAAAAAGATCAGAAGCACAATCGAAAAAGATAAAATAAAAAATGCATTTCGCAATCGAAGTGTCTAAAATAAACATCGTAAAAACATAAACACAGATTTATTTATTTATTTTTAATGGAAATATTGTTTTAGGTCTTGGCCATTCATCGGGAGGGTGTCAGGTTTAGTCGATATGTTCCTAACCCAATATTTTTGGTCACCTATAAAGGCCCGAGCCATAGATTCTGAAAGTTAGAATGTTTTCCTTTAGGCTCATTTTCTCTATCCCACTTTAGGGCTAAGTCTCCTACCTCAAAATTCTTCTATTTAGCCTTATGCTTATCAAACCACCTTTTAACTATCTGCTGGTGAGATATGAAATTTGATTTAGCTTTCTCCCTTTCTTCTTCTAGAATGAGAAGGGATTCAATTCTTTGTTGCATGACTGATGAAGGTTGTCTTTTGGAATCCTGAGCAAGATGAAGAGATGGAAGATATATCTCATTCGAGAGAATGGATTCCTGTCCATATACTAGAAAGTATGGGTAATTAACTATAGCTTCCTTGGGTGTAACTCTATATTCCCATAAAGCGTTATGGAGTAGATTATGCCAATTCCTCTGGTTGTCTATAACCACTTTCTTCAATATCCTCACTAGGTTCTTATTAGTTGATTCTGCCACTCTGTTTCCCTGTGGATAATAATTTGTAGACTATCTAATTATGATCCCTTTGTCTAGATCAAACTCCGTTAATAGGGTGGAAGCAAAGTAAGATGCATTATCAAAAATAAGGACATAACGGACATTGAACCTTATGATCAGTTGTTGTTCTATGAATTGGATTACCACATTCTCATTTGCATGAGTCAGAGGGATGGCCTCTACCCATTTCATGAAATAATCGGTGGTGGTAAGTATGTACTTATGTTGAATAACTTGGTGTAATTTATCCTATGATATCTAACCCCAATTGCTGAAAAGGCCTAGAAACGACCATCGGTTGGAGTGGTACAACTTCTCTCTTCTCCCTCCCAGCACTTATTTGACAATTTTTACAATTTCTAGCATATGTGTGAGCGTATTTGAACAAAGTGGGCCAATAATAGACATCTCTCAGTATCTTATGAGTGGTGGTGCTTCCTGCAAAATATCCACCAATATGGCCATCATGGAGCTCCTTCAAAACTTTTTCTGCATCTACACATTTGAGACATCTTAAAAGTACCCCATCATAATCAACACAAAAGAGTATTGAATTTATGAGGCAATATTGTGTAGATTTTAATATGAGGGCTCTCCTTTCCCTAGGGTTTAGGTTTTCTGGGGAAGTCCAATGGTGCAGGAGATAAATCAATTTATCATACCAAGACTCTTGCCTTGGGGAAATGTATGAAGCTTCATCACACGAAAATGACAATTCATTCTCCCATCTGGGGTCGTCATTTACTTGGTCCTGGGCTTTAGCTGCCAGTTTGCATAACCCTTGTCCTTTAACCAGTTTAGCAGTTTTTATATCTAGATCAAATTCTTGAACTACTTCCATCCAGTTTCCTCTTATTTCCCCCATCTCTTGTTGAGTAAATAGGGATCAGACTGCGGGGTGAGGCACGATTACTTTGGTATGATTATTGAGGATGTAAGATATGAAGTGTTTTACTGCCTTATATACTACATAGGCCTGCTTATCTATAGCAGGGTAATTAAGTTCGCCCCCCTGGATATTAGTGCTCATGAACAACACCGGGGCCTCATTGTTTTCATCATCCTTCTGAGTTAATACTATGACTAACGATTGGTCTGAGGAAAACGTATAGGGGAAGAAATATTTGTTGAAATTGGGACTTCGAAACACTAGGGCTTGAGATATTGCAGTATTAATATTTCTAAAGGCCTTCTTTTGTTCATCATCCCACTTAAATTCAACATATTTATGAATCATTTTTTGTAATGGTTTGATAGTTTCTGTGAAATCGAGGGTGGATTTCCTCACAAAATTGATTTTCCTGAAGAACGATTGCATAACCTTTTTGTTGTGAGGTAATAGAAGCTTAGCTATAGCCTTAATATATTCTCTATTCTTTGAATACATAGTCACGTCGTCCAAGTAGACTATTACATACTTATTAATTAGTCCCTGAAATCCTATGTCCATGGCCCTCTGGAAGGTCGCTCCTACATTGATTAACCCAAAAGGCATGAATTTGTAAGAGAAGGTTCCCCACTTGGTTCAAAAGATAGTTTTCAAGAGGTATTCTTCTTAAACTAGAACCTGGCTATAACCTGAGAAATTGTCTAGTAGGGAGAAAATTTCAAAGCCATACACGGTCTTCAAGAGTTTCTCCATTGGTGGGACTACATAGTTGTCTTTTTCTGAATCTCTGTTGAGATTTTTGAAATCTACGCATAGGCGGATCTCCCTAGACTTTTTCCTTACATGAACCAAATTTGCTACCCATGCAAACTGTCTAGCTTGGAAGATAATTTTGGATTCTAATAGTTTCTTTAACTCTTAACACATGAGAGGTTCCAGGGATTGGTGGTACTTCTGGAGATTCTATTGGAAGGGTTTTACTTTAGGATTTAAAGGGATGGTGTGTTGAATTATACGAGTATCATAATCTTTTAGATCTTGGCAGGACCACGCAAAGACATCTTGATATTGTTTGAAAAGTTTGAGATAGGACTTCCTTTCATCTATAGATATTGTCTTGCCGAGGTTTACATTTTTTGGGTTTTAGGGGATTCTGATATTTATAGTTTCATACATGGGACAGGAATTGTCGGTCTTTGCGTTTTTGACCCCTTAAATCTTTCCTTTAGGTCAAAAAGGTTTTCCAAATTAGCTATCACATTTGGTATCGTGTGAGACTTCGATTTGTCAGTCGGTTGATCTGTACGAGGGTTGGTTTTCGTCGATTGTTCCTAGAATACTTCATCGTCAATGGTGAAGTCTTTGAAATTATCTTGGTTAGTCAAAAAGTTTATGATATGTTCATCTCCTTCAAACACCTTCCAATTAGAAATATTGTTGGTCGTCGATGGTTTGTAGATCGATTCCACAGTAAACCAAGAGGCTTCATAATATTCTAGAGGTGATATCCTTGAAGCAATGGTGGCCAGGGAATTGACAAAAATGTTCTTTTCTCTGGGAATCATTGTAATGTTGAAAGCTTCAAAATTATCCATTAGCATGTGTACTTCCTGTTGGTAATTATTCAAGTAAGAAGAATTGCAATGTAGAGTGTTCCTTACTTGTCTAATGATGATTTTAGAATCTATGAAAACCTTCAATTATTCGACGTTTAAGTCTATGGATTTCTGTATCCCTTGTACTAGAGATTCATATTTAGCGGTATTGTTCATGCATTTGAATTATAATCTACAGGACAAGAAATGTCATTTACCTTTTGGATCAATGAGGATGCATGCCACCACAGACCCTTCTTGCGATTTAGAGCCATCAAAGTATAAGGTCCAAACTTGTGGGCGAAACCTATCAGCTTCCTCTTTCTTGTCACCTTCCTTTTTTTCTCATGTTTGTTCCACGATTTCTAACGCAGGTTCCTGGAAGAAAAGCGTTTATTCTGTCGCCATCAACAATTTCTCTTGAAAAATAATTTCGGAGTTTTGAGTAAGAGGGACATCAGATGAGAGGGGGGATAAATTCTCGAAATCAGAGTCACAAGAATAATTTCCAAGCACAGGAAAATTTGTCGATGAGGGTTCATTAAGGGTTTCTAAGTCAGTGACAATATGTTTTAGATATATTTCCCTATCGATCCTAATCATGTTTGTGTTCCCCTTTAATGATAGCCAAAGGTGAGCCCAATATGTACTAAAGTATCCATGTAACTTCTCAAACCAATTTGGACTTAATAACAATCCATAAGCTATTGGGATATCTACTACAATGATGTCAATCACTTGTACAAATTTAGGATGTGTCGTTATTCTGATCATTACATCTTTGAGTTCTCCCATAACTTTTACCTGGGTTTTGTTTAGTTGTATCACATGCTTATCACTTTTGAGAGGGGATGCATTTAGTTTTTTGAAAATAGATAGTGGTATAACATTATAATATGCTCCTGAATCGACCAAACAATTATGGAGGTTTCTGTTGAAGACTTCAAATGTTAAAAGGAACGGTGGGACAAAAGGTTTTCCTTTCTTATCTTCAGAGCATGCGTTCACAGTTGGTTTATTTCCTAGATCTGTGGGAGTTATATTTCTTCCTTGGTCAGTTCTTGTTGTAGGATTTTCTACTGATTTCAATGATTGTAACAAGAAGTATTTTTGTTGAGGGATTATACACATGTCCATGACCGATATATTTTCCTTAAACTTCTTCAAATCTTATACTATGTTGTAATCTAGCTTGGGGGATTCTCATGTATGGATATTTATAGGGTTTCTTTGGGGAACAAAAGGTGCTTTCAAGTGATTGGGAGCTCATTTTTCTCCCGAATTTGTGGTCGTAGTAAGGCCATTTGAGATAGGTTGACCCCTACTTCATGTTTTCACAACTAAGACTTCTGCGGGTAGTTCTTGAACCTCAAATAGGTCATCTTAAGGCATAAGTATATCAGGGTTCCATATCAACATGGAAGTTTCTTCTAGCGGAGCAACTTTTTCATGATCAACAATATTCATAACTGAGTCATTTGATTGTTTAGTTAGGGAGACTTCATCTAGAAACTGGTTGGCCATCAAATTCATGGCATGCACCCATTGAGGGAAGTCTCTTTCAGAGTGATTCTCTTGGTGATAAGTATAGAAAGAGTCGAATGCTAAATTTCCTATATCGATGTTTAAGTTGCATGGGGGAGGCTCAATTGCTTTGAATGGTGGATTCATTTTGAAAAAAGGTTAATAGGGACTTTGGCCTTGCTTTCCCTCCCCTGCACTTCTCTTCATGTCTATGATTTTGTTTGACACCTTCTTAACCATGCGTTGTAGGTTCTCTATGTCCCCACTTCCCTTTTCAGGAGCTTGTTCTGTTTGTTTCCCTAGGGGTCTAGTCAACTAGAGTCCTCTCATGGGAGAAGGTTTAAATTATTTCTTAACTAACAAGACATGTCCTTCTTTGCATCCTTTCATTTGGAGCTCTATCATTTTGTCTTCCTCAAAATTGTCAGGTAGGGTTTGTTTGGAATACCTCTTCACAAACATGGAAATAGAAGCTGGGAGAGCATTAGTGTATACTTCGATTTGCAACTCTTGAGTAGGCTTAGCTTTGGGCTGGAATTTATTTAAGATGGTGGTAAATCTTTGATTGAAATATTTAACCCTTTCCTTCAAACTCATGGTGGTGGTGAACAACTCATCCATCAAATCTCTTGTAGTAGTTTCTTCTGCAAATTTATCTAGAAAATCCTTTTGGAACTTCGTCCAACTAGTTATGGATCCTACAGGTGAGTTAAAATACCATGTGGAGGCTGAATTCTCGAAAGTGTAGGAGAACATCCTGCAAACTACGTCTTCATGTTGGAAATTCATCAATTTGATATCTAGTATGAATTTATTGATATGGTCTTCAGGCAATCCTAAGGTTTCAGGGTCAAATTTAGGGAGTAACTTCTCTAGGTATCGGGGGAGGTTATGTACTCGACCAGGGATGGCCAAAGAATCTATGGCCAACCAAGGTTGATTATTATGAGCTGGATTTCCTCTCTCTTCATCATGGTCATTATTATCATCCATGTCTTCAGATCGTTCTGAGTTAAACCCTTCCTCTTAAGAAAAGTCATTGGGCTCAAAGTAGTTACTGACCAGTGTCTCAGGGAGTAGATTAAGAGGATGTTTGATTTTGGTGAGGGAGAAATTTATTAAGTCTTATACTACGTGCACAAATACCTAGTCTGGGGACTCAACCACTGGTCTTCTTATTTGTTTTCTTCGAGGAAGTAATGGAGCTAAGGGAAACACACCGATCTGTCGGGCGTATGCTCTTGCGATTCTTTTGAATTGATTTAATTCCTTGTGAGGAAGAGCGTAAGGTATATTAGGGAAAAGGCATTCTTCCTCGGGCTGGGGTGAGTTACTCATTTCAGGAGTACTCAGTGTGTGTTGGTTGTCTTGGGAATGACTAGCCATGCATGTGGGTTTTTTTTCATCTACAGGTTGTGCAAGAGATTATGTAGAAACTAGTGTCAACCATTCATTCTTCGGCCCTCATTCTAGTGTCAATTCTGATGAGGGGTCGTAATTCCCCTTTAACTCAACAAAAGGAACCAAACCCACCACTGAGGCTCAATTAGACTCTGCAGTGTTTAATGGTGGAATGGTTCTCCATATCTTGTGATCTAGACAATTAATCGATGAGCTTTACATTTTCTTGTGAAGGGTTTGTCCTTTGGTTTAGAGGTTCTCTTTTTGTATTTTCTCTTAGGTGGGACTGATATAAGATAAATCCAGTATAAATCAACTAAGTGACAAAGTGGGAACAAAATTAACTACTGGAGAAAAAGTTGAGCTTGGGATAACCCTTTCCCTTTAGCATGCAGACAATAATAATCTACCACAGGCCTAGTACTAAAACGTTAACCGTACGGGTGTTCCAATTATTGACTGAGATACAATTTATTAGATGAAAACATGCATGTGATAAACGATGGCATGTAAAATAATTCACTCAACTCTGATCATCAATCACATACTAACACAATGATTTATGTTCATCATTAAAGACAAGAAGTGTAAAACATTTCTATTAGAGAACTTATCAATAATGTTAGTAGCTCTTACTCATTACAACATCCATTCATGAGACGAAATAATAAATAATTCTTCTCCACATCCAATATTACACGTCGTTGATAAAGAAAACAAAAACTTGTCTCTGGTCCCAAAAAGGACTTCTCAATTAAAGGCAGCTCCGAAATAGTTCTTAACAAAACCAAAAAATGAGGGTCTTTGAAACAACCATCGACCTTTAACTAATCGGTCTGTGTTATTATTTATAACATAAAATTAAATAAAAATAACAATTAAAGTGCAGCTAAGAAAACAAAACTCGCCACATGGCGCTTTCTTCTTTCAGTCTTCAAGAGTCATCTAATGGTTTCATTTGAGCAGATGACTCTTCTCTTACTCCGACCACTAGAAAAAATGATCCTCGCATGTGTTAGCATACGGAAACCTGTGTTGATCCATCGGGGCCAAAAGGATATCCTTGATCTCTAATTCATGTGCCCAATATTTGACTATTTTGGCACTTAACTGTTGTAGAACTTTCCGAGCCTTGATCGGATGCTTTGTGAACTGCTGCACTTGTCCTGGCACCATGTTCACCACCTTCTTTATCTCTGTCACCCATGATGAGTCTTGTTTGGTATGTACTTTGATGATGTCACACAAGTCGACAAAGTCATCAGGTGTATCGAATTATGGAAGGTCGATGTTTCTCATCGCTTGGTTGACCTTGGTCCAATTATTTTCACACTCAACCCACTTTTCCTGGACCTCCCAATGAGGCTATTGGGCCATTTTTAGCCAATATTCAGTTGATTTCTTTATGAGGTTGATGCTACTATCTCTAAGTACCTGAATGTCGTTCTCTTCGGTGTCTCAGCCCTGTTGAGCGACGTTGATGTAGTCGATCCTTTCCACAGCTTGGTGCACTTTCTCATACCACCTCTCCATATCTCTACACGTTGTCAGCTCCATGAGGGTGTCTTCTTGGTGCTCGACTATTCTTGCAATGAACATATGCCGCTCTTTTGCAAATTTATGATAAGTTTCTTCGAACTCGTTCCTCAGGAGCAGCTTGGCTTGTTTGGTATCCTAGTAATAATTTTCCAAATGGTGTAGATGTTCTAACTCTTTCAGGGCGGCGACCAATTCCTCTTCATCTTTTTTTTCTATGTCCAGGGTGGCATCTGATATTTACATCCATGCTCTGATAAGTTCAGATGTTTTAGCATGTTCTATTTTTATCAAATTTTCCTCTATGGTGATGAGGATGGATCGATCTAGGGTGATTATCCTCTTCTTAGTGGTCCTTTTCACAATATCTTTCCTTTTTTGGTCATAAGTGATGGTGTGTATGTCAATGAATTCATCCACGGGTTCGGGGATTTGTTGATCTCTCTAGGTGAGCATATTTACTAGGCGTTTTGATGGTATATATTTTTTCACGACTGGGGTCTATAACCTCTTCCCTATGTTCTGAAGTCCTGTCTTTTGTTTGTCACTCATCATGAGTTTGATTACTGATTGGAATTGAGGAATTGGGGGTATGATCAATACTTACTTTATTATTGGTCATTGAGAGGTTGATTTCTTGTTGTGGAGATTCTCCTTTTTTTTGACCATCTCTGGATGATCCTCAGGACTATCTACTTGGGTTTCTAGTGCAATTGGTAGCTTGGTGTCTAAGACAATCTCAACTTCTTGTTCATTTTGTGGAACCCCCTGAATTTGAGCATCGGGAGCTGGTGAAGATGTCTTCTCCAGATCCTTTTCTTCTATGATATGTACAGGGGTCACAAGGGATACCTTTGGGCTCTCATCATCATCATATATTTTTATTAATTTGCAGAGGGGGTCTGGTGCACTTTTTCCCACTAATACCCAGACTGTCTCCGACTGAGCTAAACCACCCACCGATGATCTAGCCTATGTCATTGTGATTTCAGGGTCGTCTAACCCGATGATTTCATCAATGTCTATTAGCTCCAGGCTACTTGGGCTTGTCTGGATTTCATTGGGGTGGTCAACAGGGGACCTCGTCGTACCTGTGATGTCTTTGTCATCTTTCAGTTGATCAATTATTTGTTGCACCTATTCTATCATGAGTAACTGCCTCTCTCGCACATCTTGATTCATGGGGAAACCTATATCTTTCACTGGGGCTAATAAGGCGGCTTTTGTTGCTTCAGCCACTATCATTTCTTCTTTGGACCTAAGGGATCCTTGAGTCAATTATTCTAGGATCTTCGCATGTTCATCCATGCTTATGGATTTGAACTTGGTCATTTTGGGGTTGGACATCCTTGCCACCACTTCATCCCAGTCCTGGGAATTTTCTATGAAGACTTCATCTTCAAACTTGTTGTTGGTGGATGGCCAACAAGACGACACTTGCGAGGCATGTTTCAAGACCAATCCCTTCGGGTCGTGTTTGTGGAATCAACCAGTCTAGAATCTGAACTCCAATTGGCTCAATCCTTCATGCTTGGCTTGAGTGGTGTCCTTCACCATTTAGAAGCCTACATGGAAACCATAAGGTATGAATGCCCTTTTCTTGTCCTTGACCAGAGTGGCATTGCAACCTTGCAAGATGGTCTAGTAGCATATTTCCCCCACTACAAGTCGGTCAGGGACATGCATGGACAGGAGATGAGGTGCTCCGATGACCTAGAATACTCTGATGTAGGTGTCACGCTCGTCTAGATACCAATGTTAGACCTTTGATATCATTTTTTTGGACACGATTGGTAGTATCAACATTCTTTCTTGAAAATAATAGAGTAAATACGTGCATTGGATTCACCACAGATAAGGGAGTAGGATTTTTTGTAGTTTTTCTCCCATAAGATGTTGAAATATACATGGACTGGGAGTTCTGCGATGTGTCGGCTTATGTTCATTCCAACAAAGATGTTTTTGGCACACATGACATCCAGTAAATATGAAGCCATGTATAAGGCTAGAGTCTCTCCTTTTTTCAATGTGTGAGCCTGTTGTACGTATATTCTCAGCTACTTGGAAATTATAGCTCCCCAGTTGAAGTCGCTCTAAAAAATGGTCACTGTGTAAGCTAGAGGCATCCATACCTCTAAAAACCTAGAGCAGTCTTTCTCCCCATACAACCGATAGATGAGAACCATCAGATATATGTATGGCTCCCTTAAGTTATCATCTAGTACTAGTCGAAGGTCCGGTTGGTGTATTTTTTATCTTCTCTCAACCATGATGCCATCACTTGGATGGTGTCGTGGCACTTGTATAATTTTATGATGAAATCAGTGTTCAGTCTCTCCTCCAGGTCTCTAAGTTTGTAATACTTCTGGACCTCCACCGGAAGGAAGACCCCGACACATCCACCACTGTCGTCATTGATTAAACACTTATGTGTGTCTATGTGGTCGATGAGACACTACATAAGTTCTATACAGGAAAACAAAGGGGTTCTTCTTTCTACCATGTGAAGGTACAATCGTCGGATATTCAGGAATACCTGGTCATCGAGCACTCCCACATCTGGGTCACTATGTGGGATGTACTCTGGGAATTCTTCCTAGATGATATTTTTGAAGAATTATCCCCAATGTAGGGGTGTTGTCTTGGTCCCCGTGTTTGCCTCTATGTCTCCAAAGGTCGACAGTTGAATGAAAACCTTCTTTGTAGATGTCATTAATGACTAGTTCCAGACTCATAGTGTATTCCAACTATTTTTCTACCCCTGGAGAGGAATCTTCGCCTACCTATGGCTCCTTCAGCTTCGGTGCCCTTGGTGATCATCAAGTGTTCAGATTTCTTGGCAGCATTGTTCCTGCAACTAAAAAATCAAAGTTTAGATACTATGCATAGAACATAACCAGATAACAAATATATAAATCGTAGCTACCTGTAAAGCTTGATAAACCTGGCTATTTGATACTCACGGGCACTCTGGAGCTTTTGATTTGTTTGTATCACTTGTCTGGATTGTCTAAAACTTATTTGTGCACAGAATGGTTTCATTTACAATGGCCCAAGATAATTTAAACTAGGGATGAACTTACCATGTCATATCAACCATTTAATTCGGGTGATGAGTGGGATTCAAACAAATCTATCGCCGAATCCTTTCAACTTCAATTCATTGTGGGTTGACAGCGGAGGCGCGGAGGATGATGTGGTCTATCAGTAATTTAAAATGGATACTTTGATTCTCACACGAAGTATCAACTAATGAAATATTTGGTATTAATTAACCCCTTAAATGATCAAACTCTAATCATATATAATGCTAAAACATCCCATTGTGTCGCTATCTCCGTGGGTGGATCGGGGATTGACATTGTGCTATGAACGTTTCTGTTGATGTCCCTCGCAAAATATCTGATGCCGATCAATCTCCTCGTATGATGTTGACGTGGAAAAACTAACTCAGAGGTGTGACTTAGACCTAGGGAAACAAGAATGACTCGGTGTAAAAATATACCGTATAGTTCTCCAATCTGGAAAAGACATGTGGCGATGAGGACAGGTGGCCTAATCCATGTATATTAATAGGATATGGGGTTTTCATTTACTCATTCACTTTAAAACATACCATAAATTATCAATGTCTAAAAGCGTTAGGTATCGACGATCCACAATACCTATCATATGTTTTTCTACGGACTAGATTCCTCAAAAAAGTCTCGATGCCGAAGTGTGTCGTGGATTGGCGATCGAGGGAACCCTTTAGTGTGATCACAAATTCCATCGCAATCCTTTTATGTCTTCCTCAATTCTGATATGTGCGTCGGATATCGGCTATCGAAGATATCTTTTCCTTTAGCGACTACTCCCTTCGTCTTTTACCAATGCCGATGTGGATCATCTCTCGACAGTATCTTTATGCAAAAACTTTGGTGCAAACAAAGCTCACTTTTTTCGATGTCGATGGTGATCGACACTCGACGAATGAGGTTTCCCGAGTGATTATTTTCCTTCTTTGAATTCTTCCCAATGCCGAAACTGAGTATGTCTAGTGAAATGTCTTGTCTCTGATTCTTTGTTCAAGCATTAAGGCTTAAGTCATGGAGTTTCACAAAGACAAAATAGTCTTGAAAATCTAATGAGAGTCATGATAATAAGCAAAAGGAAAAACACTTCCATAAAAATAAATCGAATTAGACAATGCAAAGATCAAGTGGTACCCAAAAAGTAAAAAATGACATAGGATTTTTAGGGTGTGTTGAGTGCTCAACACTACTGTCAGTATAAATATCGCTATCACTATCACTAATATATCTTCATCAGCCTGTCACTATCACTATCACTGATATTGATACATCATCAACAACAACCTGTCACTACTACTAACATTGATATCGATACATCATAATCATCATCAAAACCATATCCACTCATGTAGATCATAAGCCAGGATCACCAAGAACATATCTCAAACATATGCTCAACATCACCAAGATATGCATCAAATTATGTGCCAATATATATGTTCCATAACATCCATAAACCATGTACCAAAGATATGTCTCAAGCATGTTCCACAACATCCATAAATCATGTACCAAGGATATGCCAAAACATGTCTCAGGAATATACCATAAAATCCATAATACATGTCAAATCATATGCCCAAAATCTCAAATATATTCCTCCAATCATGTGATAAAATATACCTCAATCATGTGCCAAAATATCCATGACATACATCAAACCATGTGCCAAAGATATGTCTCAAGCATGTACCAAAACATCCATAACATGCCTCAAATATGAAAACTTGTAATATTTACCACAAGCTCCATTTTTCATTTCTAATTTTGAAACTTATATTTGAGGTACTTCTCTATGTATTGTCAGACCTCTAAAAATTTCACAGTTTTAAAATTTCCAGAAAAGAAGTTATAGCAAAAATGCCAAGTTGACTTGTTTAAAACATATTTCAGGACCATTCAGGAACTCAGACTTCCACAAAGCATATCTACAATATTATGGAAAGCCAATGTATGAAATTTTAACCACCGATACTATGCAATCATTCTTCCATATCTTCAAAATTTAAGGGTATAAAACTTATCAAAACCGAAGTTATAGAAAAAATGACAAACCTTCCTGAATTTTGGCCCATTTTTAGAGAAAACTTGTATAATATTCCACGTGATCAATATTTGATATCTAATTCTAAAACTCACATAGATGATATTAAATATTGTCCTATTTCCACTGCAATTGATCTCACATAATTTGGATCCTCTATGAAGATGTTATGACTATTTTACCTAGAACACATGTTTGGTACTAGTTTTAGGACTAGTAAAAAACCTTATCTTCCGCAGAGTGTAACTCCAAACATACAACTACCTAGAAGTTTGACATTAATTGCAAAGGATAACTCCCCTTGATAGTAAACCTTGTTTTGATAATCTCTCTCCCCTTGTCTTCTTTAGAAGATGTTGTGTAGATAAATGTGGGGCTTTGTATATGATTCATTTCCTCTCTTTCAAGGCTTCTTGTCCATTGGTGCTTCCTATTATGTAATCCCCTGACGTATATGAAAAGAATTCATGTTAAGGTTCCTTCATCACTTGAATTCAAGTCTTCATGGATTTTCATGTCTTCTTTGAGTTGACATCAATTACATAATCATTAAAAAACATTTCCTTGATAGTATGAATTCTCCTGACGGTTTATCTTCTCCTCTCTTGTTGTGCCTCTCACGGCTTGTTGTACTGTGACTAGCTTATTCAACCTATCAATATGCTTCTTTTCGAAGTCATATGATTCCATCCACTGTCATGTATATTCTCTAGTTCATGTAAAGTATTGTCTTCTAGACCTGCCAAAAATATCATGAATTCATCTATGTCCATATGTCATAGAATTTTCCATGACTCTGCTACCCCACTGCACACAATCTGCCACTTTTCTTGTTCTGATATCTCCTTCAAACCTTCTGCACTGATCACCACATATTTCTACTTATCAAGTGGAATCAAATTTGTCCATTAATATGATCTATCTTCAAATAAAAATCCCTTCATATCTATATGGATATGTGTTCCGAACTACTCCCTGAAGTAATCAACCAATCCTCCATAATAAATTATGCACCTTTTCCATCAAACCACTCTGACTCTACTTTCCAAAAATTTGCAAACAAACACTTCAGACTTCCCAAAATATATTTCTCTAATCTGTAATAGTTTTTTCTTAGACTCCCCCTCTTCAACATTCACATTTATTAGGAGTCACCAAGATGGATGGATTAGAACAATGGATGCAGTGGCTCTGCTACAACATCATCATTATGAGTTCTGACATCTTCCTCTTTACTTGTAGATTCATCATGATCTCACACATATGCAAATCCTATGAGTATGACCTCTATGATTTATTCATTCACCTACTCATATTGTTTTTTCTTTCTTCACCAAACCTTCTTGTACCTGATATCATTGTTTTCCTTCATGGAAGGATATGTCATTCTTCTACAATCACGAGCTATGTGTCCATATTATGGAATTTGTAACATTCAATATTGTAGGGAGCCACATAATAATCTCTTTCTTGAATATTTATTCCATACAATCTACAATCTATAGCTTCGTGTCCAAAGATATTACAAGTAAGACAATAACTAGGAAAGAAACTTGGATACGTGGAAGAAAATGATCCTATTTTTGATGTAGTCCTTTTGAATTCGTTCCTTAGCCAATCATGATATTCTCTTATGTTTTTTCCTTCACAATGATTGAAGCTTATTTGATACGTGAAGGTATAAGTTCTTCTTGGAGATACATCTCTTATATTTCTGAGTGTGGAATATATTCATAGTGGGGCAATGCTTCTACAATAATATTCTCGACTCTTCTCCATTTATGGAGTATTCTCCTTTGAGAGCGTGAATTATTCCTTATTGATAGTTCCTTTGATGACTTCATGTAACTCTTATCCTTCTCTTCATTCTTTTATTCAACTTTTATTCAACTTTCTTTACTGACTGAGTGGAGCTTCCTCATTCTTCAATGCTTTTGTTGGGATTGGCATTTCCATCTTCTTTGCATGAGGTCTCACTAATGTATCGAAGAAATAATTTATTGAATGGTGACTTTTGACAACTGAGAATTTCTTATAGTACTTGAGATCTCTTCAAGTTCTTTTTGAGCTTCTCAACTTCAAACCTCAATGAGACTACTTCTTCAATCTTCTCACAATGTTATTCTTTCTTCATCATATAGATCTTCATTACTTGTTTCATTATCTTTGTTTATTCAAGTTGGGTTTTCAAGGAGATTATTTCTTCCTAAAGTATTCTTTCTTGTTAACTAAATTTGTCTTCAAGCTTTTTTAAGTCCTCATATATTTCCTTAATATTTATTTTCAATATCTCTTCTCTCTTTTTTTATTCCTTTCTTAGTGATACTATTTCAGTTTCCAAACACTGCTTTTCTTCCAACTAATTTTTGAGTGCTTTTTAAATCACTTGGGCTTCTTCCAGATGAAGATTTAGATATATAATAATCTATTGGAATTATTTAGAATTTTTGTTAATGTTTTGAGAACCCTCCTTCAACTTGACCAATTCTTCCCCGAGACACTTTTTTTTCTTCCTTTATCCTTTTAGATCACTTAAAGTAATGATTAGATCTTCCTCAAGATATACTTCACCTTCTTCATTTGAATCTATTTGATCTGATGATATTCTTTCTTCTTGTTTTATATCATCATCTTCTTTATTTTGATGTACTGTCTCTATGATAAGATGAGATTCCTTAGAGTAGAAATTATGTAGCTTATCCCAAATCTCTTTAACTAATGAAAATTGTCCCACTTTGTCTTTCACCAGATCAGATAATACTTCTAGGACAAAATCCATTGCTATTTTGTTGTTCCTTTTTAATTCCCTCTTGGATATAGTCTTTGGAAGTTTCCTTGAAGCGATGTATCCTGATACAACTGAGTCCCAAAAGTCATACCCCTATGCTTTTAGAAATAATTTCATTCTTTAGTTCCATATATGATAGTTCTGACCATTTTGACTATCAAACAATGATGTTCCATTATTAGTGTATTCATTATCTGTGTAATCCATGATCTACCTTATAGTGGTTAGATTGATTCTCAAGGACTTGCTCTAATACCAATTGTTGGAATATCCACCAATACTAAGGGAGCGGGGGGGGTGAATCATTATTGAGAACTTTTTCCCATTTTCAATCACAACTTTTAAACATTAGATATCAATACCATTCATCAATTTATTACTTATACAATCAAGATATTGTTGCATTCAAGATATCATAAATAATACCATTCAATAGTGCATAAAAAATAACCACAGATACATAATACATAAGAATTTTACGTGTAAACCCAAATGGGATAAAACTAATGGACCTTCATGTGCTCCCATTGTCTTCATGATTTTTTTCTTTCTCTTATCATGTTTCTCTCCCATTTTGACATTAATGGAAAAGGATAACTCGCCTTTATAGTAAACCTTGTTTTGATAATCTCTCTGCCCCTGTCTTCTTTTCAAGATTTTGTGTAGATAAATGTGGGGCTTCGTATATTSTTCCTGTTGGACCCGAGATATGATCGATTTTATGACATTAATTAGATACTTTTGTCTAATTTATATATGTGTTTTCATGCTTTGAAGAATTTTTTGAAGGGATTGTGTGCCAAAACACTATGATCCACACAAGGTATGCATAATTCATGTTTTATGATGATCTTGAGTGTAATTCAGTCTGTTTTTATATTTCCATGAACATAATTTGCATTTTTGGTGTCATAGGGAAAAATCGCAGCATGTTTTTTCTTCCGGCACTCAGTCCGGTACTCCATCCAACACTCAGTCTGGTACTCCATCCGACACTCCGTCCTGCACACAAACAATGGGTGATTTGGGGGTTATGGTATTGGCATCCAGTGGTGGGTGAATTAGAGACATGGGTTTTTCTCGTGCTCGTCCCCTCCAACTACTGAACTCTTGACAACTTGATTTGGGTTGTTAAGTTGGGCGATTATTTCCTCGCTCCATTTCGGCAGTTAGGGCATCATTAATGTAATTTACTATTTTTAGAAGAGGTTCGACCCCCCAGTGGTCGACCTCTCAGTTTGTAAAGCTTATAAATACCACCACGGTGGTCATACAATAGTTAAGAAGTTCAGGAAGTTGTGTGTTAGAGACAAAGACATTTTCCTCTGTTTTTCCATTTTCATTTTGCCAGAATTGTGTAAGACTACGTTTTTAGTTTTAATGGCGAATTTCTGTTGTTGAAGA
>SNQJ01S0001581.1:26943-64687 GCA_010110895.2 Picea sitchensis
GTAACTACTTTGAGCCCAATGACTTTTCTTAAGAGGAAGGGTTTAACTCAGAACGATCTGAAGACATGGATGATAATAATGACCATGATGAAGAGAGAGGAAATCCAGCTCATAATAATCAACCTTGGTTGGCCATAGATTCTTTGGCCATCCCTAGTCGAGTACATAACCTCCCCCGATACCTAGAGAAGTTACTCCCTAAATTTGACCCTGAAACCTTAAGATTGCCTGAAGACCATATCAATAAATTCATACTAGCTATCAAATTGATGAATTTCCAACATGAAGACGTAGTTTGCAGGATGTTCTCCTACACTTTCGAGAATTCAGCCTCTACATGGTATTTTAACTCACTTGTAGGATCCATAACTAGTTGGACGAAGTTCCAAAAGGATTTTCTAGATAAATTTGCAGAAGAAACTACTACAAGAGATTTGATGGATGAGTTGTTCACCACCACCATGAGTTTGAAGGAAAGGGTTAAATATTTCAATCAAAGATTTACCACCATCTTAAATAAATTCCAGCCCAAAGCTAAGCCTACTCAAGAGTTGCAAATCGAAGTATACACTAATGCTCTCCCAGCTTCTATTCCCATGTTTGTGAAGAGGTATTCCAAACAAACCCTAGCTGACAATTTTGAAGAAGACAAAATGATAGAGTTCCAAATGAAAGGATGCAAAGAAGGACATGTCTTGTTAGTTAAGAAATAATTTAAACCTTCTCCCATGAGAGGACTCTATTTGACTAGACCCCTAGGGAAACAAACAGAACAAGCTCCTGAAAAGGGAAGTGGGGACATAGAGAACCTACAACGCATGGTTAAGAAGGTGTCAAACAAAATCATAGACATGAAGAGAAGTGCAGGGGAGGGAAACCAAGGCCAAAGTCCCTATTAACCTTTTTTCAAAATGAATCCACCATTCAAAGCAATTGAGCCTCCCCCATGCAACTTAAACATCGATATAGGAAATTTAGCATTCGACTCTTTATATACTTATCACCAAGAGAATCACTCTGAAAGGGACTTCCCTCAATGGGTGCATGCCATGAATTTGATGGCCAACCAGTTTCTAGATGAAGTCTCCCTAACTAAACAATCAAATGACTCAGTTATGAATATTGTTGATCATGAAAAAGTTGCTCCGCTAGAAGAAACTTCCATGTTGATATGGAACCCTGATATACTTATGCCTTAAGATGACCTATTTGAGGTTCAAGAACTACCCGCAGAAGTCTTAGTTGTGAAAACATGAAGTAGGGGTCAACCTATCTCAAATGGCCTTACTACGACCACAAATTCGGGAGAAAAATGAGCTCCCAATCACTTGAAAGCACCTTTTGTTCCCCAAAGAAACCCTATAAATATCCATACATGAGAATCCCCCAAGCTAGATTACAACATAGTATAAGATTTGAAGAAGTTTAAGGAAAATATATCGGTCATGGACATGTGTATAATCCCTCAACAAAAATACTTCTTGTTACAATCATTGAAATCAGTAGAAAATCCTACAACAAGAACTGACCAAGGAAGAAATATAACTCCCACAGATCTAGGAAATAAACCAACTGTGAACGCATGCTCTGAAGATAAGAAAGGAAAACCTTTTGTCCCACCGTTCCTTTTAACATTTGAAGTCTTCAACAGAAACCTCCATAATTGTTTGGTCGATTCAGGAGCATATTATAATGTTATACCACTATCTATTTTCAAAAAACTAAATGCATCCCCTCTCAAAAGTGATAAGCATGTGATACAACTAAACAAAACCCAGGTAAAAGTTATGGGAGAACTCAAAGATGTAATGATCAGAATAACGACACATCCTAAATTTGTACAAGTGATTGACATCATTGTAGTAGATATCCCAATAGCTTATGGATTGTTATTAAGTCCAAATTGGTTTGAGAAGTTACATGGATACTTTAGTACATATTGGGCTCACCTTTGGCTATCATTAAAGGGGAACACAAACATGATTAGGATCGATAGGGAAATATATCTAAAACATATTGTCACTGACTTAGAAACCCTTAATGAACCCTCATCGACAAATTTTCCTGTGCTTGGAAATTATTCTTGTGACTCTGATTTCGAGAATTTATCCCCCCTCTCATCTGATGTCCCTCTTACTCAAAACTCCGAAATTATTTTTCAAGAGAAATTGTTGATGGCGACAGAATAAACGCTTTTCTTCCAGGAACCTGCGTTAGAAATCGTGGAACAAACATGAGAAAAAAAGGAAGGTGACAAGAAAGAGGAAGCTGATAGGTTTCGCCCACAAGTTTGGACCTTATACTTTGATGGCTCTAAATCGCAAGAAGGGTCTGTGGTGGCATGCATCCTCATTGATCCAAAAGGTAAATGACATTTCTTGTCCTGTAGATTATAATTCAAATGCATGAACAATACCGCTAAATATGAATCTCTAGTACAAGGGATACAGAAATCCATAGACTTAAACGTCGAATAATTGAAGGTTTTCATAGATTCTAAAATCATCATTAGACAAGTAAGGAACACTCTACATTGCAATTCTTCTTACTTGAATAATTACCAACAGGAAGTACACATGCTAATGGATAATTTTGAAGCTTTCAACATTACAATGATTCCCAGAGAAAAGAACATTTTTGTCAATTCCCTGGCCACCATTGCTTCAAGGATATCACCTCTAGAATATTATGAAGCCTCTTGGTTTACTGTGGAATCGATCTACAAACCATCGACGACCAACAATATTTCTAATTGGAAGGTGTTTGAAGGAGATGAACATATCATAAACTTTTTGACTAACCAAGATAATTTCAAAGACTTCACCATTGACGATGAAGTATTCTAGGAACAATCGACGAAAACCAACCCTCGTACAGATCAACCGACTGACAAATCGAAGTCTCACACGATACCAAATGTGATAGCTAATTTGGAAAACCTTTTTGACCTAAAGGAAAGATTTAAGGGGTCAAAAACGCAAAGACCGACAATTCCTGTCCCATGTATGAAACTATAAATATCAGAATCCCCTAAAACCCAAAAAATGTAAACCTCGGCAAGACAATATCTATAGATGAAAGGAAGTCCTATCTCAAACTTTTCAAACAATATCAAGATGTCTTTGCGTGGTCCTGCCAAGATCTAAAAGATTATGATACTCGTATAATTCAACACACCATCCCTTTAAATCCTAAAGTAAAACCCTTCCAATAGAATCTCCAGAAGTACCACCAATCCCTGGAACCTCTCATGTGTTAAGAGTTAAAGAAACTATTAGAATCCAAAATTATCTTCCAAGCTAGACAGTTTGCATGGGTAGCAAATTTGGTTCATGTAAGGAAAAAGTCTAGGGAGATCCGCCTATGCGTAGATTTCAAAAATCTCAACAGAGATTCAGAAAAAGACAACTATGTAGTCCCACCAATGGAGAAACTCTTGAAGACCGTGTATGGCTTTGAAATTTTCTCCCTACTAGACAATTTCTCAGGTTATAGCCAGGTTCTAGTTTAAGAAGAATACCTCTTGAAAACTATCTTTTGAACCAAGTGGGGAACCTTCTCTTACAAATTCATGCCTTTTGGGTTAATCAATGTAGGAGCGACCTTCCAGAGGGCCATGGACATAGGATTTCAGGGACTAATTAATAAGTATGTAATAGTCTACTTGGACGACGTGACTATGTATTCAAAGAATAGAGAATATATTAAGGCTATAGCTAAGCTTCTATTACCTCACAACAAAAAGGTTATGCAATCGTTCTTCAGGAAAATCAATTTTGTGAGGAAATCCACCCTCGATTTCACAGAAACTATCAAACCATTACAAAAAATGATTCATAAATATGTTGAATTTAAGTGGGATGATGAACAAAAGAAGGCCTTTAGAAATATTAATACTGCAATATCTCAAGCCCTAGTGTTTCGAAGTCCCAATTTCAACAAATATTTCTTCCCCTATACGTTTTCCTCAGACCAATCGTTAGTCATAGTATTAACTCAGAAGGATGATGAAAACAATGAGGCCCCGGTGTTGTTCATGAGCACTAATATCCAGGGGGGCGAACTTAATTACCCTGCTATAGATAAGCAGGCCTATGTAGTATATAAGGCAGTAAAACACTTCATATCTTACATCCTCAATAATCATACCAAAGTAATCGTGCCTCACCCCGCAGTCTGATCCCTATTTACTCAACAAGAGATGGGGGAAATAAGAGGAAACTGGATGGAAGTAGTTCAAGAATTTGATCTAGATATAAAAACTGCTAAACTGGTTAAAGGACAAGGGTTATGCAAACTGGCAGCTAAAGCCCAGGACCAAGTAAATGACGACCCCAGATGGGAGAATGAATTGTCATTTTCGTGTGATGAAGCTTCATACATTTCCCCAAGGCAAGAGTCTTGGTATGATAAATTGATTTATCTCCTGCACCATTGGACTTCCCCAGAAAACCTAAACCCTAGGGAAAGGAGAGCCCTCATATTAAAATCTACACAATATTGCCTCATAAATTCAATACTCTTTTGTGTTGATTATGATGGGGTACTTTTAAGATGTCTCAAATGTGTAGATGCAGAAAAAGTTTTGAAGGAGCTCCATGATGGCCATATTGGTGGATATTTTGCAGGAAGCACCACCACTCATAAGATACTGAGAGATGTCTATTATTGGCCCACTTTGTTCAAATACGCTCACACATATGCTAGAAATTGTAAAAATTGTCAAATAAGTGCTGGGAGGGAGAAGAGAGAAGTTGTACCACTCCAACCGATGGTCGTTTCTAGGCCTTTTCAGCAATTGGGGTTAGATATCATAGGATAAATTACACCAAGTTATTCAACATAAGTACATACTTACCACCACCGATTATTTCATGAAATGGGTAGAGGCCATCCCTCTGACTCATGCAAATGAGAATGTGGTAATCCAATTCATAGAACAACAACTGATCATAAGGTTCAATGTCCGTTATGTCCTTATTTTTGATAATGCATCTTACTTTGCTTCCACCCTATTAACGGAGTTTGATCTAGACAAAGGGATCATAATTAGATAGTCTACAAATTATTATCCACAGGGAAACAGAGTGGCAGAATCAACTAATAAGAACCTAGTGAGGATATTGAAGAAAGTGGTTATAGACAACCAGAGGAATTGGCATAATCTACTCCATAACGCTTTATGGGAATATAGAGTTACACCCAAGGAAGCTATAGTTAATTACCCATACTTTCTAGTATATGGACAGGAATCCATTCTCTCGAATGAGATATATCTTCCATCTCTTCATCTTGCTCAGGATTCCAAAAGACAACCTTCATCAGTCATGCAACAAAGAATTGAATCCCTTCTCATTCTAGAAGAAGAAAGGGAGAAAGCTAAATCAAATTTCATATCTCACCAGCAGATAGTTAAAAGGTGGTTTGATAAGCATAAGGCTAAATAGAAGAATTTTGAGGTAGGAGACTTAGCCCTAAAGTGGGATAGAGAAAATGAGCCTAAAGGAAAACATTCTAACTTTCAGAATCTATGGCTCGGGCCTTTATAGGTGACCAAAAATATTGGGTTAGGAACATATCGACTAAACCTGACACCCTCCCGATGAATGGCCAAGACCTAAAACAATATTTCCATTAAAAATAAATAAATAAATCTGTGTTTATGTTTTTACGATGTTTATTTTAGACACTTCGATTGCGAAATGCATTTTTTATTTTATCTTTTTCGATTGTGCTTCTGATCTTTTTTAATATTGTGTATAGCAATACAACGGTTGACCTAAAATCATGCAACATGGAAAAATATGTTCCTAATTCATCGTTCACATACAACTCAAGAAACAATGCGGAACCTCTGGTTGTTTCAAAGGTTTCTTTATCTAACCTTCGCATATGAACAACTTTGGAGAAATGCAGAAGTGTCTTCCTAGTGGTCTAGTGAAAACCTTAAGGTAAAGATGATAATCTAGAAAGGACTACATGTACCTTAGAGACAGAGCTAGCAAAATTTCAATTTAACCATCTCATTATTGCAAATAACAGACGTCCTCCTCTCCCACTTTCTCAATGAATTCTACCAAAAAATAAAATCAACTATCTCAAATGAGCGCACAGTCGGAGAGTGTTTGCAGATATATCTGTCGAGGCTATGGATGCTCTCTATAAGCGGAGCAAGGTTTGTGATGTCGGGGTGACTCTGTTAGGGATATGGGTGCTCGCTGGCACCAAAGAAACACCGTAGCAAATGAATAAGGGAAACTAAAATGCCTAGTGCCAAGTGAACACTTTACTAGGCTATTTTAAAAGGGGGTATGAGTCAGGGTTATAGGAAACTAAGGTTGAATAAAGGTTGAAAACCCCATAGGTAGGCTCGGATGCGTCAACCGAAGAATTTCAAATGCGAGAAAGAAAGGGGCATTGATAAAAATTGGTTAAGTTCTTCACCAACTTTTGCATCAGTCAATCTCAAGGGAGGAACACAGATTCTTATTTCACCCAGTAAGTCACCATTTGTTGAGCACTCAACACACCCTAAAACTCCTATGTCATTTTTTACTTTTTGAGTACCACTTGATCTTTGCATTGTCTAATTTGATTTCTTTTTATGGAAGTGTTTTTCCTTTTTCTTATTATCATGAATCTCATTAGCTTTTCAAGACTATTTTTTACTTATGAAACTCCACGACTTAAGCCTTCACGCTCGAACAAAGAATCAAGAGCCAATATATTTCACCTGACATACTAAGTTTAGACATCAGGAATAATTCAAAGAAGGAAAATGATCACTTGGGAAACCTCAGTCGCAGATTTTCAATCACCATCGACATAGGAAAAAGTGTTCTTTTGTGAGGGACATTGATGGAAAAATTCATAGAATAACTTCGATCCCGAATCCACCCATGAAGATAGTGACACGATGGGATGTTTTAGCGTTAGATACGATTAGATTTTGAGAATTTAAGGGGTTAATTAATACCAAATATCGCATTAGTTTCTACTTTATGTGCAAATCAAAACAACCGTTTGAAATTACCGATAGGCCACATCACCCTCCGCGTCTCTGCCGTCAACCCATGATGAATTTAAGTTGCAGAGATTCGGCGACAGATTTGTTTGAATCCCACACATCACCCAAATTAAATGGTTGATACGACACAGTAACTTCGTCCCTAGTTTAAATTATCTTGGTCCATTGTAAACAAAACCATTCTGCGTGAAAAGAAGTTTTAGATCATCCAGAGAAACGATACGAGAAATTCAAAAGATGCAGAGTTCCTGTGAGTATCAAATAGCCAGGTTTAGCAAGATTTACAGGTATGTATCCAACTCTGTGATTTTTACATGGCTACGATTTATATATTTGTTATCCGGTTATGTTCTTTGCATAGTATATAAACTTTGAATTTTTAGTTGCAGGAACAATGCCACCAAGGAAGTCGAACACTAGACGATCATCGAGGGCATCGAAGTTGAAGGAACCAGAGGTAGGCGAAGGTTCCTCTCCAGGGGTAGAAAAATAGTTGGAAGGCACTCTGAGGACGGAACCAGTCATTAATGACATCTAAAAAGAAGGTTTTCATTCAACTGCCGGCCTTCAGAGACACAGAGGCAAACACAGGGACCAAGACAATACTCCCACATTAGGGAGAACTCTTCAAAAAGATAAATCGGGAGAAATTCCTGGAGTACATCCTACATAGTGACCCATATGTGAGAGCGCTCAATGACCAAGTATTCTGGAATATCCGACAATCATACCTTCACATGGTATAAATCAGAACCCCTGTGATTCATTGTATAGAACTTTTGTAGTGGCTCATCGACCACATAGACACACATAAGTCTAGTGGAGGTCCATAAGTATTACAAACTTAGAGACCCAGAGTTGTGACTGAACAATGATTTCATTGTACAATTATATGAGTGCCACAACACTAGCTGGGTGATGGCCTGATGGTGGAGAGAAGATAAAAAATACACCAACCAGACCTCCGGCTAGTACCAAATGAACAACGTAAGGGAGCCATACATATACCTGATGGATCTCATTTGTCGGTTGTATGGGGAGAAAGATTGCTCCAGGTTTTTAGAGGAATGGATGCCTCTAGTTTATATAGTGGCAATTTCCGAGAGCAAATTCAACTAGGGATAAATCATTTTCAAGCAGCTGAGCATCTGCATACAATAGTCTCACATGTCGAAAGAAGAAGAGACTCCAGCCTTCTACATGGATTCGTGTTTACTTTATGTCATGTGTGCCAAAAAATTCTTTGTTGGAATGAACCTGAGCTAGCATGTCGTAGAACTCCCATTCCACTTATATTTGAGCATAATATGGTAGAACAGGTACAAAACATCCTACTCCCTTATTTGCGATGAATTCATCGCACATATTTAGTTTATTCTTTTCAAGAAAGAATTCCCGAGACTATTAGTTGCAGCCAAAAAAATGATATCAAAGGTTGGCCACTGTTATCTAGACGAGTGAGACACCTACATCAGAGTATTCTAGGCCACCGGAGCACCTCATTTCCTTCCCACGCATGTCCTTGACCGTCTTGTAGTGGGGGAAATATGCTACCAGACCATCCTGCAAGGTTACAATGCCACTCTAGTCAAGGACAAGAAAAGGGAGTTCATACCTTATGGTTTCCATGTAGGCTTCTACATGGTGAAGAACACCACTCAAGACAATCAATAAGGATTGAGGCAATTGGAGTTCATATTCTAGACTGGTCGATTCTACAAACATGACCCAAAGGGTTTGGTCTTGAAACATGCCTCATAATTGTCGTCCTGTTGGCCATATGCCCATGACAAGTTTGAAGATGAAGTCTTCACAGAAAATTCCCAGTACTGGGATGAAGTGGTGGCAAGGATGGAAGACCCCAAAATGACTAGGTTCAAATCCATGATCCTGGATGAACATGTGACGATCCTAGAACAATTGTCTCAAGGGGCATGTTGGCCCTTGACCAATTTTTGAAGTTACTTGGCCATATTTGACTGTTTGTGGGACTTTGACAGCCTGTCGAAGATGGAGGACCAGATGAAGCAGAGATCACGAGATCTCAACCCACTTTTGGAACCCATTTTTTGGTTTTGAGACAATGTAATGGGAAAGGGATGTCGTCCCGTGGGTTTACCCATGTTTAGGCCCACTTTTGTAATGTACAAATAAACATCTAGGCATCTAGTAGAGAGGATTGTATCTATGTGATGTAAGATAAGTGCTAATAGTCTATGTAAGTACTCTGTGCATGACTGTAAAAGGTTTACAGAGCTAAGTGCAAGTTGTTGTCGAATTTATAGAAGGCTTTGTGTTGTAAGCACAAGGAATAAGGATATAGTGAGCTGCGCATATCTTCTATTCTATGCGAGGAAGGTTTTTTGGCGGCTTTGTTCCTGTAACCGATTGGAGATGCTAATAAAGAAGAAGAGTTGGTGGACATAGCCCCAGGGAAGGGGGTGAACCACGTAAATCCTGTGTGTTATGCTTTGTGCTTTGACTCAATGTGCTTATCTCTGCTTTTGCTAAGTGATTTGATGTATTTAGATGGATATACTTATTCTTTGTGCTCCATTAGATGTGTATGAATGGTAGATATGATATGTATGAAGATGCTTAGTGTTGATCTACAGGATTTGATCTATTTTACTATTGCTAAGTATTAAGATACCTTAGATATAAATGAATGTCATGATGATCTGTGCTATTTGCGAAGTATAACGAGGGTTGAATATTGATGAATGATCGATTCTAAGTTCTTTGTAAGAAATATAATCACAGATCTGTGTCTCGGCTAAGGTTGCAGACACCTGAATCTTGCAAACCCCCCTACCTTTACCTCGGGTGAGACTTCATCTTCTTCGCAAGTGTTGCCAAAAGGGTCAGTAGTTAGGGTTTTGTTGGTGCGTTGTTGTAGCATTGAACCCTGGGTCTGGCCCTGTGCCAACAAATGGTTCCATTGTCGGGACTTGAAACTATGATTTTTGGGAACTGAGTAAGAGGAAGCTTTGTGCAAAGATTCATCCTGAAACTGTGGAATCTCTATGCAAGGATTTGTGCCCTAGTGCGAAGTATTCCACTTGATCTGAAAAGATTTGTGCTAAAGAAAAGAAGGCCAGATCTGAAGAAAAGAAGCGAGATCTGAACGCTTTGTTCTCTAATAAAGGTAAAAGTGGAAGTTTCTAAAGAAAATAAGGCTATATCTGAAGAAAAGAAGCGAGATATGAACGCTTTGTGCTCTAAGAAAGGTAAAAGTGGAAGTTTCTGAAGAAAAGAGGTAAGATCTGTAAGCTCTGTGCTCTGATAAAGGTAAGAATAGTAAAAAAAAATTATATATGGAAGCTTTGTGCTCTACAAAAGTAAAATAAGTGAAATTTTTTGTTTCTAAGGTATGGATCTAAGTATGTTTAATAGAGTTTATCCTAGTTTCAAAACTGGGGCACTGATAGATGAAAGAAAGTTTGATTTTAATAGATCTGATAAGCATAATGATAGATATGTTATACCTATGCATAGAAAGAATGTTTGGACTAACAAATGGATGCAGGATCCTAGAAAGAATTTTTTGCAGACTAGCTACCATGATCCTGGTGCGCAGTATAGGAGAAGTTGGGGAACATTTAAATGAAAGAGAGGGTTAACCCTCTGTTATAGTTGCAGAAATCGAGACATCTTGCTAAGGAATTCCCTAGTGGAAGATCTAGTTCCTTATGTTGCAAATATTTGGACCATGAAGTGTTGGCTTGCCCTAGAATGATTGCTAAGCTTGAAAGAATGAATCTAAATGAAGAAAACCCTAAGGAAGATCCATAAATAGTAGAACTCCAGAAGGAATCAGAGAAGGTATTTCTATAGATGAAAGACAACTTGAATGATCACCGACATATTAGATTATCATAGATCTTTAAAGAAAAAGAATGCATTGAGGCAAGAATAGGAGACTTCGACATTGACTCTGTCCTTGATGAAGAAACACAAGTGAACATTATGCTAGAAAGAACTTGGGAAGATATAGGGAAGCCTACTATGACCCCTTCATTAAGAGGAATAGGGTTATTCAGAGGGAAACTAGTAAACCTATGTGGGAGGCCCACTCAGATACCTATGAATGTCAATGGAACTTCGATAGAATAAGATTTTGAGATTATCAAGTTTATTGAGGATAGTGCCCCGTTTACTATGTTACTTGGAAAACCTTGGATTGAGAGAGATCAAGCTAGAAAGAAGGAATAAGAAGAAGTCTTAGAACAATAGAGACAAGAGTTAAAATATTTCACGACTAGAAGGATCACGCAGTTGATTGAAGAACAGGAGAATAGATTGAAGATATTTGACACTAGAAGCCCATATGTCAAAACTATAAGAAAATTAGAGGACTCACAGAAGATTGAAGTATATGTCTCAAATATAGAAGAAGTATTTCCCCTGAGTCTTAGGAGAGAATCTCAGCAGCGCAAAGTGCCTATGCCCAAGGAAAATAAGAATCAGACTTGGAAGAGAATCATTGAGACGAAGCTCACCAGGAAAAAGGATATGAAGCTAAGTAAGAAGAAGGCTAAGATTGAAAATTTACAGCAAATTCAAAAGGGATCCTCGTAGAAGGAAAACTTACAGAATTTGAACTTCGTCGAGATATCAGAACAGCGACATAGGGCACTTTGATGTGGCGAAGAAATATAGCCATTAGAGGCTGATATATTTGTTCGACTGTCGCTCTGAATGGATCAAAAAGTATTGATGGCTAATCACCAGACCATTGGATCATGCCATAACAGGCAAACACGAATTAATGAGGCCCATACCCATTGCAAAGAAAGTCATTTCCAAGATCTCCTATATATCTCGTCGCGCCATTCCCAAAGAACACTTTTTCCAATTGAGAACTTGAAGCCCAGAGACTATCAAGCGTATACAGTGATCATCGTGCCCTTGTTGTTCATTCCTCTGCAATGTCTAAGATCATTGTGACCCTGATATTAACCCTGAGCGCGTATGTCCAAAGAGCTTAGTGCACTTGAAGAATCTGCGAAGGAAGTACTCATTGATCTCAGGACCGAAAAAATCATGTCGGAAAGAAGGGTGTCTACAGGTGTGCAAGCATCATCAACGAGAGGAGTCCAAGCTTCTCCCTCAACTGCTCACGGAGCAGGAAATTATAGAACCATGACAGAGACAAGAACAAAGCACAGAGACAACATTGTGAATCCCAAGCTCATTCCGCACATTTTGTCGGCTTACCTACCACCTCTCAATGGCACCATCAACCGTGAAAATGTCCCTCGAGACTTCGAGTATACTTTGATCACCGCGTACCTTCTGAATGGGGTGCACGCAGTTCGTACCGACCAATATAAGATCGCAACATTGAAGTATAGTGACTTCAAACTTGGCGACCAGAAGGCTTACAACATGCTCGCCCTGCACAAGTATCTAACCAGGACTAAAGGAAATAATTCCAAGATCATCCTACAATCATGGACCCAAAACCTCATGCAGTCCAGACTGCTCAATGTGATGAAGATCTCACACTTCAGACGACATCAGGAGGTGAATGCATGTATAAATGTACTACTATCCTGCTACCATGGTGGATACCTATGGCTGAACCGAGGCATCACTGTGGATCTGACCTTGATCAATCGGATCACAGGGCTTAGCATGTAGGTCCCTAACCCATAGGAGTTCTACCCTGGAAAGAACTCAGAGAAAGCATTAGTGCAAAGAATTAAAGAAACTTATGGCGATGTCAATAAGGGAATGCGAGGCTACAAGGTAGCCTCTATCTAGAGTGTCGCAGTGTGCCTTTCCTGTCAGTTGATCGTGGGAAAGCTAGTTCGTAAGAATAGACCAACTCAAGTGACCGAATTCATGGTCGACCTTGCAAGGAAGTGCGCAGAGGGACTATAGATGAATTGGGCACAATACCTTGTCAATCAACTAGAGCTTGATATTATACAAGCACAAGACCAAGGGTATGAGTTCCACTTTAGTTGGCCTCTCACACTGATCGCTTTCATCGCCTGGGAGCTACCAGAAGGTGCCACTTTTCTGGATATTGAACCCTTCAAACCACTGGCCATGAAGTTCTGTACACTGTGGGACTCCAGTGACATGAACAAGTAGTGGCAGTTGAATATCGTCTTCCATGCCTATTGCAATTAGTTGAAGATCTCAATCTAGTCTACACTGCGCATCACCCCGAACACACTTTACAGGTTTACACCCTTAATGAAATTCAATGCGTACCGCCACTTCACCTATACTACATCGCGCGTTGATGAGCATAAACAACATCTCCATTCATATTACAAGTTTAGAGACAATGACTTGGAGGATATTACCAAGGAATGGTTGGTGGACCTCCCTGTTCTAGCGGACCCCATAGAGATGTCCAATGTGGATAGCCCTGAAACTATGCCAGACACACATGGACCAAGCAATATGAAGAAAGAGGATGAAGTGCATGATGTCCATAGCACATCAGCGAAGACTGCTTTGATCTCACCTGAGCAAGGAGATGATGGTGGAGCTCTAGGTGGCATAGAAGTCGAGCAAAACAAAGGAGATTTTACTCTGCCTAGAGAGGAGGAGGATCCATCCAAGAAAAGGAAGGTTACTCCACCAAAGCCTTTGTCCCAGAAGAAAGATAAAGCCACCACGAGTATGTTTAAGACTACCCTCACCCCAAACGACTTCGACTTCTGAGTCGTTGCATTGAATGATGCTTCATTGTAGATCGCAGAAAAGCAAGAAGCGAAGTAGGAGGAGGTATTCAGCCGAATCAAGGGTGAACTTCAAGAGGTGCAGTAGGCACTACATTCTATCTGCATAGTTTCTATTGCGCCCTCGACAAGTGGAATGGAAGAACCATGAGATGAGCCAGCCCAATTGCACCAGATTGCCAATAAAGTTGAAGCTCGCCTTCGACGAGCTCAGGAAGAGACAGTGGAAGCCACCCAAGCTTTGACGCGAGCACAGAAAGATCTGATAGAACAACGCAATAATGCAGAACAAGAAAAACCATCTCTTCAAGCAAAGTGGGAGGAAGAGAAAGCAGCGCTACAAAAAAACAAGGAAGAGTTGATCACAGAGAAACTCGAAGTACAGGAACAGGTTCACAGAGCACTTCGCTCGGTGACAGTCATCGAAGTCCAGAAAGAAGAATGGGTTCCATAGAAGGTGGCACAAATGGAAGGAGTAATCCAGCAGCTTCAGCAGCGCATCACAGACCTGGAAATTTGCACTGTGCCCGAGACTCCTTAAGAAATAAGAGATCTAAGAGAGGCAACTACCCACAACATAGTTGACCGATTAAAATTATTTTCCTTAGAATAAAAACAAATGATCTCCCGAAGCACTCAGACATATGAAAACCTCATGGAATATCCATAGTTGCAGGTGTTAGAGTCCCAGCTCTAACACACAAAGCAACAGGAAGACACGTTACAAGCACAACTGAAGGCCTTGTCACCAGTCGAGATAATGAAGAGGTTTCCAAAGAAATGCACATACCAGCAGCAGGTACACATGCTTCAGAGTAAATTAATGGAGATCTCTCAATGAATTCAACTAGTGCAAGAAAAAGCATGCCAACTATTCACCGAAGTTGAAAACCAAGGAGTAGAACTTGAACAGGTTGTGAGTACAACAAAACAACACCTAGAGGGACCAGTCAGTGATGCACTCATCCAGGAGTTGACTGAGCAAGAGGCAGTCAAACTACAACGATTCAAAGTAGATCGAGCCAAGCTCGAGGCAGAATTTATCAGACCAGAGTGACTCGGGACGAGTCACAGGTGAGTGTTGGGGGCATGTTGGCCCTTGACCAAGTTTTGAAGTTACTTGGTCATATTTGACCATTTGTGGGACTTCGACAGCCTGTTGAAGATGGAGCACCAAATGAAGTAGAGATCATGGGATCTCGGCCCACTTTTGGACCCCCTTTTTGGGTTTTGGGACAATGTAATGGGAAAGGGATGTCGACACGTGGGTTTACCCACGGTTAGGCCCACTTTTGTAATGTATAAATAAACATATAGGAAACTAGTAGAGAGGATTGTATCTATGTGATGTAATCTAAGTGATAATAGTCTATGTAAGTTCTTTGTGCATGACTGTAAAAGGTTTACAGAGTTAAGTGAAAGTTGGTGTAGAAGTTACAGAAGGCTTTGTGTTGTAAGCGAAGGAAGAAGGATCTAGCGAGATGCGTAGATCTTTTGTCCTATGCGAGGAAGGGTTTTTGGCAGCTTTGTGCTTGTAACTGATTGGAGATGCTAATAAAGAAGAAGACTTGGTGGACGTAGCCCTAGGGAAGGGGGTGAATGACGTAAATCCTGTGTGTTATGCTTTGTGCTTTGACTCAATGTGCTTATCTCTGCTTTTGTTAAGTGCTTTGATGTATTTAGATGGATATACTTATGCTTTGTGCTCCATTATATGTGTATGAATAGTAAATATGATATGTATGAATATTCTTAGTGTTGATCTACTAGATCTAATTTTTTTTACTATTTCTAAGTATTAAGATACCTTAGATCTAAATGAATGTCGTGATGCTCTGTGCTATTTGTGAAGTATAATGATGGTTGAATATTGATGAATGATTGATACTAAGTTCTCTGTAAGAAATATAATCACAGATCTGTGTCCCATCTAAGGTTGCAGACACCTGAGTCTTGCAACCACCCCTGCCTCTACCTCGGGTGAGACTTCATCTTCTTCGCAGGTGTTGCTGAAAGGGTCAGTAGTTAGGGTTTTGTTGGTGCATTGTTGTAGCGTTGAACCCTGGGTCTACCCCTGTGCCAATAGGGACCTCAGGGCCAGAGTAGAAATGATATCACTTGAAGCAATAGAAGCCCCCCTGTTAGCCCCAGTGCAAGATAGATTTTTCCCCATGACTCAGGATGCGTGGGAGAGGGGGTTACTCATGATAGAATAGGTGCAAGAGATAATTGATCAGCTGCAAGATGACTCGTACCTCACAGGTATGACAAGGTCCCCTGTCTACAACCCCAATGAAAGCCAAACAGACCAAAACAACCCGAAGCTAATAGGCATTGATGAAATTGTCAGGTTAGACGACCCTGAAATCACAATGTCGTAGACCAGATCACTGGTGGGTGTTTCATCTCAGCCGAATATAGTTGGGATATTAGTGGGGACAAGTGCACCAGACCCCCTCCGCAAATTAATAAAAATATATGATGATGATGAGAGCCCGAAGGTATCCCTTGTGACCCCTGTACATATAGTAGAAGAAAAGGATTCAGAGAATACATCTTCCCCAACTCTTGACGCTTGAATTTAAGGGGTTCCACAAAATGAACAAGAAGTTGAGAGTGTCTTAGACACCGAGTTACCCAATGCACTGGAAACCCAAGTAGAGAGTCCCAAGCATCATCCAGAGACAGTCAAACAAAAGGGAGAAGCTCCACAACAAGAAATCAGCCTCTCAACGACCGATAATCAAGTAAGTATCGATCCTACCACCGATGCCTCAATTTCAATTGGTAATAAAACTCCCGATGAGAGACAAACAAAATCCAGGACTTCAGAACATAGGGAAGAGATTCTAGACCCCATAATTGAACAAATATATACCATCGGGAGCCTAGGAAATATTCTCACCTAGGGATATTAGCAAATCCCCGAACCCATGGATGAATTCATTGACATACATGCCATTACTTATGACTGAAAAAGGAAAGATATTGTACAAAGGACCACCAAGAAGAGGAGAATCACCCTATATCGATCCATCCTCATCACCACAGAGGAAAATTTGATAAATACAGAACATGTTAAAACATATGAACTCATCGGTGCATGGATGGAAATCTCAGATGCCACCCTAGGCATAGAAGAAAAGGATGAAGAGGAATTGGTATCTGCCCTGAAAGAGTTAGAACATCTACGCCATTTGGAAAATTATTACTAGGATACCACACAAGTCGCGGTGTTCCCAAGGAACACGTTCCAAGAAACTTATGATAAATTTGCAAACAAGTGGCATATGTTCAATGCAAGGGTATTTGAGTACAAAGAAGACACCCTCATGGCACCGGAAACGTGTAAATATATGGAGAGGTGGTATGATAAAGTTCACCAAGACGTCCAAAGGATCAACTACATCAATGTCATTCACTAGGGCCGAGATGCCGAAGAGCACAACATTTGGGTACTCATAGATAGTAGCATCAACCACATAAAGAAATCGACTGAATACTGGGTGAGAATGGCCCAAGAGCCTCATTGGGAGATCTAGGAAAAGTGGGTTGAGTGCGAAAATAATTTGACCAAGGTCAATCGAACGATGAGAGACATCGACCTTCCGAAATTCAGTACACTTGATGACTTTGTCGACTTGTGTGACATTATCAAAGTAAATATCGAATAAGACTCATCATGGGCTGTAGAGATAAATAAGGTGGCAAACATGGTGCCAGGAAAAGTGCAGCAGTTCACAGAGCATCCGATCAAGGCTTGGAAAGTTCTACAACAGTTAAGTGCCAAAATAGTCAAATATTGGGCACATGCAGTAGATATCAAGGAGACCCTTTCGGCCCCGATGGATTAGCATAGGTTTTCGTATGATAACATGTGCGAGGATCGTTTTGTCCAGTGGTCAGAGTATGAGAAGAGTCATCCGCTCAAATGAAACCATTAGATGACTTTTGAACACTGAAATAAGAAAGAACCATATGGGGAGTTTTGTTTTAGTTAGTTGCACTTTAATTGTTATTTTTAATTAATTTTATGTTATAAATAATAGCATCGACCAATTAGTTAAAGGTCAATCGTTGTTGCAAAGACCCTCATTTTTTGGTTTTGTTAAGAACTATTTCAGAGCTTCCTTTAATTGAGAAGTCCTTTTGGGACTAGAGACAAGATTGTGTTTTCTTTATAGATAGCGTGTATGATTGGATGTGGAGAAGAATTATTTCTTATTTCATCTCATGAATGGATGTTGTAATGAGTAAGAGCTACTAAAATTGTTGATAAGTTATCTGATGGAAATGTTTTATAGTTCTTGTCTTTAATGATGAACATAAATCATTGTGTTATTATGTGATTGAAGATCAGAGTTGAGTGAATTATTTTACTTGCCATCGTTTATCGCGTGCATGTTTTCTTCTAATAAATTGTATCTCAGTCAATAATTGGAACATCCATGCGGTTAACGTATTAGTACTAGCTTATGGTAGATGATCATTTTTTGCATGCTAGAGTGAAAGGGTTATCCTAGGCTCATCTTTTTCTCCAGTAGTTAAGTTTGTTCCCACTTTGTCACTTAGTTGATTTATACCAAATTTATCTTATATCACTCCCACCTAAGAGAAAATACAAAAAGAGAACGTCCGAACCGAAGGAGAAATCCTTCACAAGAAAACACAAAGATCATTGATTAATTGTTTGGATCGCAAGATCTGGAGAACCATTCCACCATTAAACGTTGCAAAGTATAATTGAGCATCGGTGGCGGGTTTAGTTCCTTTTTTTTTATTTAAAGGGGAATTAGGACCCCTCAACAGAATTGGTGCTAGAATAAGGGCCGAAGAATGAATGGCTGACACTATTTTCTACAAAATCTCTCGCACAGCCTGTAGATTCAAAACATACCACATGCATGGCTAGTCATTCCCAAGACAACCCACACAAACTGAGTACTCATGAAATGAGTAACTCACCCCAGCCTGAGAAATAACTCCTTTTCACTGATATACCTTATGCTCTTCCTCACGAGGAATTAAATCAATTCAAAAGAATCACAAGAGCATATGCCCGAGAGATCGGTGTGTTTCCCTTAGTTCCATTACTTCCTCAAAGAAAAAAAATAAGAAGAAAAGTGGTCGAGTCCCCGAACCAGATTTTTGTGCACACAGTAGAAGGATTAATAGATTTCTCCCTCACCGAAATTGAACATCCTCTTAATCTACTCCGACCGACACCGACCGATAACTACTCTAAGCTCGACAAGTTTTCTGAAGAGGAAGGGTTTAACTTAGAATGATAATAATGACCATGATGAAGAGAGAGGAAACCCACCTCAGAATAATCAACCTTGGTTGGCCAGAGATTCTTTGGCCATCCCTAACTGAGTACATAACCTCCCCTAACACCTAGAGAAGTTACTCCCTAAATTTGACCTTGAAACCTTAGGATTTCCTGAAGACCATATCAAGAAATTCATACTAGCTATCAGATTGATGAATTCCCAACATGAAGACGTAGTTTGCAGTATGTTCCCCTACACTTTCGATAATTCAGCCTCCATGTTGTATTTTAACTTACCTGTAGGATCCATAACTAGTTGGACAAAGTTCCAAAAGGATTTTCTAGATAAATTTGCAGAAGAAACTACTACAAGAGATTTGATGGCTGAGTTGTTCACCGCCACCATGAGTTTGAAGGAAAGGGTTAAATATTTCAACCAAATATTTACCACTATCTTAAATAAATTCCAGACCGAAGCTAAGCCTACTGAGGAGTTGGAAATCAAATTATACGCTAATACTCTCCCAACTTCTATTTCCATGTTTGTGAAGAGGTATTCAAAACTAAACCTAGATGACAATTTTGAAGAAGCCAAAATGATAGAGTTCAAAATGAAAGGATGAAAATAAGGACAGGTCTCGTTAGTTAAGAAATAAGTTCAACCTCCTCCAAGGAGAGGGCTCCTGTTGACTAGACCCCCAGGGAAACAAACATAAAAAGCTCCTGAAAAGGGAAGTGGGGACATAGAGGACCTACAACGCATGGTCAAGAAGGTGTCAAATGAAATCATAGACATGAATCGAAGTGGAGGGGAGGGAAACCAAGGCTAAAGGCCCTATAAACCTTTTTTCAAAAGGAATCCACTGTTCAAAGAAATTGAACCTCGCCCAACCAACTTAAACATCGATCTAGGAAATGTAGCATCCAACGCTTTCTATAATTATCACCAAGAGAATCACTCTAAAAGAGACTTCCCTTAATGGGTACATGCCATGAATTTTATGGCCAACTGGTTTCTAGATGAAGTCTCCCTAACCGAAAAATCAAATGACTCTGTTATGAATATTACCAATCATGAAGAAGTTGCTCCGCCAGAAGAAACTTCCATGTTGACATGGGACCCTGATCTACCTATGCCTTATGATGACCTATTTGAGGTTAAAGAACCACCCACAGAGGTATTGGCTGTGAAAACATGAAGTAGGGGTCAACCTATCTCAAATGACCTTACTACAACCCCAAATTCGGGAGGAAAACCAACTCTCGATCACCCGAAAGCACCATTTGTTCCTCGAAGAAACCCTATAAATATCCATATATGAGAATCACCCAAGCTAGATTAAAACATAGTAGAATATTTGAAGAAGATGAAGGAAAATATATCGGTCATGGACATGTGTAGAATCCCTCAACAAAAAGACTTCATGTTACAAGCTTTGAAATCAATAGAAAATCCTACAAAAAGCATTGACCAAGGAAGAAATCTAACTCCCATGGATCTAGGGAATAAAATGAGTGTGAACGACTACTCTGAAGATAAGAGGGGAAATCCTTTTGTCCCACCATTCCTTTTAACATTTGAAGTCTTCAATAGAAACCTCAATAATTGTTTGGTCGATTCAGGATCGTCTTATAATGTTATGCCACTATCTGTTTGCAAAAAACTAAATGCAGTCCCTCTCAAAAGTGATAAGCATGTGATGCAACTAGATGGAACCCAGGTAAAAGTTATGGAAGAACTCAAAGATGTAATGATCAGAATAAAGACACATCCTAAATTTGTGCAAGTGATTGACATCATTGTAGTAGATATCCCAGAAGCTTATGGATTGTTAATAAGTCGAGATTGGTTTGAGAAGTTAAATGAATACTTTAGTACATACTAGGCTCACCCGTGGATACCATTAAAGGGGCACACAAACATGATCAGGATCGATAGGGAGAGATATCTAAAACATATTGTCACTTAATTAGAAACCCTTAATGAACCCTCATCGACAGATTTTCCCGTGCTAGGAAATTATTCTTGTGACTCTGATTTCAGGAATTTCTCCCCCCTCTCATCTGATGTCCCTCTTACTCAAACTCTGAAATGATTTTTCAAGATATTTTTTTTATGGCAGTAGAAGAAACCCTTTTCTGCCAGGAACCTGCGTTAGAAATCACAGAACAAACAGGAGAAAAAAAGGAAGGTGACAAGAAAGAGGAAGTTGATAGGTTCCACCCACAAGTTTGGACCTTATACTATGATGGCTATAAATCACAAGAAGGGTTTCGGGTGGTTTGCATCCTCATTTATCCAAAACGTAAACGACATTTCATGTCCTATAGATTAGAGTTCAAATGCACAAACAATATCGCTGAATATGAAGCTCTAGTAAAAGGGCTAAAGAAATCCATAGACTTAGATGCTGAAGAATTTAAGGTTTTCGGAGATTCTGAAATCATCGTTAGACAAGTAAGGAACACTATACATTGAAATTCTTCGCACCTAAATAATTTTCAACAGGAAGTACACATGCTAATGGAGCATTTTGAAGATTTCAACATTACAACGATTCCCAAAGAAAATAACATTTTTTTCGATTCCCTGACCACCGTTCTTTCAAGGATATCACCTCTAGAAGATTATGAAGCCTCATGGTTTAATGTGAGTTTATCTACAAACCATCGATTCCAAACAATATTTCTGATTGGAATGTATTTGAAGGAGATGAACAGATCATAATTTTTTTTACTAACCAAGATAATTTCAAAGACTTCGCCATTGATGATGAAGTATTCCAGGAACAATCAACGGAAACCAACCCTCGTACAAATCAACCGACTGACAAATCAAAGTCTCACACGATACCAAAGGGGATATCTAATTTGGAAAACCTTTTTGACCTAAAGGAAAGATTTAAGGGGTCAAAAAACATGAAGACTGACAGTTCATGTCCCATGCATGAAACTATAAATCTCAGAACCCCAAGAAACCCAAAAAACATAAACCTCGGCAAGAAAATATCTAAAGAGGAAAGGAAGGCCTATCTCAAACTTTTCAGACAATATCAATATGTCTTTGTGTGGTACTACTGAAATCTGAAAACTTATGATACTCGTATCATTCAACACACTATCCCTTTAAATCATGAAGTAAAACCCTTCCAACATAAGCTCTGGAAGTACCACCCATCCCTGGAGCCTCTCATGTGTTAGGAGTTAAAGAAACTATTAGACTCTAAAATTATATTCCAGGCTAGACACTTTGCATGGGTAGAAAATTTGGTTCCTGTAAGGAAAAAGTCTGGGGAGATCCGCATATGCGTAGATTTCAGAAATCTCAACAGAGCTTCAAAAAAAGACAACTATGCAGTCCCACCATTGGAGCAACTCCTATAGATGGTGTGTGGCTCTAAAATTTTCTCCTTAATAGACAATTTCTTAGGTTACAACCAGGATCTAGATTAAGAAGAAGACAGCTTGAAAACTACCTTCCGAACAAAGTGAGGAGCCTTCACTTACAAACACATTCCTTTTGGGTTAATCAATGCAGGAGAGACCTTCCAGAGGGCCATGGATATAGAATTTTGGGGAATAATAAACAAGTGTGTAGTAGTGTACTTGGATGACGTGACTATGTATTCAAAGAACAGAGAATATCACATCCAACATTTAACCTAGATTTTCGAAAGGTGTAGGAAATACGACATATCCTTAAACCCTAAGAAAAATATTTTCGGTGTCGAGGAAGGTAAGTTGTTAGGAAACATTATATCTCAAGAAGGCATTCACATAGACCCGAAAAGGATTAAGGCTATAGCTCAGCTTCCATTACCTCACAACAAAAAGGCTATGCAATCGTTCTTCGAAAAAATCAATTTTGTGAGGAAATTCACCCCCAATTTCGTGGAAACTATCAAACCCTTACAAAAAATGATTTGTAAAGATGTTGAATTTAAGTGGGATGATGAACGGAAGAATTCCTTCAGAAATATTAAGACTCGGTAAGAATCCCTTCGTAAAATATTTCAAGACCGCAATATCTCAAGCCCAAGCCGCGGTCCTGATTTTAGCAAATGTTTCTTCCTCTATACTTTTGCCCTCAATTCAATCAGCATAAGGGTTACAAGATAACTCCGGTTGACGATGAATGCCAAAGAGGCCCCAGCTTATTCACATGAGCACTAATACCCGTGGGAGAACTAAATTAACCGCTATAGTCTGTTATAGATAAGAAGGCCTATGCAGTATACAAGGGAGTAAAACACTTCAGATCTTACATCCTCAAGAATCATACCAAAGTAATCATGCCTCACCCCACAGTCCGATCCCTATTTACTCAACAGGAGATGGGTGAAAGAAGAGGAGACTAGATGGCAGTAGTCCAAGAATTTTATCTAGATATAAAACTTGCTAATATGGTTAAAGGAAAAGGGTTATGCAAACTGGCAGCTGAAGCCCAGGACCAAGTAAATTACAACCCCGAATGGGAGAATGAATTGGCATTTTGGTGTGGTGAAGCTTCATACATTTCCCCAAGGCAAGAATCTTGGTATGAGAAATTGATTTATCTCCTACACCATGGGACTTCCCCATAAAATATAAACCCTAGGGAAAGGAAAGCCCTCATATTAAAATCTACACAATATTGCCTCATAAATTCAGTACTCTTTTGTGTTAATTATGACGGGGTACTTTTAAGATGTCTTGAATGTGTAGATGCAAACAAAGTTCTGCAGGAGCTCCATGATGGCCCTGCTGGTGGACATTTTGTAGGAAGCACCACCGTTCATAAAATACTGAGAGTTGGCTATTATTGGCCCACTTTGTTCAAAGACGCTCACACATACGCTAGAAACTGTAAAAATTGTCAAATAAGCGCTGGGAGGGAGAAGAGAGTAGTTGTCCCACTCCAACCGGTGGTCGTTTCTAGGACTTTTTAGCAATGGGGGTTAGATATCATAGGAGAAATTACACCAAGTTCTTCAAAACAACATAAGTACATTCTTACCGCCATCGATTATTTCATGAAATGGGCAGAGGCCATCCCTCTGACTCATGTAAATGAGAATGCGGTAATCCAATTCATAGAACAACAACTGATCACAGGGTTCAGTGTCCCTTCTGTCCTTGTTTTTTATAATGTTGCTTACTTTTGTTCCACCCTATTAACAGATTTTTCTCTAGACAAAGGGATCATAATTAGATACTCTGCAAATTATTGTCCATAAGGAAACAGAGTGGCAGAATCAACTAATACGAACCTAGTGAGGATATTGAAGAAAACGGTTACAAACAACCAGAGGAATTGGCATAATCTACTCCATAACGTTTTATGGGAATATAGAGTTACACCCAAGGGAGATATAGGTAATTCCTTGTACTTTATAGTATACAGACAGGAATCCATCCTCCCAAACGGTCTATATCTTCCATCTCTTCAACTTATTCCTAAAGTGGGACAAAGCAAATGAGCCTAAAGGAAAACATTCTAAGTTTCATAATCTATGGCTCAGACCTTTCCAGGTGGACGAGAAGATTAGGTTAGGCATGTATCGACTACATAATCTGAGGGGGGAACCTGACACCCTCTTGATGAATGTCCAAGCCCTAAAACAATATTTCCATTAAAAATAAATACAAAAATCCGTGTTTATGTTTTTACAATGTTTATTTTAGACACGTCGATTGCGAAATGCATTTTGTATTTTCTCTTTTGTGATTGTGATTTTGATCTTTTTGAAGATTGTGTTTATCAATACAACGGTTGACCTCAAATCATGCGACATGGAAAAATCTGTTCCTAACTCGTCACTCACATACAACATGAGAAACGTTGGGGAACCTGTTGTTGTTTCAAAGGTTTCTTTATTTAACCTTTGTAGATGAACAACTTTGGATAAATGTAGAAGTGTTTGCCTGGTCATATGGTGAAAAAATTAAGATAAAGACAGTAAGATAGAGAGGACTACATGTACCTCAAAGACAAAGCTATAAGAAATTTCCCTTTAACCATATCATTCTTGCAAATAACAGACGTCCTCCTCTCCCACTCGCTCAAGGCATTTTGCCAAAAAATAAAATCAACTATCTCAAATGAGAACATAGTCGGAGACGGTGTGAATATATATTTGTCAGGGCTATGGACAGTCACTGGAAGCGGAGCAAGTTCTGTGATGTCGGGGTGACTATGTTGGGGCTATAGACTCTCACTAGTATTGGAGAAACACCATAGCAAATGAATAAGGGAAAATAAAATGCCTAGCGCCAAGTGAACGCTTTACTAGACTATTTTCAAAAGGGGCATGAGTCAGGTTTACATGAAACAAAGGTTGAATAAAGGTTGAAAACCACACAGGCAGCCTCAGATGTGTCAACCTGGGAATTTCAAATGCGAGAAAGAAAGGGGCGTTGATAAAAATCGATTAAATTCTTCACCAAATTTTTCATCAGTCGATCCCAAGGGAGGAACAGAGATTTTGCTTTCGCCTAGTAAGTTTCCATTGTTGAGCACTCAACACACCCTAAAAATCCTATGTCCTTTTTTACGTTTTGGGTACCACTTGATCTTTGCATTGTCTAATTTGATTTATTTTTATGGAAGTGTTTTTCCTTTTTCTTATTATCATGACTCTCATTGTCTTTTCAAGACTTTTTTGTACTTGTGAAACTCCATGAATTAATCCTTAATGCCCGAACAAAGAATCAAGAGCCAAGACGTTTCACCCAACATAAGTTTCGACATCATGAAGAATTCAAGGAAGGAAAAGAATCACTTGGGAAACCTCAGTCGCCAAGTGTCGATCACCATCAACATCATACAAAACAAGATTTTGCGAGGGACATTGATGTAAACGATCATAGCACAATGTTGATCCCCGATCCACCCACAGAGATAGCGACACGATGGGAAGTTTTAGCGTTATATACGATTAGCTTTTGAGCATTTAAGGGGTTAATTAATACCAAATATGGCATTAGTTGCTACTTCATGTGTGAATCAAAAAATCTGTTTCAAATTACCGATAGACCACATCACCCTCTACACCTCCGCTGTCAACCCACGATGAATTTAAGTTTCATATATTCAGCGAAAAATTTGTTTGAATCCCACTCATCACCTGAATTAAATGGTTGATACGACATGATAAGTTTTTCCCTAGTTTAAATTATCTTGGTCCATTGTAAACGAAACCATTCTGCATGCACAGAAGTTTTAGAGCATCCAGAGAAGCGATACAGGAAATTCAAAATCTACAAAGTTCCCGTGAGTATCAAATAGCTAGGTTTAGAAAGCTTTACAGGTATGTATCCAAGTTTGTGATTTTTACATGAACACGATTTATATATTTGTTATCCGGTTATGTTCTTTGCATAGTATCTAAACATTGAATTTTTAGTTGCAGGAACAATGCCGCCAAGAAATCCGAACACTAGATGATCACCGAGGGCATCGAAGCTAAAGGAACCAGAGGTAGGCGAAGGTTCCTCTCCAGGGGTAGAAAAATAGTTGGAATACACTTTGAGGTTAGAACCAGTCATTAATGAAATCTACAAAGAAGGTTTTCATTCAACCACCGGCCTTTGGAGACACAGAGGAAAACATAGGGATCAAGATGACACTCCCACATTGGGGAGAACTCTTCAAAAATATCAGTCGGGAGAAATTCCCAGAGTACATCCCACACAGTGACCCATATGTGAGAGTGCTTGATGACCAGGTATTCCCGAATATCCGATGGTCGTACCTACACATGGTAGAAAGAAGAACCCATGTGTTTCCCTATATAGAACTTATGTAGTGTCTCATCAACCACAAAGACACACATAAGTGTTTAATCAACGAAGATAGTGGTGGATGTGTTAGGGTCTTCCTTCCAGTGGAGGTGCATAAGTATTAAAAACTTAGATACCCAGGGGAGCGACTAAACAATAATTTCGTCATAAAATTCTACGAGCACCACAGCACCATCCGGGTGATGGCCTCATGGTGGAGCGAAGATAAAAAATACACCAACAGAACATTCGGATAGTACTAGACAACCAACATATGGAATCCATACATATACCTGATGGCTCTCATCTGTCGATTGTATGGGGAGAAAGACTGCTCCCAGTTTTCAGAGGCATGGATGCCTCTATCTTACACAGTTGTCATTTTTGGGAGTGAATTCAACTAGGGATCCATCATTTCCAAGCAGTTGAGCATCTGCATACAACAAGCTCACACACCAAAAGAAGGGGAGACTCCAGCCTTCTACATGGATACATGTTTATTAGATGTCATGTGTACCAGAAATGTCTTTGCTGGCATGAACCTGAGCTAGCACGTCCCAGAACTCCCAGTCCACTTATATTTCAACATCTTATGGGAGAATAGGTACAAAACATCCTACTCCCTTATCTACGATGAATTCATCGCACAAATTTACTTTATTCTTTTCAAGAAATAATTCCCAAGACTATCAGCTGCGGCCAAAAAAATTATATCAAAGGTCGGCCACTAGTATCTGGACAAGCGAGGCACCTACATTAGAGTATTTGGGGCCACCAGAGCACCTAATATCCTTCCCGCGCATGTCCCTAACCGACTTGTAGTGGGGGAAATATGCTACCAGACCATCCTGCAAGGTTACAATGCCACTCTGGTCAAGGAAAAGAAAAGGGCATTCATACCTTATGGTTTCCATGTAGGCTTCTAGATGGTGAAGGACATTGCTCAAGACAATCAAGAAGGATTGATCCAATTGGAGTTAAGATTCTAGACCGGTCGATTATGAAAACACTACCCAAAAGGTTTGGTCTTGAAACATGCCTCGCAAGTGTCGTCCTACTAGCCATATGCCCACGACAAGTTTGAAGATGAAGTCTTCACATAAAATTACCAGGAATGGGATGAAGTGGTGGCAAGGATGGTCGACCCCAAAATTACCAGGTTCAAATCCATGATCCTAGATGAACATGCAATGATCCTAGAATAATCAGCTCAAGGGGACCTTAGGGCCAGAGTAGAAATGATAGTGGTCGAAGCAGCAAAATCCCCCCTGTTAGGTCCGTTGCAAGATACAGGTTTCCCCATGAGTCAGGATGTGAGGGAGAGGGGGTTACTCATGATAGAATAGGTGCAACAGATAATTGATCAGCTGCAAGATGACCCATACCTCATAGGTACGACAAGGTCCCCTATCGACAACCCTTATGAAAGCCAGACAGGCCCAAGCAGCCCAGATCTAATTGACATTGATGAAATCATCGGGTTAGATGACCCTGAAATCACAACGTCGCAGGCCAGATCACTGGTGGGTGTTCCGAATCATCCGAAGACATTCGAGGTATCAGTGGGAAAAAATGAACCATACCCCCTCCATGAATTAATAAAAATATATGATGATGATGAGAGCCTGGAGGTATCCCTTGTGACCCCTATACATATTGTAGAAGAAAAGGAGCCAAAGAAGACATCTTCCCTAGCTCCCAACTCTCGAATTTAGGTGGTTCCACAAAATGAACAAGAATTTTAGAGTGTCTTAGACACCAATTTACCCAATGCACCGGAAACCCAAGAAGATAGTCCCAAGGATCAACCAGAGACGATCAAACAAAAGGGAGAAGCTCCATGACAAGAAATTGGCCTCTCCACGACCGATAATCATGTGAGTACCGATCCTACCCCTGATGCCTCAATTTCAATCAGTACTCAAACTCTCTATGAGCGACAGACATAATCCAGGACTTCGAAACATAGGGAAGAGGTTCAAGACCCCATTCTTGAACAAATATATACCATTGGGAGCCTAGGAAATATGTTCACCTTTGGAGATCAACAAATCCCTGAAATCATGGATGAAGTCGCTAACATACACACCATCGCTTATGATCAAAAAAGGAAATCTATTGCGCAAAGGACCACCAAGAAGAGGAGAATCACCCTAGATTGATCCATCCTCATCACCATAGAGGAAAATTTGATAAATACATAACATGCCAAAACATCTAAACTTATCGATGCAGGGATGGAAATCTCAGATGCCACCCTGGACAGAGAAAAAAAGGATGAATATTAATGGGTTTCCACCCTGAAAGAGTTAGAACATCTGCACCATTTGGAAAATTATTACCAGGATACCACACAAGCCATGGTGTTCTTGAGGAATGAGTTCCAAGAAACTTATGATAAATTTGCAAACGAGAGACATCTATTCACTGCAAGAATAGTCGAGTACCAAGAAGAAACGCTCATGGTGTTGGAAACATGTAAAGATATGGAGAGTTGGTATGAGAAAGCACACCAAGACATGGAAAGGATCAAATACATCAACGTCGTTCAGGAGGGACGATATGCCAAAGAGCACGACATTTGGGTACTCAGAGATAGTAGCATCAATTGCATAAAGAAATCGATTGAATACTTGGTGAGAATGTCCCAAGAGTCTCATTGAGAGATCCTGGAAAAGTGGGATGAGTGCGAAATGAATTAGACCAAGGTCAAACAAGCGATGAGAGACATCGTCTTTTCGAAATTCATTACACCTCATGACTTTGTTGACTTGTGCGACAACGTCAAAGTATATATCGAACAAGACTCATCGTGGGCTACATACATAAAGAAGGTGGTGAACATGGCACCAGGAGAAGTGCAACACTTCACAGAGCATCCGATCAAGGCTCAGATAGTTCTAAAACAGTTACCGGTTAAGTGCCAAAATATTCAAATATCGGGCAGATGCAATAGAGATCAAGGAGATCCTTTTGGCCCCGATGGATCAACACATGTTTTCGTACGCTAACACATGCGAGGATTTTTTTTTTCCAGTGGTCAGAGTACGAGAAGAGTCACCCGCTCAAATGAAACCATTAGATGAATTTTGAAGAATGAAAGAAGAAAGCTCCATGTGGCGAGTTTTGATTTACTTAGCTACACTTTAATTGTTATTTTTAGTTAATTTTATGTTATAAATAAGAGCATTGACCAATTAGTTAAAGGTCAATGATTGTTGCAAAGACCCTCATTTTTTGGTTATGTTAAGAACTATTTCAGAGCTACCTTTAATTGAGAAGTCCTTTTGGGACGAGAGACAAGTTTGTGTTTTATTTATCAATAGTGTGTATGATTGGATGTGGAGAAGAATTATTTCTTATTTCGTCTCATGAATGGATGTTGTAATGAGTAAGAGCTACTAAAATTGTTGATAAGTTATCTGATGCAAATGTTTTACAGTTCTTATCTTTACTGATGAACATAAATCGTTGTGTTATTATGTGATTGATGATCAGAGTTGAGTGAATTATTTTAATTTCCATCGTTTATCGCATGCATGTTTTCTTCTGATAAATTGTATCTCAATCAGTAATTGGAACACCCGTACGGTTAACGTATTAGTACTAGGCTTGTGGTAGATGATTATTGTATGCATGCTAGAGGGAAAGGGTTATCCCAATCTCATCCTTTTATTTAGTATTTAAGTTTGTTCCCACTTTGTCACTTAGTTGATTTATACCAACTTTATCTTATATCATTCCCACCTAAGAGAAAATACAAAAAGAGAACGTCTGAACCGAAGGAGAAAGCCTTCACAAGAAAATGTAAAGCCCGTCGATTAATTGGTCGGATTGCAAGATTCAGTGAACTATTCCACCATTAAATGCTACAAAGTCTAATTGGGCCTCGGTGGCAGGTTTGGTTCCTGCTATTGAGTTAAAGGGGAATTAGGACCCCTCAACAAGTAGCAGTGGCAGGTTCAATCTATATTTATATTTCTAGGAGGAAAGAAGGGGAAATGAAAGGGAGTTGGATCTTCCTTTAGGTTGGTGCCTGTAAATCAAGGGGTTGGATCCTCCTTCCAGTTGGAGATGGAGAATTTAGGGAGTTGTATCTTCGTTTAGGTTGGAGCCTCCTTCCAGTTGTATTTGGAGAAGATATGGAGTTGTAGCTTCCTTTAGGTTGGATCTTGTAAACTCAGGGGTTGGAGCCTCCTTCTAGTTGGTGTTGGATAATATTGGAAGTTGGTGCTTCCTATGAATGCAATCTTGACATAATATAAGAAAATTGTTCTATGGTTTTCTCCCATTTGGGTTTCCATGTAAAATTCTTGTGTATTGTGTATATGTGGTTATTTTTTATGAATTTTTTAATGGAACTAATAATGCAATGTTTACAAGTTGTGATTGAAAATTGTAAAAAGTGATCAATACTAATTCCCCCCCCCCCTCTCAGTATTGGTGAATATTCCAACACAAGGATGGATCAGGTTTAGTAACAGTTAGCAGCATTGAGTATCCAGTTGCAAGAGTTGGCTAAAGAGAAGGAAAATTGAAAAGAAGTACGGTGCATTACATGCATAATGGAAGGTCATCATAAGAATGAGTGTCCAACATTTAAGGAGTATTTGGCTACAGGAGCTCCGAATCCTTTAGGGGTATGGTGTGAGATATATAAAATGATGGGTCATCATCCTTATTCTTTCCTATTTATGAATAAGTACCATATCACTGTTAGAAACATTTTTTTTTAATTTGTGTAAGTGCGTCAAACATGATGAAAAGGAATGTTGTGCATTTGATCTTCAGACAGAACAAACTTCATATGCATACATAGTCGAAGGGGAAGAAGGAGTGGAAGGATGGGTATCACAGTATAATACTCTGAGAGGTCATAATCAAGAAGGAAGAGGGGGATTTGGAGGTTGTGGAAGAGGAAGATTTGGCAGAGGAACATAATTGATTATATGTTATAATGGTAATCATCCTGGGAATTTGGCATGAGACTGTATGAGTCCCTACATGACATGCACTTACTATATACAAATGGACCATTTGATAGAAGACTATCCACAAATGATCATGAAGTGGAAAGAAAACAGGAACCTGAATGTGCAAATGATAATTGTAGAGGAGTGCAACGAATGACTTAACGTAGCATCAGTTACGTGCGAAGGAGAGATAACATGAGTTAATGCAATAAAGAAAAGAAAGAGGATCAAGCAGTCGGTAAGGAAAGAAACAAATCCTCCTCCATTGTTAGACCCTGCAAAGGATAAATATGCATACAATCAAGCAAGGAAAGAACTACTAGAGACATAATGGATAACATTGACTTTCACTGCACCATCGGTGTATAACAGACCACATGTATATGATATGCCTCCAGTCCATGACCATTCAAAAAGGAAAGTTAAGAAGATAAGTACACTAAGAATTTTCTTGAAGAGTTTTTTATAATAAATGAAGGATGAGCCTGCATTAAATGCACTAAATGAGATGATCGATCAATGCACACAAGATAAAGAATCCCTTGTTGTACAATGAGAAGTTAACCAGGTACATCCCAAAAGAATGACATATAGGAAATTTCGACTGAATGCATAGATAATATATTATGACATGTATAATATCATTTAAGACTTGGGATCTCATGTGAATGTATTTCTGAATAATACATGGGTGATGATGGGAAAACCAAAGTTAATCTAGTCACCTATTCAGTTGAGGTTAGAAAATCAGCATAAGATTGTTCTGATTGGAAGGTTGTTAGGGGTAAATGTTAACATTTATGGAGTGTGCAATATAGTTTAGTTATAAGTAATCAGGATAGTAGATGGAAGTAATACTTATCCATCATTACTAGGACTTGATTGGGATTTTTATAATGAGAACTTGATTGATCTGAAGAAGAGACAGGTGATCTTTGAAGCAAGAGACTGGAAAGTTACTCTGCCATTATATTCCATAGAGGGGAGAAGATACATGGAACAGACAAAGGGAAAATAGATCAATAACCTTTATAATGTGACTCTGTGGATGGATGAATATGTGAACCCTACTGCTAATGGTGCACTCAGTTGGATTATGGAGATGAAGTATTAGTTACTACTCATCGGATTTAGAAGAAGCACTAGATCAGTGGCAACAAAGATTACATGAAATGTCGACAAGGAGATGTCCTCATATTACCCATGCATTACGATGCATTGGAACTGAAGTATGTGATCCCCAAAAGTATGATGGAACAAAATCCATAGACTCTTTTATAAAGGAATTTGAATTGCATATACGAGATCAACAAAAACTGTTAGTTTTAGATGTCATGCTAAAAGTGACTACTGCAAGATGGTGGGTTGCACATAAGGATAGAATAGGGGATTGGTATCAATGAAAAATATTGTTATAGGTCAAATTTGGTGCAGGAAAAGAATATATTATGTGGAATTATATGGGGTTGAGTTGTCCTACAGAGCATGTTACATAGTGCACTACAACATGAAGATCAATACCAAAGAAATAATTGACACACTTGTTTATACACACTTTGTATACGATTCTAAATAAATGGTACTTAGAAATGGAAGTGCATAGAGAGACAACAGATTGGGAAGAGTTGACTCACAACTTCAAGGTTACTTTCATTTTTGAAGATGATGCCCCTTAAGTAGATACAACTCTACAGGTTATCAAGGAAAATATATTTGCATTAGAATACTTGATAGAATTGATACCTGTATGTAGCACACATATATCTGTTGCGATGGTTCGAGAAGTTTTGGAATGCTATAATGTCACTAGAGAAGACCAGGAGGATGAAGATCCAAGAAATTTATAGGTACCATAAATTGAAGGAGAATGCACAGTAGAAGGTCCAAAGCTTGAATCTGTTGTAGATGCAAAACCATTGAAAATTTTCTAAGTGAATATTGTTACAGAGGATAAGCCCAAGTTTTCGAACATAGGAGATTACTGGAATGAAGAGACTGTTGAAAAGATTGTTGATTTACTGCACGAATATCAAGATCTTTTCCTGACTAAATTTTTAGAGATGAAAGGGATTGTTGGAGAGATAGGAGAGATGAAGATCGCTTTGAAGCCATATGCTAAGCCTGTGATGAAAATACCATATTGATAGAACCCAATATATAAGTATAAGGTGAAAGAAGAGATAGATAGGATGTTGCAAGTAGGAATTATTGAACCTATCACATATTCATAGTGGATTAGTCCGATTGTGGTTCATGATAATAAGACACGAGGAATCAAAATTTGTGTAGATTTGAGGAAATTGAATGATGCTTTCTTACATGATCCATTTCCTACCTTGTTTATAGATGAAGTCTTGGAGAATGTAGGAGGATAGGAAGCCTACTCATTCACTGATGGATTTTCAGGGTATCATCAGATTAAGATTTCATAGGAAGATAGACATAAGACTACAATTGCGATAGAATGGGGATTTTACCAGTACACAGATATGCCTTTCGGATTGAAGAATGCACCAACAATATTCTCTAGAGTGGTTGTAGCAACTTTTAAAGAGTTTATTCATATATTCTTGAAATTATACTTCAATGACCGGACAATGTTTAGTTTACTGAAATACCAAATTGAAACTCTATGATTGATGTTGGATGGATGCAGGAAATTTCATATATATTTGAACTTAAAGTAGTGCATATTTTGTGCATTGTTTGGTATTTTTCTAGACCATGTAGTATGTAAACATGAACTGTTGGTTTATCTTACAAATATTGTTGTGATTGTTGATTTTCCACTGCCTACTTAAGTGTGACAGTTACGAACAACGTTGGGCCATACAAGGTACTATAGGAAGTTTATTAGGGGATATGTGCAGATCACAGCTTGTAATACCCCTATTTCCCCCAGCTTGTAAATAAAATTATATTTTTCTAAAATGGTAGTATAAATATTTATGCTACTAATGTAAAAAGGAAAATGTTGGAAAAATACTAAGGGGAATTTCCTATATAGGTCATGAGGCCATGAGAGGGAAACAATGAGGAAATTTCCCTTGCTAATTTAAAATTCAAGAAAAATCTAGATTGTTCATTTTCTAGAATTTTGATTAATGGAGGAAATGGGTAGTTGAAATATCATCTTCCCACATTTATGAACAAGAATGGGTTTTGTACCAGAACTTCCTTGCCTCAAAATCATGGGTAGAAAAGTACCCATCTACATGATTCTAGGTTGACCCACGAATTGGGAGATTTGACCCACAAAATATTGCAAAAGAAGGAAGGAAATAAAGGGAAAATAATGGGTAGAGAGGGAGGAAGTAGGAGGAAGGGTCTGGTGACCATTTTCTAAAGAGGGATAGCATCTTCAACTCTCTGGTTCTGAAGAGAACCGAAAAACAATTTTTTTCGGGGTAGAGGAATTTGTTGGGAAACGTTTTCAATCCAAGATGATAAATGGGGTTGCAATAATATTAGTGACTAAGGAAGCACTCATTGCATACCCCTTGCTTGGTAGAGAGAGAAATGATCTACTAAATTCCTGTGGGAAGAGGAGAGTGGTCTTCATCCCTGGTTGTTGTTGAAAAAAAGCAAGAGTCTCTCTTAGATAATCATGACCTAGCTAGGGGGTGGCCAGTGGTAAATCCATCTACGAGTTTTTGTGCCTATGGTTGGGTGGAAAAGGGAACCTCTTTTAGCAGTTGCAACATTTTATCGTTCCTAGATAGATATATCTTTTCTAAATATCTGTAATGTTAAGCTAAGAGAAAGTTACAGACTGTGTTTTAAGAGATGTGTAAGTTTAATTTATGACAAAAGTGGCTTGAGAAATTTAAGTAAAATAAAGAGAATGTCTTAGCTGAAGATCATTTGATTTAACTCCTTATCCCTTGACACTCTATGTGCTAAAATACAATTTATGGGAGTGGATGTTGTGGATGACTGTGTTGTACAGTTTAATGTATGCTTGGGAAATGATGACCGAGCAATTAAAAATCTCTATAAAACATCTGAAAGAAGCGAGATTTACTTTTCTGCATATGACTATTATGTTTTAGTATGTCCTCAAATACTATGCTAGAAAGATTAGAGGATATTAGATCTCTGTGGAATTTAGGAAATAATCCCAATTATGGGAAAATATTAAAATTCCATATAAATAATTATCGAGGAAAAATAATTAGGACTTAAACATGAAATTGGTATAAATGAAATTAAAATACTAAAGTTCTTAAAATTCTATTTGGGGCATAAATAAACATTTATATTTAAGTTGTGCTAAATATCCTAAATTTGGGAACAATCCCCTTCAATTTTGGTTGTCAGTAAATCCTGGTAGAAACATCGAATTTACTGTAGAGGTAAATCTTTGTATTGGGACCATTTTCCATAAATTTAGTTAGAGTAGTAAAGCAAAGTAATAAGGAAATAAAATTTTACTCATTTACTCATGAGAAGGGAGAGATTATAATTATATTTAAATTTCCATGATGGAGAAAATTTCCTTGGAACATAAACTTTTATTTAATCTCTTTATAAAGCCTGGAAAACTATATTTTTCCTTTCCTTACTTTTATGTAAAAGAAAATACTTTTCCTTTAAAGCGTTCAAGTAGAAAAACTGAGTGAAACTATGGAAATATGTCTATATATGTTTATATACATATGATTATTATTATTAGTAGTAGTAGTAGTAGTAGTAATAGTAGTAGTATTTATTATTATGAAAATGCAGGTTAAAGCCCCTGGAGTGTAAAATACATGAGACCCAAAATAATATAATTATTATTATTATCATTTTAATGTCAAACACACCAGGGAATTAAATGGTGACCAAATTCTTTAGCCTTCTCGTAGCCTTCGAAACTCCGGGAGTTCGGAGCTCCAGGGATCCAGGGCATTTGGGGTGATAGAACTCACGAACCAAAGTCATCGAAGGCACAAACCTTATCTTCTCTATGCAAGGTTGCAAAAGATAAGAAATATGAGGAATGTGGTAGAGAGACAAAAGGGGTTGACTCAGAGTTCCCTCTCTCCCTCCCTTATTTCAAATATTAATAAAATATTGGAGGCTTTATAAACTTGGGTGCATTTTCCAAAATATAATATATATATATATATATAATGAATTTATTATGGCATTGCTATGTTATAAAGTACCAACCTTTTCCATTTTTAATTTAATATTAATGAAAAGTCATGTGTAAGCGTGGGCCCTTAGGGAGTTCGGAGCTTTGGGACTCTAGATGTTTGGGTATGATAGAAGGAACAAGCAAAAAGGGTCGAAGGCCCAAACCTGTCTCCCCACATTCCAAATTTTGCATGAATATTAAACACATTTAAATTAAACGAGTTTCTATTGATGTGAATGATTATATAAATGTTTGGTGTGGTTAATTTACATCATGATGTGATATAATTAATATCATATTGCATTATACGATAACCTAAGTGGGACCCTCTTTGTAACTCCGACGTTTGGGATTTGGGTTCATAAAATCCTAATGTGGAATCTTCGATGAATTCTAGAGGCTTAGGTATTAACGGGAATTGATAATCCTAAGTGCCCCCTTTGATATAAATTAATTATATTATAATATAATTAATAAAAGGATAATTTGTGGTTGAATATAGTTAATCACTTTTCCCAGTAAATAAATAAATATGCATATATTTAGATATGTAAGTTAAATTACGTAAAAATGTGGCATGGATGAATTGAATTATATACCTTATTTAAGGTTAATCAAATTAAGTATATTATGGAGAAATTGTCCTCATTATGTTATAATATAATTACTTATAATTATCATATGAGTAATTTATTGAGATAGTGTTAAACTACTTCTAAGAGGGAAAAGAGAAAGTAAAGATTTCATTAATTACTCGGCCATGGGTATTATGTTAAGCAAAAACATTATACCCCATCCTTTAAAAAGGTACTTAGGGGTCGGATGTGTGACACAACTCCATTGGAAAAGTTGTTGAAGAAGGAGGTAAAACTCTAATAGAAT
>SNQJ01S0001581.1:71655-101256 GCA_010110895.2 Picea sitchensis
GCATTCTAAAGTTTGCATGAATATTAAACACATTTAAATTAAACGAGTTTCTATTGATGTGAATGATTATATAAATGTTTGATGTGATTTATTTACATCATGATGTAATATAATTAATATCATATTGCATTATAAGATAACCTAAGTGGGACCCTCTTCGGAACTCCAGCGTTCGGGAGATTTGGGTTCATAAAATGCTGATGTGGAATCTTTGTTGAATTATGGAGGCTTAGGTATTAATGGGAATTGATAATTCTAATTGACCTATTTAATATAAATTAATTATATTATAATATAATTAAGTACAATTATATTATAATATAATTAATAAAAGTATAATTTGTGGTTGAATATAGTTAATCATTTTCCCCAGTAAATAAATAATATGCATGTATTTAGCTATATATGTTAAATTACGTAAAAATGTGGCATGGAGGAATTGAATTATATACCTTAATTAAGGTTAATCAACTTAAGTATATTATGAATAAATTATCCTCATTATGTTATAATATAATTACTCGTAATTATCATATGAGTAATTTATTGAGATAGTGTTAAACTATTTCTAAGAGGGAAAAGAGAAAGTAAAGATTTCAATAATTACTAGGCCATGGGTATTAGGTTAAGAGAAACTTTTATACCCCATCCCTTAAAAAAATACTTAGAGGTCGGATGTGTGATAGAGTGGTATTCAAGTGGGAAAGAACACTTGGCCTACTTGGGCTCATAAACGAGTCACATAAAATTTTATTAGAAATTTTAAGGGAGAGGGATCCCTACCCTACCCTATCTAGTATAGCATGACTTAAACAATAGGTCTGGATGGGCCAAAGAATAGTCGCAAGACTAGTTTACCAATGCTAAGATGAGCCTGTTAATAGTGGTTACTGTCGTAAGGAGATTATCTGCATAATCTACTTGAGGAGAAGGATTTCATATTGAATTCTCAAGATGGTGGCAGGAAAAGTGTGGAAGAGAAATCATGGCAGCAGAATCAAAACAACGTAATCACGACAACAACATGGTTGGGGTCTATTTATGAGAGATATGGCACATCTCGTTTGAGTTTGTTTGGACAGGTTGTTGTTAAAGCTTATTTGTACAGGTTTGGTGCATGGTTGATGCACTTTTTGATGGTACAGATGGAGGTACAGGTTGATGCATGGTTGATTCATGGTACATTTGGGTGAGGCTATTGGTACAGGTTTTTTAGTGGAGGTTGATTGGCACAGGTTATTGGTATAGGTTGAAAGTGGAAGTGGTTGATTTAGTGACATTGATAGGTTGTCTACATTTGACATTTATATTTCAAGGTGGTTGGATGGGGAAAGGATAGGTGGTTTTAGCCACCTTCTGGTTGTAGCCGGATAACATATGGGATTGTAGCTTCCTTCTGGTTATAGACTGAGAATTGGGGAGTTGTAGCTTCCCCCAGGTTGTAGTCTGGGAAACTAGGGGGTCAGAGCCTCCTTCCAGTTGTAGCTGGAGAATTGGAAGTTGGTGCTTCCTTGAATGTAATTGTTGACATATAAGAAAAACATTATGTGGTTTTCTCCTGCATTTGGTTTCCATGTAAATATTAATATACTATGCTTTGTGTGGATGTGTTTATTATTGTTTATTATGCATTGATGAATGTTAATGCTTATGATATAGTAATATATCCATGATGAAAAGATGAGCATGGTTGAATAAGTAAAATAATATACACTGTGGTTTAAAGGATTAATAATTGGTATAATTTCTCATTACTGATTCACCCCGCCTCTCAGTAATCCAACAGTTTTTTCATTATTCTAGTTTTTATATATACACAATGGGTCCACATATGAACCCTATGCAAAACTTTTAACCAATGGGTTAGGGGACACATAGACATGTGCATAACATGAAAGATGTGCATGCACATGCACACACACATATTCTTGCTATATACTATATGTATATGGTAGAAATAGTGTGTAGCATGGTATACATAGAAGTATATCATGTATGTGTTCTTGTAATTTTATATGTGTGAGAATGTATATATAATAATTAAAATGAAAATGGTATCATGTGTTGCATTTTTTAGATTCAATCAATGCATGCATTGTTGAATTCATCTAGAATTTCATTTATGGTGATGAGGGCCTTTAGCATGCCATGTATTTAATGTTGTTACTCTCACATTAATTCGATGCAAATGATTCCTTTGATTGAGAAATAATACTTGTATAATAAAGAAAATTAAATTTTATCTTTCATATTTCTGTCAAAATTCATTACATCTAGTCAATTTTTAAATTTCATTATTATTATAAAGTTTAATTGTCGCCGTAGAATTTGTAAATAGTTTAATTGTCGAACTTCATTTTAGAATTCACATTTGATTTAATTTTATTCTAATGGTTTCTATATGAATTTTTATTTGATTTATTCTTTGAGTTTTGATTTTAATTATTGTTGTGGAATTTAAAAATCAAGTTGATTGTTAAATTTACCTTTCGATGATTTTATAAAATTAGTTTATCTTGATATCATCATAAGATTTAAATTTATTAATGTCATAGTAGGATTACATGGAATCAATATGATAATGATAACATTAGTAAAAGTTTAGAATTTTCCTATTATGTGGGAATTTCTATAGGGTTGACCAACTACTATTGAAGGTTTGTTTAAGTTTCTCAAGGATTGCGGGCCCTTTGTCAAAGTTACAAGGTAAAGGAGTTAAGTTCCTCTAGACAATGCTTCAAAAATAAATATTTTAGGAACTTAAAAATATCCTCATGTTTGCACCCATAACAATACTCTCTGATTTTGACAAGAACTTCTTGTTGTGCACCAATGCAAATAAGGAGGGCCTTTGAATATTACTCATCTAGGAAGGGAGAATAATGAGATGTGAGTCAAGGAAATTTAATTTTCATGAACATAAGTACCTATCTCACGATCTAAAGATCCTTTCAATAATACATGTCTCGAAGTCATTGTGACACCAGTTAATCAACATAAAATTTCAATTATAGATAGATTATGGAAGCTTGAAATACTTATATACTCAACCTCAATTGAATGTGAAGTTGTGACTTAGGGTGGAATTTTTGAGAAACTATGAATATTACCTACTACACATAAAATTAAATGAATACCTAGTAGTTTATGTCATGATCTAGTGATTGCATACATGTGCGGTATTCCAAGCTTAATAAAACTTAAGGGTAGTAATTGGGATGTGATCTGAGGATAAGTGGCATCAAGAATTATTCCTAACCCTATTAAGGAGGAAGGATTGGATGAAAAAATAGTTAATAAAATATGAGGATTTTCATTTAGAGAAAAATGGGGTGCTTCTATGGAGGAATCAAATTTATGTACCATACCACAAAGACCTGAAAATGACAGTATTTCATTAAGAACACTACACCCCTTGTTTGGGACACCCAAAATACTAATGGACGTATCAAAGTATGAATAAACTATACTATTGGAAATGTTTGAGATTGGATACTACTTCCTATGTGGCATAGTTCTTGGAATGCTAATAGATCAAATTAAAACTTCTACATCTAGCCAAAAAATAGGAATCCCTAAAATATACCATCTTGGAAGTGGGATGAAATATCTATGGATTTCATTTCTAGGTTACCCAGTACCTTCAGGGGTAATGAATCAATGTTGTTAGTAGTTGATCGTTTGACAAATATATACCACTACATCCCAGTCAAGGCTACTCATGTTCATTGGATAAGTAGTGAGGTTGCATGGTGTACTGAAAGTAATTGTGATAGATAATGAATCAATGTTTACCTCCAAGTTTTGGTAGAGTTTGTTTCATGAATTGCACAAAAAACTAAGTTTTAGTATAGATTACCATCCAAAGACAAATAGTTAGATAGAATGTGTCAATAGAAGTATGAAATATATCCTCATAATATATGTAATGAATCAACCATGAAGTTGGGAAAACTATCATCCCTTAGTGGAATTTGGCAATAACAATGAATTTGGTCACTCGATCAAGGAAATTCCATTTTGAATCCTTGTATAGATGGAAGTGGACCTACCTTGTTAGTCAGGACAACATGGAAGTACAACATAATAAGGAATAGGTAACCCTAGAAGAAATGGAGAATATACTGAAACAAGTTCAAAAAATATAAAGACAACATAGAATCGACTAAAGAAATATCCAAATAAAATGATATCAAAATGAAGCTTCAAGCCGGTCGAAGAAAGTTTATTCCTTATATTTAAGAAAAAAATGAGTTATTTACCCTCAAGGGAATTCAGATATTGTAGACATTTTAAGATATTAGTGTAGATGGGATTCATTGCTTACAAAATGTCCTTACCACCACACCTGAACATTAATTATTTTTTTCATATATCTTTCCTTAATAAATATGTTTGTGACCCTAACCATGTGTTGTATTTTGATGCTATATAGATGAAGGAAATAGGGGAATTTCTCACTTAGCCCTTGGTGATCATTGGCAATAAGAAACAACACTTGTGGAATAAAGTAATGAATTGGGTCAAGGTTCGTTGGAAACACTACTCAAAAGATGATGACACTTAGGAATTAGAATCATAAATGAAAAAAAAAATTCCTTTTTTTTCTGATAATGACTTGGTTATAGGGTCGTAGCCCTTGCTAGAGGGGGAGGATTGTAACATCTTGTTTTTTAACTTGTTGATTTATTTTTGGTTATGAGCATGAATGATAAGAGATGGTGTTATAGACTCATCATTCCCTCATTTCATTCTTCTATTAATGATTGGTTATGATAGACATAGATATTTATGTGATTTCTTGAGCATTGTTATTCCTCATTAATGATTTACTTAGCATTGATTTTCTTGATAATAGCTATGTAAATTTGATGTTCTTTGGTAATGATTTAGCATGATTAGTATTTGATAATAAACCTATCTAAGTAATTATATGGATAGATATTTATATCACTTGTTGAATAACACACACCTTCATGTACCTCCTTGTTATGATGTTCTTGATTTTTTATGATAATGCATGTGCATTGGTGTAACATCCCCAGTTTTAATCCTTGTGAATTATAATGAAATTGTATAAATGTGATTTAGGCTGGTAATTGGTACATTGAAATAATTAATAGAATAATAATCATTGGTTTTAATACGAGAGGGATAGTAATTATGGGGAGCTATGATTCCACAAGAGAAGGGGATAAAGGGGGGTTGAAGGGAAACCCATTGTCATTTTCTTGAGTTAATGTTCCATTACCATATAATCCTCCCTTTGACTTGTTAGACACTCAAACCTTGAATTCATGTAAGAGGGTGGGTGTGAGAATTCACATCCCATAGTTATTGGGAGCATGGGGATAAAGTACAATCAACATTGGAGAGTGTGAGAGTCAACATGCATGGGATAAAAGGAAATTTGAATGGAAAACGAGGGGATTTTTTACATGTTGATTTTAGGGAACAAGAGAAGTGCTAAGTGTTGGGAAGAGAACAAGCTATGTGTTAAAAATGCAAATAAAAATAGAACAACAAAAACTCATTCACATAGAGCCAATGTTTATCTTGGAAACCCTTAACCGAGAGAACCCACACCTCATTAGATATCTATTAACCTTGGCCAAACCGACCAATCCAAGCCAACACCGACCACTTGAGGATACTAGAGGCTTCTTACAGTGGAGTATCTCAATCCATTAAATAGGCTTCATTAATTACAACCCTGATTCTTTTACTAGATTTAGATTACAATGCAAAGACATGCACGGCCTCGAGATAGCCATGCAAATAAATGCATGGATTGGATATAGCCATGTGGATACATGCATAGCCATGCAAAGACATGCACGATGTGGAGATAGCCATGAAACAACATGTAAATGATCACATCAAATGCCATGGGAAAATACCATGGGCCCATAAACAACCAACATTAAACCCAACAATGAATTAATCAAGGTTATATTAACTAATTTATGACCAAGACAAGATTAACTCAACATTCCCCCATTTAAACTTAAATTGGGATAAACACCTACCCACCTAAAATTTTATAAACTGGGTATCAGGAATACAACAAGCCCCCTATCACCTAGGTCTATTTCTAGACTCTATACCAATGAACCATCAAACTAGGGGTATGAATGCCTAAATAGGTCTTATAGCTATAGGTCCATTTACATGTGATAAAATACAACACCATAAAAATAATTATAATTGTATGCCCAATCAAATGATGCAATTAAAAATCAAATTATTTCATTGAAAACATCCCTCATTCTCCAAATACAATTGCATAGACCAATTACTTATCTTACCACTATATTCCCAAGAACATGATTCAAGAAGCATCTACTAGATTCTTTACCATCATCCATCCTTGCTCCAAATACAGTTAGCCAAAGAACTCATTCACCAAGTACTTATTCCTTAATGCACTTATTCTTATCCTCCACGTCGATTCATTGTATGCTCGAGTATATGATGTAAGAAGAATCTACTAGATTATTTACTATCACCCCTCCCTACTCTAAATACAATTACCCAAAGAACTCATTCATTGCGTACTTCATCCTCAATACACTTCTTCATATGCTCCATTTCCATGTGTCATTCACCATGGTTCATACACCCATGAACCATCATTCAATTTGTGTGCATATCTCACTTTACCAACAATTTCATAAGCATGGATCTCAACATCAGACCAATCTCGTTGGAGAGTCTAGGTCTACCCAGATCTGATACCATGTTAAAAACTGAGAGAGGAATAGCACAACAAAAAGTGATGCACAAAGAGCCTATATTTTTCATGGAACCATTAACCAAGGGAACAATCACCTCCATATATATCTATTAAACTTGGCCAAATCGGCCAACACCAACCATTTAAGGCTACCAGAGACTTCTTACAATAGAGTATCTCAAGCCATAAAATAGGCTTCATTAATTGCAAGCCTAATTCTTTTACTAGAATTAGATTACAATGCAAATTCATGCATGGAGTAGAAATAAACATGCTAATACATGCATGGACATGCATACCCATGCAAAGACATGCATGGTGTGGAAATAGCCATGCAACAAAATAAAAAGACTCACATCAACTACCTTGGTAAAATATGATGGGTTACACAATACCATGGGCCCGTAAACAACCAATGGTAAAACCAACAATGACTAAATCAAGGTTGTTTGGTTCATATTTTGTTGTAAAAAAACCACCTTGCACACCTCCTTTTCACCCATTTTCCCTTTATTTTTGGCATTTTTGTACCCATTTACACTAAGTCAAATTTTAATAAATGATTAAAGAAGAAATTATTAGTTTATTTCTATTTTTTAATTTCAGAAGAAGAAATATTGAATTTTTGAGTTTTTATCAATCTTTTACGAGAAACGTTATGTTCCAGTAATAGCTCTGAGGTTAGCATATTTGCAGGTCGAGTCAGAGGAAATGGACACATGGGTTTTGTTCTCAGCCTTCACACCATGGATCATGTCCTCTTGATGCACGAAAAACAACTCAGATTCCTACCCATCAACGTGTGGCCAAGACACACACTCCACAAGGATAATGACATCAACATGAACACAAATTCATTCTTCTCATGATTTTTGGACAAAATTGCTCATATTGAGATCAATCCAGCATAGATAGGAGGTTGACAGGTCCTTTCATTACTCCAGAGAGGGTTTTTAGGTTCATCAGTTACATTTCATGATGTATAAATATGTTAAACTATGAAAATTTAAGGGAGTCAAATTGGAGAACTTATGAAACATTGTGTAACTACTTTTATGCTTAATACCAAGATTATGATTTCCTCTATTTAGTTTTATTCACCTATGCATGCACCAGCTCAGAGGGCCCCCATTTTTGTTTCATGTGACAACATTTTACAACAGTGTGTGAGTTTTGTCTCTTTGCATTCTCTTTAATTTGCAACATTTCCTTTATTTAGTTGCTATTTTTTTATTTTTTTTAACTTTAGATAAGATCTATCTAAGTTTTGTATTTGTTGGAGTTCTTTTAGGATTCTATTTTTTCTTGTTGTTATAAATAACAATAAATCATTTCCATCCTTCATTGACAACTTAAAGGGATTTCTCATAGTACTGCTACAATCTTCCTTAGACCATTGAGTCCCGAGGAAACACTATAGCCTATTTTGCAACTAGTTGGAAATCACAAGTGGTCATTTGATTGGTTGGATTTGAAATTTAGAATAAGGTTTTTTCATTCATCAATGCATATGTTTGTTTTAGTATTCCTTAATTTCATTGTTTCACAATTAAACATAGTATTATTGTAGGGAGCCACCTCTTGATTGGGCTACTTACACTTTATAGTCACCAGAGTATTATTGTAAATAATTTTACACTTTCCAATCAACATTTATACCATTGAAAGTGTGATAGATATAGCTCATCACTTAAGGAGGAAAAATTCACTCTACAATATGATTTTCAACCAATAAGACTGTGATGATTAACTGAAGGGATATAACACTTTTGAATCTTATGTTTTTCTTTCTTATCTACATACATATTCTTTTAAGTTCATGGTCAACCTGAGTCTAGTTACAAGGATGTTTTCATTCTTTTGAAATAATTTCCCTTTGTGACCTAATTGTCTACCATTGAAGGCATGAATGCTGAAATAATTGGTTCATTTTTATAGAGTTAGTTTACATAAGTATTTGGTATCATTTCTTGAAAGTGTTCTTTGAAGAATTAAAATTGATTTTAAGACTAGTACCCTCACATACAATGAAAGTGCCTTGTAACACTACCAACCCTATATTGATAATTTAATGTCTTAATCTATGAAAATGAATTATTGAGATGACAAAAACCCTCATTACTTAAATTTCTCGCATGTACAAAAAAGGATACAGAGAAAAAGAGTGTTGCAGAAAGCTCAAAGTAGATACAAACAAAAGACATGGTTGAACAATTTGAATATCCAAAAGAAACACTAGAAGGTTGGAATAAATATTTTTGGATATTTTGAAACAATAATATGGTTGATGATGAATCTCACATTGGAGGAGGAAGAATACCAAGAATATAAGGTGAAGGTAAAAGAGGATCAGGAGGTGGGGAGGAAAGACATAGAATACTAAGAAGAGAAGGAGAAAGGGAAAGGATACCAGAAGAGAGAGGAGAATGGGAAATAGGTTTGAATGATGTAGGAGAAAGAGGAAGGATATTGAATGGAAGAGGAGAATGAGAAAGAGGTCTAAATGATGCAGGAGAAGAAGAGGAATATGTTAGTTTTGGTTTTCCTAGATTAGATGTACCTGCAGATTTTGGAAATGAATTAAAGATTAAAAACATTCCTCCTTTTTCTATTCCTAACTTTGATGGTATGTTCTCTGAAGATACAGATGGATTTTTATTTGAATTTGATATATTATGTTGTACTTATGGATATACATATGATTCTCATAAACTTATTTTGTTTCCTATCTCTTTGAAGAACACTGCTTTAAAATGGCTTGTGGGGCTAGGAGAAAATACTATTGGGTGTTGGGATACTATGAGGAAGATTTTCCTTAAGAAGTATCAATCTTACTACAAAACAAGAGATTTTGAGGAACATGTTTTCAGGATGGATCAGATGAAAGATGAGAACTTAGAGGACTACTTGGAGATATTTTTGTACAATTTGCATAAATAGAAAAATAATTCTTAAAAATTTTAAATTATTTGTACAGTGTTTTTAAAATGCATTCGTGATGAATATATTAATTTTATTAATCTCACGAGAACTGGTGACATTTTGACTTTACCTTTTGAAAAAATTGTTGAAATGTGCAGGAAATACTCCAGGGGTAGAGCTAAGGCTGGAAATAGATCGAGAGATTCCCTTTCCAAAGTCACCAAATCCACCATAGGGAGTATAAATAGGGAAAAATAGGCAAATTATTGGGAAATTTTAAAACTGATCTTTTGAGTACATTAGGATCTCAGATTGACACATTGCAGGCCAAAAAGAAACAAGAAGAGAAAAATGAATCTTTAGCATCTTTTTGTTGTTTTTCTTCGATGTAAGAAAAAACATCCACTTAGAGAATGTCCTTTAGATATCATTCAAGTTTTTGGAATTTGTGTAGAAAACCATTGAAAAGAAAATTTCCCATCATTGCTAGAACTCAAAGTGGTTTTCAAAGGTGAAAGCATAGTAACAAAATATCTTTATTATGTTGCACCAAGAATACCATGGTGGCCACACATACCAGCTATGCTTCAAGATCCTACTCAACAATTTTATTCATATAATAATCCAAATGTTGTACAAAACACATGGAATATCCCTTTGTGATGGCAAGCATGACCTCCTTAGTAGACTCAAAACCAACCTTTTCAACAAAGTTGGCGAGTATATTCTAAAGGGAACTAGCCTCCCTACAACCCTCAAACATCATATCAACCATATCAACAATATTATTTTCAACAACAAACTTTACCATTTCAACAACAATCTTATCCTTTTCAATGACAACCATACCCACAACAACAACAAATTCCACCCTCTTAATACCCATAATTAACTCAACAACCATACTTTATGCCTCCTCCACTACAAATAACTCAACTACAGTAGCTCCATATTTCATATAACCAACCACTTCCCAGACCTACTCAATTTCCATCACAATCGGTAGCTAATCTTAATAATAAAGTGGAAAGACCTGATTATAATGTTGAAGAAGGAACATTGTCTACTTGCATAAAAAAAAATTTACAAGCCATCCACTTAAGGTCTAGTAAAACGCTCCATAAATAAAACCCCGTAGTTGTAAAAGAAAAACAAAAAGAAACTCCTAATAAAACTGACACTATTGCACAAAATTCAGTTGAAATTCAAAAGGAACAATCACAATTAATCAAAATATCTCCTTTCCTAGAGAGGTTAAATTTGAAAAAATATATAACTCCTTCTAAGCATGATTTCTTAAATGAACTAAATAGCATATGTGTTAATATTCCCTTATTTTAGGCTATAAATAACATACCTATATATACAATAAAAATTAGTGAACTATGCCTTAAGAAATCAAGGAAAAAGAAGAAGGATCCAATAACAATGCAAGTTGTTGAAAAACTAGCTAGCCTAATGTCAAAAAATATCATAGTAGAAAAATATTTTGATCCAGGATTACCAATTATTACCATGTTAATCAACAATATCTCCATTAAAAACACATTAATTGAATTAGGTGCAATGATTAACATGATGACCATGGAAACAATGCAAAAACTGAATATTTGTAATCTTCGACTTACACCTACAATATTGGATATGGAAGATAGATCTCAGGTAAAACCAGAGGGTGTAATAGATTATATCATTGTATCCTTGGATTCATGGGAGTGTCTTGTATACTTTGTATTTTTTCAACCAAGATATAACATGGATGGACACCCTCTTATACTTGGAAGACCCTGGTTGGAAAAAATTGATGCTCTTATTAGTTGTAGATCATAAAATATGATTATTTCAATAGGGAGTGAAAGAAGGAAAGTAACTCTTTATCCACTTTATAGATCTATTACTAAACTAGAACAAATGCCATGGATTGAAGAAATATACTCTAAGGAATAAACTATTCATGTATTAATCAAGCTATAAATTTCAAAGAAGAGAATGATGAGAATGTACTTAATCACCTCATTTCCAATCTAGATGCCATAGAGAAATTTGAATATTTACAACAAATATTCACTAATAATATTTTGGAGTAAAGTTTTTAGGAAAATTGTACAACAAAATCTTTACAATCTTCATTTGAAACTATATTTCTTGTAAACACAATATCAGAATCACACAGTAAAATCATTGATAGTTTTCCATGGAAATGCTTGAACATCAATTCTAATTTGGAAAAATCCCAATAAGAAAGGTTAATTCAATTACTGCAGAAATATTCTATGGAATTTTCCTGGGATTACACAAAAATGCGAGGTATCCACCCAGATACTTGCACACATCGCATCTACATATAAGAGAATGTCAAACCTACTAGACAACCAAAAAGAAGAATGAATCCAATTCTAACAGAGATAGTGAAAGAAGAACTTCAAAAACTACTAAAAGTAGACTTTATCTATCCTATCTCGGATAGCCAATGGGTTTCTCCCTTGGTTGTAGTTCCCAAAAAGAATGGAAAATGGTGACTATGTGTGGAATATTAAGAATTGAACAAAGCAACTATAAAAGATTATTTTCCTCTACCCTTCATTGACCAAATCCTGGACATGTTGGTAGGAAATAAATATTCTTCATTCTTCGATGGGTTTATTGGCTACAATCAGATCAAAATATCCTTTAAGGACCAATATGAAACAACATGAACCTATCCCTAGGGGACATATGCATATAAATTCCTACTCTTTGGGTTATGTAATGCACCAACCACCTTTCAAAGGGAAATCTTGACCATTTTTTCTCATTTGATACATGAATGTATAGAAGTTTACATGGATTAATTTTCAACGTATGGAGATGATTTTGAATATGCTTTGAGTAATATGGACAAATTTATAATAAGATGCCTAGAAACGAATCTAGCACTTAGTGATGAAAAATATCTTATGATGAAAACTAAAGGAATTGTGCTTGGACATCACATGTCTCGTGCATGAATTAAAGTAGATCTAGCAAAGATAAATATCATTGTCAAATTTCCAATTCCATCAAATCAAAGAGATGTTATAATTTTTCTAGGATATGCAATCTATTATTGTAGATTGATAGGAAAATTTAGTAAAATAGGCTTGCCTTTGTTTAAATTACTTGTTAAATATGCAAAAATTTATTGGGATATTAACTGCCAATTTGCTTTCCAAACTCTGAAAAAAAATATTTCACCAACACCAATATTGAAGGGACTAGAATAGAGATTACCATTTCACATCTCCATGGATTCATTTGATACAACAGTGGGAATAGTACTAGGAAAAAAGGGAAACCTTCTAACCTATCCTATCTACTTTATCAATAAAAAATTAACTCTAGTTGAGCTCAATTATACAGTGACTCAAAAGGAGATGTTGGCAATAGTCCATGCTGTAAATAAATTCCAACATTATATTATTGGATATGAATTATTTGAACATACAAACCATTTTTCCATTAAATAATTGATGAATAAACCTATTACAAATGGTAGAATAAAAATATGGTTGTCATCGTTGCAGGAACTAAATTTTATTGTCATAGGAATTCAATATTATTGTTGCATAAATTCAATATTATTGTTGTAGGAATTCAATATGTGTCTAGTGGAAAAAACCAGGTTTCTGGCACCACTAGACTTGAATTTCTATTTTAAAACCATGTGACTGGAGGGAAACATTTCACATTGAATTATTCTTCAATAATTACAAGATTTGCTTAAATATTGTAACATTCTAGAATTTGTTGAAAAAACACTAAAGGAAAGAGGTTAGACATTAGATTTCAGAGACTGTTTCTAAATTTTTATCAACAACATGGTCCCCTATGTTCTCATAAAATTTTAGTTCTTCTAATGATAAATTCTTGCAAGAGAAATTATGAGAATTTGATTTTATTTTGAGTCATTAATCAAGTTATTTTTTACTAATTTAATACTCAAATAAGAATGAATATTGATCAAAAGAATTGTTGAATGAAGACATTACAAAAGACATCCAAATAGAAGGAATTCAATAGGCATATATCCAGGGAGAAAACATTCCATCAACATACAATTTGAAGCCATTAGAGGAACATTCCAGCTGCAAATTCATAAGCATAAGCATCTGGTACAAAAATGTTCGATATTTTTGTTTTGTTATTTAGAAAATGGAATAAAATTAAAAATTACTTTTAAATCCTTTATAGTATTTTATCATCCATAATCCTTTAAAAATTAATTTTAAATTCTTTATAGTCTTTTATCATCCATAATCCTTTAAAAAATATTTTTCAATCCTTTATAATCTGTTATCATTCATAATCCTTCATCCTATCCATAATCTATCTCACTCATTATTTCTATCACAATTTATTTTATATCATACCTATCCACATACTACCCATACTTTTATCACCATAACCCATTTCTACTCTAAAGCTATCCATAACCATTATCCATCTTCTTATTTATCATAAACCACAACTAATAATGTTTTCCCCATTTCCCCATCTTTTCATACATCATTTTTATATAAATCATCTCATAGATATCCTTTCACACAGTCCATTCACATGATTCCTCATTATGATTGTGTGAGTTCACATTTTTACCTTTTACAAAAACACACCATATCCGGTGAAGGCATCAAATTTCCTATTTTCATGAAGAGGTTTCAAAATTTGTTGCAAGGGTTGGGGGAAACATACAAGAAGAGAAATTCGAGGCCAAAAGCCACAAATTTGCACAGAGGATGAAATAAACCAAGTCTATAAGTTACCATTACAGAGATAGAGGCTCTTCTTCCACACACATATGATGTAAAATCGACATGGACACACGAAAATAAAAGAGTAAAGGCACAATTAAGCAAAGGGAAAAGGTAATTTTATATCGACCATACATTTTTCAAACCTTCTACAGCATAAAATCAAAATTTAGGGTTTGCAAAGCATAGTTTACAGAGAGTAGGGTTTCAAAAATTTAAAGCAATATAACCAACAATATCAAGGATCGATTAGACTCAAATCTAAGAAAAGTTCTCAAGAAAAAGAGGTAATTCTATTAAGCTAAAATTTCTATGTTAATTCCATAAAATATAATAGGATAAGAATTTTAAATGGCTATGAGATTTGAACCACATGGAGTTAGTTTGGTTGGGGTTCATGAAGAATGTGAAAAAATATGAAGGAGGATAGGTTGGCTCGATTTATTTGGAAAATCTGAAGTGTATAATATAGAAGTAACCAAGGCATTTTCCCATAGTTTTGATGGAGAATGTTCCCAAATAGGAAACATTACACTACATATCTCTGAGAAATTATTATCTAGAATCATTGGGTTACTACAAACAAGAGAGAAGTGGTTCAATAACAAGTCTATGAAATAAAATTCTTGGATCCCATACATGTTGAGGAATAGAGGAATTTTGAATTGGACTTCTAGAGTTCCTAGAATCTAGCTCAAAGATCCTTGGAAGGATTTGGAATTTCTTATTCAGAAGTTTGTCACACGTGAAGGAATATTTAGCGTGATATTTATCTATCACATCAATTTACTAATTCCTTTTAAAGAATGAGAATCCATTAAATGTGCCATACTATTTGTTGAGCAGCCTTACTAAAATGGCTAAGTCAATTCAATGAAAAAGAAATAATGTTAAGAGGTCCCTTTATCATAATGGCCTCATTAAATTGGTTTTGAAACATGAGCTTTCAAAGAAGGTCATAGGATGGTCAGAATTTTTGGAAAACAATCGTTTTGAAGATGATGACAAAGGAACTAAAGAGCATGCATCAAGAAATGTCTCTCAAGAAATGGTTGGGAAACAAGAGCTAAACAAAAGAGAAATAAAAACAAAGCAAGTAAAGACACAATAGAATTCACAATGCCATTAAAGATAACAAAATATATGAAAATGAGACTTGAGAAGGAGAAATAAAGAAGGGAACAAAGACAACCATGATTTGACAAGATTGGAAAGAAGCCAAGAACTAAGTTTCAAAGGAAACCTACTCCTAAACTTAATCAAAGTCAACAAAAGGGCTATGATTATATAGAAACCCTGGAGAAAGGAGAAGGACAAACATCATCAACCAACAAAGTACCTTCCATTATGGATAGTATCACAGGAACATCGCAAGCAATAAATTCAAAGGATCAAACACCACTCTCTACCTGGATGAAAAAATCAAAATTGAAGAAAAATAAGAAAGAGGTAAAGAAAATCAAGGATGAAATAAAGAGATTGGAAATTTTAGATTCCTACATCAAGGATGAAAATGAGATACTCAAAAATAACACTTCACTCATTGTCAAAGGGAATGACCAACTAAAAGAAGAATTGAAGAAGCTCAAGGAAGAACATGCAACAATCACTCAAGGAAAGGTTCAAGAGACAGGGAATTCATCAAGAAGATACAAGATGAGAAAGAAATCATGATAACCTTGAAACCAAAACTAAAGAAAATTTTGAAATTTTTATTTTTCATAAGGGACATGCAAAAGTTCAAGTTTTGGGGAGATGTTGGGTTCATATTTTGTTGTAAAAAAACCATCTTGCACACCTCCTTTTCACTCATTTTCCCTTCATTTTTGGAATTTTTGTACCCATTTTCATTAAGTGAAGAATTAACAAAGGATTAAAGAGGTCATTATTAGTTTATTTCTATTTTTTTATTTAATAAGAAAAGATATTGAATTTTTGAGTTTTTATTAGTATTTTTACAAAAAATGTTATGTTCCAGTAATTGCTCCAAGGTTAGCATATTTGTAGGTCGATTCAAATAAAATGGATACATGGGTTTTGTTCGCATCATTCACACCATGGATCATGTCCTCTTGATGCATGGAAAACAACTCACAATCTCGCCAGTCAATGCATGGTCAACATGCACTCGCCACAAGGAAAATAACATCAGCATGAACATAAATTTGATCTTCTCATGATTTTTGGAGAAAATCGTTCATCTTGAGCTCAATTTGGCATAGATAGGGGTTTGGTAGGATATTCCATTACTCCCGAGAGAATTTTTATGTTCATCAGTTACATTTCATGATGCATAAATATGTTAAACTATGAGACTTTAACAGAGTCAAAATGGAGATCTTATGAATCATTGTGTAACTAATTGTATACTTAATACCAAGATTTTTATTTCTTCTATTTAGTTTTCTTCACATGTGCATGCACTAGCTTGGAGGGCCCCCATGATTGATCTGTGTTACAACATTGTACAATGGTGTGTTATTTTTGTTTCTTTGCATTCTCTTTAATTCAAAACATTTCCTTTCTTTAATTGTTATTCTATTTTCAAAAAACAATTAGATCATATCTATATCAATTTTGTATTTGTTGGAGTTCTTTTAAGATTCTATTTTTTCTTGTTGTTATAAAGAACTATAAATCGTTCCCATATTTCATTGAAAACTTAAATGGATTTCTCATAGTACTACTACAAGCTTCCTTATACCATTGAGTCCCAAGGAAACACAATACCCTATTTTGCAACTAGTTGGAAATCACAAGTGGTCACTTGATTGGTTGGATTTAAAACTTAGAATACAGTTTTGTCATTCACCAATGCATATGTCTGTTTTAGTATTCCTTACATTCATTGTTTCAAAATTAAACATAGTATTATTGTAGGGATCCACCTCTTGATTGAGTTACTTATACTTCATAGTCACCAGAGTATTATTGTAAATAATTTTACATTTTGCAATCAACATGTATACCATTGAAAATGTGATACATATAGATCATCACTTAATGAGAAAAAAATTGTGAATGTCTTAAACCTGCATAGAACAGATCTAGCTAGAAAATACTACACACATTTGCAGAGAGAAATTGAGAAAGAAGAAGAAGGAGAGAAAGAATGGAAGAATTTTGATTAATCGTGATGAATAATGAATAATTTACACATGATATACTTTGTATAACTCAATGAATGTGCATTGGAGGAGAACCAATGCACCATAGTGGTGGTCTAGAGTGAAATGGACACACAACAACAATTACGGGAGTGAACTGCGACCTAGTTTAGTCTCTCAGACAGTTACAGGAGTGAACTGCCACCTAGTTGAGTTAACTAGTCAACCAGTCTTCAGTTAACTGACTGAAAAATAAGGTGGTGAGGAGTAGATAATGGAATCAAGGGTAATGCACCAATATGGTGATGAAACAAAGGAAATTGTGCATTATCATGGTGATTATCCCAATGTTGCGTGGTGACAACACCAATGCAGCATCTAGACTCAACTCAACTAGTCAAACTGAAGTGTCAAATGAAGAGAATATTCTCCCATAAAATATAGGAGACTGGATAATTACTAATTATGACTAATAAACAAGGAAAACCTTAGGAAAAATAAATCATAGGTGTTTGTGAAGAAACTCCAACACCCCACTTGAACATCACTATGGTGAAAATAAAGAATGGGTCCCGACAACGAGGCCATGTTGGGTACCCAAATACAAACAATATAGTGAAAATAAAGTGAGGAAAGAGGGAAAAACTCATGAGACCCCCTCAGGAACAATGTATGTAGAAATAAGGGCTATACAAGGTACAATGTATGTAAAAATAAGAACTATAATTTCTAGGCAACTGTGTCATTCACTCCAAGACAACTTCGCAGAGAATGGAACTTTTTCTCAATGATGGTCTTTGTGAAGATGTTTGTTGTGTGTTCTGTTGAAGAACAAAAATGTAGGTCAATTATCCCCTCGTGTACTAATTCCTAGATATAGTGCATGTGGATCTCTATGTTCTTCATTTGTTGCCTCTAAAATGGATCTCTGTAGAACTTCAGAGTACTCTGTTTATCACACCAAATGACAATCATTCGATGAAACCAAATTCTCCACTCAGTGAGAAAATGTTGTAGCCACATAGCTTGAATGGTTATGTTAATGACCCCTTTGTACTATGCCTCAGATGAAGATAGATAAATCGCATCTTGCTTCTTTCTCAACCAAAAAATAGGCCCAGAACCAAGACTGAGTGAGTACCCAGATGTGGACTTGCGATCAATGTTATCGCCATCCTAGTCAGAATCAGTGAACCTGATGAGATCTAATGTTGATTATGCTTCATAATGAATCCAAAAGGTGATGGTTCCCTGTACATATCAAAGGATACGCTTTGCAGCCTTCCAATGTAGCTCATGCGGCTCTTGAATGAACCTGGAAACCGTGCCAACTACAAAGGAGAGGTCTAGTCTAGAGTGTGTTAGATACAAAAATATCCCCACTAGATGTCTGTACAGTGTGCTATCAACCAATGGAGTGTCCCTTCCATCCTAAAGTTTGACCCCTGATAGGAAATGAGTCAGAGCAGACTTGTAGTCTGTCATATGAAATCTCTCAAGGAGATCACGTGCATACTTGGCCTGAGACATTTTGATGCCTAATGCATTCTGACTGATCTCGAGTCCTAGAAATAAGTGTAGAGGACCCATGTCCGTCATTAAAAAACTGTCATGTAGAATCCTCTTGATTGCAGCAATCGCTGAATTTGATCAACCAGAGATCAAGAAATCAGCAACATACATTACTAAGAGTAGAAGTGAATCATTTTTCCTGAGAATGTAGACATTCAGGTCAGATTTACAATGTACAAAGTTTTGTGACAACAGGTAGGAGTCCATCTTAGTATACCATGCCCTTGGAGCCTTCTTGAGGCCATAAAGGGACTTCTTCAGTTGACATACCAAAGATGAGTCATGTATAAATCTCTAGGGCTGCTCCATATAGATATCCTCATAGAGATCACCTTGAAGAAATGCATTCTTCATGTCCATCTGATGGAATTCCCATTCCTTGGTTGCTGCAATGGCAGGTGTCAATCATATGGAATCCATCTTCACTACTGGAGCGAAGGTCTCATCATAGTCAATGTCGTGAACCTACTGAAAGCCTTTGGAAACAAGCCTAGATTTGTATTTGCTAGTTTTCCCATCCGCTGTGCTCTTGGTCTTGTAGACCCATCTGCATCTGACAAGTTTCCTCCCAGAAGGAAGGGGAAATAGATCCCAAGTCTAGTTCTTGAGGAGGGAGTTGTACTCCTCCTGAATGGCGGATTCCCAAAATGGATTTCCAGCAGCCTCACAATAAGACTGTGGATATGAATACTGAATCAAGACAATATTACTGGAGGGAAATGGTTCAGTGGCAGTGAGTGAAACATGAGGCTCCTCGAAATTAGATTGAGTCCTCCTAGTATCGACCGGATCACCAACGATATCCCCTGCATCCTGAAGAGTAGTCTGTGCCAACTTGGGCCTCTGCTTTGGCTCTGCAACTGCATCTGGACTCTCTGACTCTGCATATGACTGTACTAACTCTGTATCTTAATCATCCAAGTCCTCTAAATCAGAACTCTCATCTGAAGAAGAGTCGGCATGTGCATGCTCATCATCTTGGATAGGTGGAAGAATGAATGTCTCTTTATGCGGATGTTGAGGTACATGTGAGACACTTTCCTCGAATTGGTCACTTCGCTCAATGATGAGCCGGTCCTAGGAAAGATCAATAAGTCTATATCCATTCACACCATTGGAGTATAAAAAAAAATACACTCAGTGCTCTGTGGATCAAGTGTCTTCCTCTTTTCATAGGGAATCTGGGCCCATGCATGCGAACCGAAAATATGAAAGTGGGTCACTTCCGGTTTGAGGATGCTCCAAGCCTCGTAGGGGGTCTTATCCTTGACAAATGTATGGGAAGATATATTTTGGATGTATTTTGCACAATTAATTGCTTCGGCCCATAGTATCTATGGTAGTGAATTTGCATGCAGCATGCAAGATGCCATCTCCTTTAGAGATCTGTTTTTCCGCTCAACGACTTCGTTTTGTTGTGGAGTATAGAGAACTATGTGTTGCAAATGAATCACTGCCTCATGGAAAATATTATGGATCTCATGATTGACATACTCTCCCTCGTTATCGGTTTGAAGGACTTTGATTTTATTTCCATACTGTGTCTCAACCAGGGATTTGAAATCTTTGAGGTGTTGAAAGACCTCAGATTTTCTCCTAAGAAAGTAAATCCATGTAAAACGTGAGAAATGATAAAAAAAAATGAGAACAAACCTCTCTTTGTTGATAGATGGATGTGGAAAATTACCCATAAGGTCACTATGGATCATATCTAAAGGCATGGAATCTCTCTGAGACTTTCCTTTGTTGAATTTCTTTTGACGGTGTTTTCCAAGAACACATCCCTCACATACTCCCTTGGAGAAATTGATGTATGGTAGACCATAAACCAATATTTGCTTGTTAATTTGTTGCATATATATGAAATTCAAATGTCCAAACCTTTCATTCCATATCCTACTACTTTCATTAGCATGGGTAAGCAGTAAAGCAGAGTCTGGTTCAATAAATTCAGAAAATGTATACAATCTAGATTAATGATTTACCTCATTGGTAGCAACCCTGGAGTTGGTTTTCATGTCATAGATGTCCACTGCATTTGGTGTGAATATGAATTTCTTTCTAGTGCCGTAATTCTTCATCTGATACATGGAGAGAATGTTGATGGAAAGTTTAGGAACGTTCAACACATTCTCAAAGCTTCCGTTGGTGAGTTCAATCATTCCTTTGCTGGTGACTTCGAATGAAGAGTTTTTCCTCATCAGAATAGGAGGACCTTTCCATGCATCCAATGAAGAATAGACTTCTTTTGAGGCAGCCATGTGATGTGATGCTCCTGAATATACGATCCAAGCATCAGAAGAGGAGTTGATGGCAATCAAGGCATGGCTAGAATCGCCTTTCTTGGGATTCTGATCTTCTGGCTTCTTCTTCTTGGGACCCTCGAGAATGTGATCTCCAAGGTTGTTTTGCTGAAGTATTTGAGTCATTAGATCTAGTTGTTTCTGCATGCATGCAGATTATGGATGGAATCCTTTGTGGCAGTACATGCATTTCTCCCCTTTTCTTCCCTTTCCACCTTTGGATCTAGAGGCATCGGTGAAGGGTTTTGTGTACTCTTCCTTCTTCGGATGTGCATGAGCTTTCCTTTTGTATTTATCTTTAGATTTTTTATATTGATGGCTTCCATCTTGCACAGTAAGTGCATGCACCTTTAGGCCTTTGATTTTTCCCATGTTGACGAGCTTGGTTTTCTCTTGTGTCAGAGATTAGATAAAGTCCTCAAGAGAAGGAATCTTCCAGGTGGCTCCAGAGGCAAATTTGATAGAATAGAATGTTGATACGAACACATAGAATTCAGGACCAAGTTTGGAGAGAATGGTGAGAAAAATTCATTTCTCCTCCTTAGATTTATCAACCCCGTAAGCTTTGAGTTGCAAGAGTAAATCCTTGAATTTTGTAAAGAAATATTGAATATTTTCGAAGCTTTTTGGATCCAATGTGAGAAATGGCACCTCAAGTGATCCAAAAATGGAAGGAATTATTAACAAATTGAAATTAACAAGATGGTCATGAATTATTAAAGAGTTCATCCATTAATAACCATTCTTAAAATATGATAAGTAAATAGCAATAAGAAAGAGACAAAGACAACAATAACTTGATAACAGAGTTCACCAATATGTGGCTACGTCTCTGGGCCCGCTTCCAAGTGGAGGACCTCTTTATTGATCTTCAAATTCTCAATTTATCTTTAAAATGGCTCCTTGTTGTTACAAACAGGATTTTGATCTTCTATACAAGACCTCCTTGTGTAGATGCATACATGCCTCTACAAACTCCTCTCAAAACATGACAAAATTCCCCTCAAAACATGAGAAATGGGCTCAAAACTCCAACTCTTATTTACATTCCCTACATACAAAGTCCATTCTCAAGATAAATAAGCTTGGTTTATATATTTTTTAGGCTCAGTTGGGGAAACCCAACTTCCCACAAATATCTGGTCTCATTTTGGGATTAAATCCCCCTCCAAATGGCCAAACAATCTCCAAAAACGCCCAATCTGGGCTAAACTATAGGAAAAATAACCACCCGTATAACAAAAATAAAAATTATCCCCCTAGGGTTGGGTGCGCACTCCATAATAGGGTCACATGAAATAATGTGGCCAAGTGCTAGCCCAAAGGGTTGTGCGCTGGCCCCTAGACCGAAAAAACTAGTCACATGGCGAATATTGATAAGACTACGCCCTTAACAATGCGCGCCCAACAAGTGGTTATAGCCCCGAGCATATGGCGGATAAGGTGTTGGGATTGTGGCACCTTTGGTTGAATGGTAGTGGAGCACCCTCATATGGGATATGTTCATATATAACAAGAAACCCACAAGTTGGGGCTTAGCCCCATCCCCCTTCCACCTCCATTTAACATATATGCACTTTATATAATTTTAACAAGGTTTGTTAAAACAAGTAACAAGTGTGGCACGTTGGCTATCGAACCTTTCCAAGTAATTCCTACACCAATAAGTCACGGGGTCAAATCCCATGAGCTCCAAAACATTTTAACCTACCATCAAATGATAAGGTGCCATGTGGTAGCCCATGCTTGGGCCACGTGGCACCGTTTAATTTGCCCGAGAAGTGCCACTTCTCAACATATGAATGGATCACTATCATTTTCCCAATCAACCTACTACTGTGCTTCCATTTGTCTCAATGTATGTCATCATGATGACATCATCATGATGTCATCATTGACTTTTTTGCATGTTGACCTATTGACTTTTTAACTGTTTGGGAAAATGATCAGAGTGCGATAACTCTCACATACAGTGTTTGTTTGATAAAGTAAATATATGGTTGAAATTAGCGCAATGATTCGGTCGCAATGGAATTGGTTTAATTCAATTCCTACAACTTTCATTTTTGAGCATTTTCTAGACCTGGGGAGCCTCCTGGATCATTCCTCCCCACTTGGAAGCTTTTGAACCACCAAAAGTCTAGTATCAGTTGGTAAATAAGTGAGGATATTGTGTCCTCACCTTTTTGGTCTCCATCCACTTGGCCTGAATTGGATTTGTTCCCTTCAATCCCACTCGAAGATACTCCACATTGCCCCTGTGAGAAGTACAAACTCTTTTGTCCAAAATGTTGTCTTCCTGCAACTCGTTCATATATTTAGGAGAAAATTATTCTATGGTAGGAATATGAACATTCTCTCCTTGATACTTGATCATAGGAGGCTCATACAATCTCAAGTTTAACACAATTACAACTGAATAAATTTTCATGTATGGAGGCAATTCTAACCGGAAAGCATTAGTACCAATCTTGTCTAAAATTTTGAAAGGACCATAATGAGTTGGTTTAATATTTTTACCTTCTCCTTGCATCCTTTCCTTGCTGATGTATAACTAGACTTGATMTCCTTCTTTGAACTAATGATCATCTCGATGCATATCATGCCTCGCCTTGTACTTGGYTTGGMTTTTCTCCAAATGTTCATGTACCTCTTGATGAATCAACTRGATCAGTTCAATGAAATTTGTAGCCCTTTCCACATCACTGTGTCCCTCTGCTGCAATGTCTTTCCCAAAGAAAAARTCCAAAGGAGATTTTGGCAAGTACCCCAAACATGTTTCAAATGGAGATCTTTGAGTAGAAGAATTCTTGGCTCGATTATACACATGTTGTACATAACACAAATGTTCATCCCAAAGATTAGGATGTTTGYTGCAATATTCCCGAAGTAGATGCATTGTTTTCTTATTCACCACCTTTGTCTGCTTGTCCRTCTGTGGATGAAATGTTGTGCTCTTCTTTAGCCTGGTGTCCATAAGTTCCCACAAGCCTGACCAAAATTTCCCCAGAAACCTGGAGTCTYGATCAGATACAATAGAAGTAGGTAACCCAAAATGAACCCATACATTTTCAAAGAACATTTGAGCTGCTTGTTCAGTCGTGACTTTMTTTTTACAAGGAATTAGAACACACATCTTGTTGAACCTATMCACAACTACATACAGGTAATCATGAMCTTTTCTAGACATAGGCAATCCCCCCACAAAATCCATAGATACACTTTCCCATGGTCTAGAAGGAATAGGAAGTGGAGTGCACAATCCTAGATTTTTGTTACTTGGTTTTCTTATTGCACACATAGTACATCCCTTTACATACTTAGACACATTTTCATGCATTCGAGGCCAATAACAAAATCTTTGTAACTGAGCAATTGTTTTGTCTACACAAAATTTTCCTGCTATAAGAGAAGTATGTGCCTCCCTGATTACATGGACTCTTTCACTTTTTGGAATACATAATTTTCCCAAATGATACAAAAGTTTTTCTTTAATAGGATAAATCAATTCTTATTCTCATTTACCATGACTTAAAGTTGCATAGACTTCCTTAAAATCTTTGTCCTCAACATATTGTTCACTGTAACTTTCATGAGTAATTGAATTGTGCTTAAGGAATGTAGCAATTGTACTAGGATGCCTAGAAAACATATCAACAACTTTGTTATGAATGCCCTTTTTATATCTGATGACCAAATGAAATTGATGCAATAACCCCATCCATATAAAATGCCTTGATTGTTGTAGCTTAGTTTGTGATTGTAGATACTGTAATGGTTGATGATCAATATGTTTTATTGTTTCTTTTCCCATTAAGTAATGTTTCCACTTTTTAACACTTTGTACTAGAGCATATAATTATTTATCATAGGTTGGATAGTTAATTATTGTTGTAGTGAAGGTCTCAGAATGATAGCATATGGGTTTTATGTGTTGCATCAACACTTCCCCCATGGAATAGTCACTTGCATCGGTTTCAATTTCAAAACACTATTGGAGATCTGGAAATCCCAGAACAAGAGTTGTACTAATCTTTACTTTCAAAGTATCGAAATCCTTATGTTGGCTTCCTCCCCACTGGAATCCTCTTTTCACACTTGTAAATGCATGTAAAGGTGCTGCAATCATAGAGAAGTTTGCAATAAACTTCCTCCAATTTGTGTTTCCCCCATGAAGCTTCTTACTTCAGTTACATTTGTAGGCTTTGGCCAATTTACAATGACCTCAACTTTAGAGGGATCAATCTTAAGCTATCCACCCCCTACAATGTAACCCAAATATACAAGATATGTTTTGCCAAATTCAGATTTTGAAAACTTTGCAAAAATTTTCTCTCTTTGCAACATTGAAAGTATCATCCTAACATGTTAGACAGGCTCTTCCCTGGTCCTAGTAAAAATAAGAATATCATCTAAGTAGACTATTATGAACTCATCAATGAATGGTTTGAATACATCATTCACAACCCGCATGAAAGTATCAGGTGCATTAGTAAGACCAAATGGCATCACTAACCATTCAAACAATCCTTGTTTTGTCTTAAAATCAGTTTTCCATAGATCCTGTTCAGCAACCATGATCTGATGGTAACCACTTATTAATTCTAACTTAGTAAAATAAACCACATGTTTCAATTGATCTAATAAATCATCAATGCGAGGAAAAGGGTAATGATTTTTTACCATGATTTTGTTCAAGGCTCAAAAATCCATGCACATGCGCCACGTGCCATGTTTATTTGGCACTAGAATGATATGTGACCCACATGGAGAAGCACTTGGTATGATGACCCCCTATTCAACCAAATCCTGTACCTGTTTCTTTATCTCTGCACTTTCCAAAACTGATAACATGTGCATTCCAATGTTAGGAAGAGGAACATCCTGTTGCAACTATATCTCATGTTCAACTTGTCTCTTTGGAGGTAATCCTTTCGGGACTTGAAATATCTCATCATAGCTAGAAAAAATTATAACTAAATCGTCTTTCAAATTTATATCACAATCTTTGAAAGTATCAATTTCGACAGTGTCTTTAGCTTTTACAACCATTAATAGATATATCTTACTGACATTTACAATCCTCTTCATTTTCCCTGAGTTGATTAGTGATAGATTTAATTTCTTCTAATGCGCCCTTATAATATATTCCTTTCCATATTTAGTTAATTGATACTTATTTTCTTCACGATAGAATATTTCCTTTCTATCATACAAATATGGACTCCCAAGTACAATACCACATATATCTAGTGGAACCACATCCAACTCAACCTCATCTATAAGCTGTGAATTGATAGAAAACTTTAGGACAAATTGTCTATTCACTTGCAATTGATTATCTTTATGAATCCATCCTAAAGGATATGGTTTCTTATGAAGTTTAGTGATTAATCCCAACTTTTTAACAATTGTCTCTCAGATCAAATTTACTTGTGAGCCACTGTCAAATAGAGTATCGATTTTTGTATGTTTGGAAATTACTCTTATATGAAAATGTTATGTTCATTTGACCTCATCAACTTCATTATCAACTTTTAAAGACTAAAATGAAGAAATTTTACTAGCTTCAGAATTTTTACCTTTGATTCTCATGATTGTGACCTTTGTCTCATCTCTTGAATCTGACCCCAAATCTCTTTGAGTTGTTGCAGTCGTCTTTGATTTTCCTTTATTTCCAAACTTTGTTGGTTTCAACTGTGGATGAAGGATCCAACAATGATCCTCACTATGGCCTTCTTTCTTACAATGAGTGCATGTAGGTTTTTCATTTTTCACTGTATTAGTTTTATTCCCTTTGAACTTCTCTTTACCCTTGCCTTTGAATTTTCCTTCAATAGGTTTAAATGGTTTTACAAAATCAACATTTACATTATTGCCTCTATATTCAAGATGATTCGCTTGCACACACACCTCGTCTAAACTAGTTGGATTAAACATAAGAATAATATGTCATAAATAACTATGCAAACCACCTATATACTTTAGCAATGTCTCTCGAGTGTCCAATGGTATTCCCAAAAATAAAGATCTTTTTCGAAACTCTTGTGTATAAATTTGAACAATTTGTCCTTTTAACTATCTAAAGTTCTTCCATGACATAATAGCTTGTTGCATGTAAGCTAGAGGATAAAATTTCTTTCATAAAGAAAATGTAAAATGAAGCCATGAAGAGAGAGCCTTACCAAACTTTTTAAGATCTTATTTTGTCCTGCTTTCCCACCACACAAGGGAAGTTCCTCCCATCTTGAGACTAGCAAGCTGGAGCATAGTCTCCTCATCTATGATTTTATGTATCCTGCAATACACTTCAATTTCTCTTATCCAATTATCTAACTTTTCTACATTTAGTTCTCCATCATACAAAGGAAACTCAAACTTAACATCAATTTTTAACAAAGGCATATTAGACTTATGCTTATGTGTTTGTTTTTGTATGGTAGGTGATGTAGAATGAGAACTAGCATTTGAAGTAGAACTTGAAGAAGAAGGAGAATATGGTGGTGAAGGTGGTGTAGGAGGAGGATTTGAAGATTCTCCTGTCCCTTCACTTTTACCTTGCATTAAAATCTATCCCAAAGAAGGGTTCTTTCTCTCCAAGAAATCCCCATATAACACTTTGACCATTTCTGACATGGAGAAAAGTGCATCTTCAATCTTCTTGGTTCGTGGAGAAATTATCCTTCTGAAGTCATTATTTTCTTCCTCAACAATCATTCTATATCAGGAATGAATTCAGCCAATGATCCTTCTCCTCTCCGATATTTGGATCTTGTGATCATCCAATCCTGCACTTGTTAAACCTTCCAAAACAACCAAAAGCTCTGATACCAAAATACTTAATCCAAAAATGGAAGGAATTATTAACAAATTGACATTAACAAGATGCTCATGAATGATTAAAGAGTTCATACATTAATAACCATGCTTAAAATAAGATAAGTAAATAGAAATAAGAAAGAGGCAAAGACAACAAGAACTTGATAACAGAGTTCACCAATATGTGGCTACGTCTCCGGGATCGCTTCCAAGTGGAGGACCTTTTTGTTGATATTCAAATGCTCAAGTTCTCTTTACAATGGCTCCTTGTTGTTACAAACATGATTCTGATCTGTTGTACAAGACCTCCTTGTGAATATTCACATATGCCTTTACAAACTCCTCTCAAAAGATGACAAAATGCCCCTCAAAACATGAGAAATGGGCTCAAAAATCCAACTCTTCTTTACATTCCCTACATACAAAGTCCCCTCTCAAGCTCAATAATCTTGGTTTATAAATTTTTTAGGCTCATTTTGGGAAGACCAACTTCCCACAAATATATGTCTTCTTTTGGGATCAAATCCCCCTCCAAATGGCGAAAACATCTCCAAAAACGCCCAATATGGGCCAAACTATAGGAAAAATACCCACCTATATAACAAAAATCAAAATTATCCCCCTAGGGCTGGGCACACACTCTAGAATAGGGTCACATGAAATAATGTGACCAAGTGCTAGCCCAAAGGGCTGTGCGCTGGCCCCTAGCCCAAAACAACTGATCGCATGGTGAATATTCATAAGACCGCACCCCTAATGGTGCACGTGCAACAGGTGGTTATAGCCCCAAGCATATGGAAGATAAGGTTTTTGGATCATGTTGCCTTTGGTTAAATGTTAGTGGAGCACCCCAAGTATGGTTTATGGTCATATATAACAAAAAGCCCACGGGCTGGGGCTTAGCTCGATCCCCCTTCCACCTCCATTTAACATATATGCACTTTATATAATTTTAACAAGGTTTGTTAAAACAAGTACCAAGTGTGGCACATTGGTTATTGGACCTTTCCCAAGGCATTCCTCCACCAACAAGTCATGGGGTCGAATCCCATGAGCTCCAAAATTTTTTAACCTACCATCAAATGATAGGGTGCCACATGGCAGCCCATGCCTGGGCCATGTGGCACCGTTTAATTTGCCCGAGAAGTGCCACTTGTCAAAATCTGAATGGATCACTGTCATCTGCCCAATCAACCTGTTGTTGTTCTTCCATGTGTCTCAATGCTACATTAGCATGATGACAACAACATGACATTAGCATTGACTTGTTTGCTTGTTGACTTTTTACCTTTTTGGGAAAGCGATCCGAGTGTGATAACTCTCTCATACAATGTTTGTTTGAGAAAGTAAATATATGGTCGGAATCAGTGCGA
>SNQJ01S0001581.1:107070-120955 GCA_010110895.2 Picea sitchensis
GAAAACCTCATATGGTGGGATGGGAAAAGTACTTCTTTATTATTAACTTCCCTAAAGCAACTTACAATGATGAAGCCGACCACTGCTCCACAAAACTGGTCCTGGGCTCCTCTTCAATTGTCCTCCAACTTCTTTGCTCTATACTTCTCTTTTGCACAAGGATGGATAAAGGTTTGGACAAGGGGAATGCTCAATTGGGTATAGTCTCTTTACTATGATTTTCCTCCTTTCAAATGGGACCCTTACCCCTTCTTTTATAGACAAGAAGGAGCTAGGTATTTGGTCGAATGACCGACCATGCATGGCCGAAAGGTTTAGTTAACTTGCCCAAAGTTGTGTGTTCCATCAACAACTTTCATTTTTCCATGCTTTTGTAGGTACAAGTGGGTTGTATTGGGGCAGCTAACATGTACACACATGCAGTAATGGACCAGGGCGCATGGGCCTTTATAAAGGGGGTTTTTAAGAATAGTTGTTCAGTAGTGTTTTGGCAAAGAAGGAGTCTAATATGGCCTGATGCCAGGTAAGTATGTCTAGTGCAATTTAGGGTTATAACAACATTGATGCCATATATTGTTGACTATATAATCCCCTGGACCCCTGGATGCAAAGAAAACAACAAGTGGGAGAATGTTGGGTATGTTTTATATTCTTTGCATGTATGTGTGTGGGCGCATCAGATATGACAACTACGTCAGACGATCCCTCGTACTAGTGACCTATCTGTGTCATGTGCGTTGGGAACTTTCCTAGGGGGGTCCTAAGAGGGGACATGTATTCCCCCCCCTGGTTACAAGCAATGTTCGCCACCGGGTGTAGCCCGAGGCAACACCCCGATTTTTTTTTTTTGGGCGGTTTTTTCTATTTTTTATGGATTTTTCTATTTTTAGCGGTTTACTAAAAATAATCCCGGTTTTAGGGATTAGGGTTTTGGTATCTACAAAATACCTAAAAACATTGGATATATTATATAGTGAATGGTGAAATTCGAGATATAATAAATATAAGAAAGGTTTTCTCAGTTGAGGGTTTCTGGTATAAAATCTTTGTGTACTTTGTGTATGAGCCATTGATTAATTTCTGTTTTTCTTAAGAATCTATATGCATTTATTTACTTCGGAGGTTTAAAAATTACAATCCTAGGATGCCATAACAAAGAATTTACTTTCTTGGATGAGGAAGGGAAACTAAGGAAAGTGCAGGGAATTCCCAGGGCAATAACCATTAGAGAAATTTCAGCATTCCAGCTGAAGAAATGTTACAGAAAAGGGTGTCAAATAATTGCAACTCATTTGGTGGAGACACCTAAATATAAGGTGCCAAATTTGGAGGATTATGCAGTCCTGGAATATTTTGAAGATGTGTTCAAGGAGGTACTAGGACTACCCCCAAGGAGATACATTGATTTCTCTATAAATCTAATGCCTGGAGCAACTCCAGTGCCAAAGACTCCTTACAGAATGAGTACACCATAGTTGAAGGAGTTGAAAATGCAGCTTGAAGAACTTCTAAATAAGGGATATATACACCCAAGTATGTCACCTTGGGGTGCCCTAGTATTGTTTGTGAAAAATAAAGATGGAACATTAAGATTGTGCATTGACTCCAGACAGTTGAATAAAGTGACTGTTAAGAAAAAGTATCCTCTACCAAGGATTGGTGATATCTTTGATCAATTAAAGGATGCAAGGATATTTTCAAAGATAGATATCAGATCAAGATACCATTAGGTAAGGATTAAAGAAGAATATATCAGCAAGACTTCCTTCAGAACAAGGTATGGTCATTATGAGTTCACAGTGGTGCCATTTGGGTTGTTAAATGCACTAGTTGTTTTCATGTGCTTAATGAATGGTGTTTTCCGAGAATATCTGGACAAGTTTGTCATTGTTTTTTTGGATGAAATTATTATATATTCTAAGTTAGAGGAAGAGAATGAACTTCATTTTAGGATGGTTTTGCAAGTATTAAGGGAGCATTAGTTGTATGCCAAATTGAGCAAGTGCTCATTTTATCAAAAACAAATTCATTATTCTGGGCATATCATTTCAAAGGATGGGATAATAGTGGATCCTGAGAAGATAGAATCCATTAGAGAATGATCAATGCTGAAGAATGTGCCAGAGGTGAGATCATTCATGGGTCTTGCAGGCTACTACATAATATTTAATGAAGGATTCTCAAATATTGCACACCCAATCACTTCCCTGCAGAGAAAGGGGATGAAGTTTCAGTGGACACTGGATTGCGAAAAGAGTTTCCAACACTTGAAACAATTATTGACAAGTGCTCCAATATTAAGGATTGCATACCCAAATGAAGAATTCATTGTATGCACAGATGCATGTAATGAAGGACTTGGTGGATTCCTCAATCAAAATGGGTTTGTTATATGTTATGAATCAAGGAAGTTGAAGGAGCATGAAAGAAACTATGACACTCATGATTTGGAGTTACCAGCCATAGTGCATGCCTTGAGGAAATGGAGACACTACCTCATGGGGAAGAGGGTTGAGCTAAGAACATGCCACAATGGTCTAAAATATTTATTTGATCAGCCAAATCTAAATTCTAGGCAAAGAAAATGGTTATAATTTCTAAGCGAATATGACTTTGATATAAAGCATATCAAGGGGAAAGAGAATAAAGTAGCTGATGCACTCAGCAAGAGGGTGCATGAACTACATCCTACATCCATTAGCATGTATCATATTGATATTAAAAGAAAAATCCTAGAGGCTGCAAATGCAGATATGCAATACAGAGATTTAGTCCTCAAGGAGATGGAGGACCAAATGCTAAAAATTAAGTAGAATTTAAAAGCTTCCCAGGACATGAAGAAAAGTTATGCCGATAAGAACAAAACCCATAGAGAGTTCAAAGTGGGTGATCATGTTTTCCTGAAGGTGAAAGCTAACAGGAGTTCCCTGAAGCTGGGAAGCTGAGCCAAGTTGGTAGCCAGATTTTGTGGGCCATTTGAAATACTAGAAAGGATTGGTCCAGTTGCTTATATGATTGCATTTCTTCCAGCTATGGTTGTTCATAATGTATTCCATGTATCATTGCTAAAGAAATATATACTTGATGCTAATCATGTTATTGATTGGAATATGATTTAGGTGGAGCAAGAAGGCGCTTTTCAAGTGCATTCGGTGCACATTTTGGACCGAAAAATCAAGCAGCTCTGGAATCGGGCCATAGGGATTGTAAAGGTCCAATGGACCTAGTACGGTCCTAAGGATGCTACTTGGGAGCATGAGGATGCAATGAAAATAGAATACCCACATCTTTTTGAGGATTTTTGAAAATTTTGTTGTACATGGGTATATGATGCACTGAGGACAGTGCATAAATAAGGGGATGGGATTGTAATATCTCTCGACCGAACCCAATTGTAAATGTAATGTAAGTGTACTTAAGCTAGTGAGTTATTTTGACATCATTTTGTAATGCACCTTTCATGGCATAGTGCGCACATGTACTGCGTGGTAAAATGATGTAGTGCACACATTCCCGTATACCGCGCACAGTAACTAAAGTGTGCGCGGTATGAAGGTCAGTGAGCCTTGCGTATATGATATGTGTTATAGGCTGGTGAGCCAGTTATTCTAAGTTGGGATGCTTATGTTTTGGAATTAGGCCAGATCTCCTAGATGTTAAAGGCCGGCGTGCCTATTTTGTATATGTCTCATGATTAATATAAAATACATCGTTGCGTGAAGACCGACCATGATAAAAGAGATGGGGGATTGAACTCCACCATTTAGGGAAAGGTACAGCCAAAAGTTAAGGGAAAGGGATAAGCTAGAGATATTAAGCCAAAAAGGAATATTATATTAATATTTCTTAAAACATAAAGTATGGATAATTATTTTATCCTAAGTTCTAAAGTTGGGGACAAGTGGACCAAAGTAGCTTCCAACATGACAAGTGTCAAGTTGGGGGACATGCATACATATCATGGGGACTTAGCTCATTTTAACACCTTCATGATCATTCTTACGATCATCTTTTCCATGATTCCTTTGATCATTCAGTCATCCAGTCAATGATTCCATGACCATTTTCACTCACGCAGTCCATTATCCTTCAGACATTCATTTCATTGTATCTAAGCCTATTTCCATAACCATTTTCGGTTGGTGTAACTGGTTAGCTTGGGATCAGGATTGAAGAAGTGGGTTTTCAGGATCGTGAGCAATTCTTTGAGTGAGATAATTGTTGGGAATTGATTTCTTGAAGGTGCTAAACTGCAACTACAGTGCTCTGAGACTTCCTGTCCTAGTCTGTTGCTAAAGCCCTGGAAGGAAAGTGGGGCATTCGAGGGACTATTGAGAAGAGAAGGGGAATACTTCCTTGGGTGGGACAGGCATGTGGGGAATGAGAGGATATAGGCTATGAGTTGAGTGAGAAACTGAGATAGAGTCCGTCCTATTGTCTGTGAGCCTTTATCCTAGTTAGAAATCCCTTTACCCGGGTGGAGTTTAGTCCCAACTCGGGGGTGACTCACTGTTGAGAGTGATGAATAGTGTAGTCTAAGACTGGGAGGTTCGTGGATGGTCTATACGCAGTTGGTGACAATATTTCCAAGATAAGTACCAATTGTATGATAAATTTACATGTTGCATTGTTATTTACGCGCTTATGTTACGGTTTATCATATATGTGATTATAACTGTCTGTATATTTATGGGTATTTCCCTGTATATGCTGCATATCTGTGTTTACTGTTATTTCTGTATGAAATCGTATATTTACATAATGTAATTGTTTGTTTACGTTTATGTGTAAAGCTTCCGCAAGGGTGTTGTATGTATATGTTATAATTGCATGCAGTTTGAAGAGAAAATTTATATGGCATAGCTCAGTTGAATACTGGGTATGTTACAATATGTTCCGCAGTGAGAGAACGAAAGTGTTCCCTCAGGTAGCATGGCCCGGTCTTGGGTGGTCGGGGATGTTTAAAGTCAAGGGGTATGGTTGGGAGATAAAATTGTGAGGAGAGGGTTGAGTTGTATGCCATTTTGGAATATATACCTGGAGGAGACACAATATTCCATGACTCACGTCATAAAGGGGGGCGTGGGTGAGGACCTACACATTAAAAACAAATACATGATGTGAAACATATTTTGAAAAAAAAACATATATATAACAGTTGTGTGAGAATTAAATGTGGATAGGGGATGCATACCTGCACTTGGGGTTCCCAAAAGGGGTCCATGGGTCTCTGGACTAAAATGAGAATCTAAGAATATCATTGTGAAGGTGAGGGAATCTATATCACGTAGGTGTGAACAGTGTGAGAAATGAATCTCAAATTATCTTGAATGGATGTGAGGAAGTTGGGAAAAAGGGATTATATAAGGGCATGGGGCCTAGATAACCACCTCATTTGTACTTGTTGTTGTGGAGGTATGAGATTTTCCTATGTGGATTCTATTGAGCCATGAGAGAGTAGGTGAGGTTGTATTCGAGTAGTGAGAGACCCAGGTAAATGATAAAAACCTCATTCATAGCATAGGCATGTTTTTGGGAGGGTAGGGGGTCGTGAAACCATTTGTTTGGGTAGGATGGTGGGTCTGCATGGGCGATCCTGTGATTTCTACGCATATATGCACAGGTTTAATTGATAAAGTTGTGCACAGTGCATGGATGTCTCAACGTAACCCACACCTATGTGCGTGGAATTAGGAGTTTTAGCTGCACAAAGGAGGGTTGAACATGGGCACAAATTTTTGAGAAACAACCACACCCCATGTGCATCAGTTGTAAGGAAAACAACCATGAAAATGTGAGTGGTTTTTGAGCGTACAACCATGCACGTAGGGACGTGAAACTACGTGACTATTTGCTAAACATTCACACGAGAGTACGTGACTTTAATTGAAACAATTACAAAGATGTGCGTGATTTTTATGGGAACAGTCACGCGAGAGTACGCCATTGTTATGGGAACAATCATGTAGTGGAAACAACAAGTTCATGTGGATTTAATTGAAGTTTTTCCATGATTATGAGCTAACATAGTGTATGTTGTCGTGGATGTTGGTTACCAATCATAGAGGGAGGATGTCGGTACAGTGGAGGGAGAGAGATTGGGAGTCTCTTAGGAGAGAGGTGGGAGATGATGCGCAAATCCAGTGACATTTGGCCTAGGATAGTTTGCTATGATTTTTTAATTGTGCATTGATCTATACCCAAGAGCCACTGCTATACTTCATAGGGCAGATGTGGAAACTAGATTGACAATGTTTTTTGGTGTGTGAGAGAGATATGTATATTACCCTAGATATTGATATCTATTTTATCACTGGACTCCCCTTCCGGGGAGTAGCTTTGGCAGAGCAGTCACAACTTCCGACTGAGGTAACAGTGGGGGGACTAGATAGAAGGTATTGCTTAGGGGGAGTAGTGATGAGTGATGACTCTATCAACATCAACTCTATTGACTCTTTATAGGTACAGGTGTTCTATGTGATGGTGGTTTGAATCTATGGGTACCTAGGGACATAACACATTTCTGGTACACATATGGTGATTGTAGAGAAGGCCATGAATGGTCAAATGTTTTCTTAGGCCCGGTTGATGGGCACCTATATGGTGTCACAATTGGACTTGTGTGTAGTGGCCAAAGGTGGCAAGTTTTCCTTTGGCTCAATTTTGTGCACCTTCATGTTTGATAGGGTGGTATTTCTATGCCCCAAGGATATTTTTCATCCACCGACGATGCATGATACGATATTGATGAGGTGGGTAGGGTTGATGCCTTGACAGGGGGGAGGGGTCATGGGGCACTACTTTACTCCCAAATTCGAGTAGATCTGGTGGAATACCCATTTGGTATTTTATGAGTTCCTATATCATGGGATGAATTTTCGACACCATCTAGGAATGCGCATGACGTCTAGGGAGGACTGGGATGACCGAGGTGTGTGAATGATAATTATGTATTTATTATTTTTCATTGAGTTTATATATGTTTATATTGTTGGTACTAACATGCCTTTTTTGGTTTGGTCATGTGGATGTGGGACCCGGTGGCCATGAGGCAGATGCTGCTCAGAAGTTGGTTGACAAGCAGGTAGAGGAGGGGTGACCCAGGAGGCATTATTGGTTTAATGATCCAGAGGCAGGAGAAACAAAGGGCCAGGGTAGAGTTGAGCTTGGGGTATAGAACCGGAATATGGAGGAGTTGAGGAGGTTCCTCAAGGGTGTCCAGGATGGAATTCCCGAGGAATTGTGGCTTCGGATCTAGGACGAGGGTATATTGGAGTTATGTATTAGTGGGGACCTGCGCTAGCCATAAGTGATTCAACGAGAAGTGATTGCAGGTGTGTTGGCCCTCGACTAAGTTTTGGAGAACCTTGGTTGTGTTTGACCATTTTTGGGACTTCGACAGGCTGGTCGAAGACAAAGCACCAGGTGAAGTGGAGATTGTGGGATCTCGCCCCCTTTTGTGGGATTTTTGGGTTTAGGGTTTATGTAACGGGTATGGGATGTCGACCCATGGGTTTTACCCATGTTCAGGTCCCTTTTGTAAATTATAAATAATTAGATTAACAATGTAAGTAGGCGGTCCTGAGTCTGTTGTAATCCAGTGAGGTAAGTGCAAATAGTTGTAAATGCTTTGTGCATACTGTGTGTTGAGAACTTGCAGAGCTAAGTGCAAGTTATTGTAAGAAGTCTTTATGTTGTGCTAATCTCGAGGAATGAGGATCTGGTGCGGTGCACGCAGATCTCTTGTACTATGCAGAGTTGGTTTTTTTGGCTCTGTGCATTGAAAGAAGATAATAAAGAGAAGAAGAGTTGGTAGACGTAGCCCCGCGCTAGGGATGAACCATGTATATCCTATGTTGTGATTGCTTTGTGTCATTGATGTGATTTATTCTTAGTGTTGAATCTTTATGTATGTTAGATGCATCTCATATAGTATCTTAATGATTAATAACTTGGATGAATGCTAGCTCTATTGATGCTATGTGCTAAATGCTAAGATATGCTTAGATCTTGTTGAATATTGCTTTGTTATGTAATTAGGTTTTTACCTGCAATGTGAATAAAGGGTTAACGAATAATGAATGTTAACTGCTAAGTGATCTATTAAGTATTATGATCATATATCTGTGTCCTAGCTAGGTTGTAGACACTTGAGTCCTGCAACCCCCCCTGCCTATACCTCGGGTGAGACTTCATCTGCTTCGTAGGTGTTGCCAAAAGGGCCGGTAGTTAGGGTTTTTTTGGTGCGTTGATAAAGTGTTGAACCCTGGGTCTACCCCTATGCCAAAAAATGGCTCACAGGGTGAGACTATGATAGGGTAGATTCCTTCTATGGATATTTTACCTAGGGGAGATCCACCAACTAGTCATGATGTACTACAACTAGGGTCACCCTAGTTGGTAGGAGGACCTCATACAGGTTGGGCATAATTTTGTATTATGTAGGAGTGGTTTTGAACTCCCCCTTTTGTATAGATATGATGAGCAGGCATAGCCATGGAACTAAGGCACATATGTATGTATTTTTATATTAAACACATGAGCGATCTATATATATGAGTAGACCTTTTGGGACATGTGTGTATGTATTTGATATTTGTTTTTGTTTTATTTGTTGATGGATGAATTCAATATGTATCTTATTGTGATAAATTCCACTCTAGTACTTGATTAGGTATGTTGTCTTCCATCTAGTTGTGATTTCTAAGAATATCAGAAAATGATATTGACTCAAAATTCCATAGAAGAAGTTTGACTTGTAGATACTTGCAATATATGCATGGATCACGAACATGATACACGTTGTTGAGTTGTTGGAAAACAAGTTTAGAATCTAATAGAATGCTAAGGTGATGAATATGAAGGTGACTAGACTCGAAGAAGAGACCAATGACGACAACATATTCGGCTTGGTTATTTCTGGCAAGGCCGAGGCATATGCCGCTAGAGTGGAGCAAAACATGGGTGGGGTTGTAGATGGCCCAAGCTGTCGAAATGAGATTCTGGGTACAGCGGTTGGCTCCGTATGCATAACAGATGTGATAACAGAACCAATAATTCATCTGTTGACACAAGGAAACTAGATTAGGCTCAAATAATGAGAGAGATATATCAAAAAAAGACTAAAAAAACTAGGAAAGAAAGGAAAATCTAAGGTAAAATGGTTACGTTCAGCGGTATAATTTTTTTAATTATAACCCATTGATCGGGTCCTTGAGGGAATTTCCTTCAGGGTGGCCTAAGATGTAGGCACCCTTAGTAAGTAAATGACGAATGACATAGGGTCCTCACCGAAGGGATTATAACTTGTTGTGGTTAAGGGTATCATGGGTGATATCGTAGGCCAACACAAGGTCACCTTCGGTAAATGATTGAAGGTTAACTTGGTGGTCAAAGGTGGCTTTGGTGCACTTTTTTTTTGCTTCATTTTTCTAGAAGGATTCCCACCAATCTTCATCGAGTGATTCAAGGGAGAAAAATCATTGCTCAAGCGACAGTGTGTTGGGTAAGAGCTCGATCGCGGTGTGAAACGTTGGGATCACAGTGTAAAACATTGGGATTTCTCACTCAATAAGGAGTACGGATTTGATGCCATGGAATAAATGGAAGGACATGAAAATGGTGGTTGTTTTGACAGTTATTCGATATGCCTATAAAGATGGAAAAATAATATGATGCCAATTGGTCTTGTGTTTGTAAAATGTGTGTTGAAGCATAGTTTCGAGAAGCTTGTTGACAACCTTGACTTACCCATTGGATTGTGGGTAATAAGGTGAGGTGAAATCATGGGTGAATACTAATTTGGCCAATAGCTCTGTGAAAACTTTGTTCTTGAGGTGCTTACCGTGGTTGGAGACTAGTTGTAGGGGGACCCTGAAGCGAGAGATGACATGGTTGAAGAAAACATGCATTTTTGTGTCAGTCATATTGTTGAATGTGGATATTTATTTAGGCCATTTGGTGAAGTAGTCAATGATGACTACAATGTACTTGTGTCCATTGTTGTACGAAGGGTTGCATGTCATGAAATCGATGCCCCATTTACAGAAGGGGTCCGCCGTGATTACGGGGTGCAAGAGGGCATGTGGTGTTTGAGCCTTATGTGCATATATTGGAAATTTTCCACATCACTTAAATACGTGGATGCAGTCATGAAACAATGTGGGCCAAAAGTAACCTGCTTGAATGATATTTTTGGTAGTGGACATGCCATATAAGTGATCGTCGCATGCCCCACTATGGAAATCATTCAACAGTATGTCGGCCTCTTCCAGGGTGAGGTAATGTTGAAGGAGCATGTTGATTCCTCTATGATAAAGAACATCTCCTATGAGGAGGTACTTTGAGGATTGGTGTCAGATATGAAGATGGTCATCCTGAGATAGGTGGGGACCAATTTTTTTAGTTCATAGATAAACCAGGATATCGACATACCATGGGTCTATTTATCTTGGCACAGGGGTAGACCCAACGATCCGATATCGGATCTAGAAGCCTGATAGGGCTTGAAAAATGCTCAAAAATGAAAGTGCTCAGAATATGACAAAACCAACACCATTGCGTCTGTCTCGTCTTCCCAATTCCGGCGGTATATTTACGTTGTCAAACAGACTCCGTATGCAAAAGTTATCGCGTTCTGATTGGAAGCCCAAACAGGTAAAAAGTCAAAGGTCAACTGGTCAAAAAATCAACGCTGACATCAGCATGTTGATTGTGAAGTAGATGACGTGGAACTCTCTAGCTGATGGTGATTGGGCAGGTTTGCTGACAGGGAAGACATGTGGTAGGAAACTGGACCAGTCAATGGTTGACAAGTGGCATTCGTCCGTCGAATGGGAAAGTGCCACGTGGCACCTAGTCATCAGTCAATGTGGTATGTTTCAAAAAAAGTTTTGGGGTCCCTGGGTTTTGAACCCATGACCAACCACTAAGCCTAAGAGCCTTCACTTTATTCCTATAACCATTGCGCCCAAATTAATTTATGTTATTAAAACCCACAATATTAATTATATTGTATGGTATTATGCGCATAAAGGAGGAGAGGGGCCAGCGCTTAGCCCTTTGGGCTAAGCGCTTGGCCATATGGAGTCCATATAACCTTGCCAAAGGAGCGCGCGCCCAAGTCTAAGGGGCCAAGCCCAAAATTTAACCATATTATAACTAAAAAGTGGGTTTTTAACCACTTTTTTGAGTTTTATTGCTAATTAAACTCATTTTTAATGTAATTAACTCATTTTTGGGGGTTATTGGGCATTTTTAGAGCCTAAATTCGTGGAGGAAGTTGGAGATGGGAAACAAACTTCTCAACTATTTAACCAAGGCCATTTTGAGGCCAAGGGGACAACTTTTGAGAGCAATTCAGAGCAGAGATGCTGAGGAGAAGCCAAGTCAAAGCCAGTTTGAGGCAGGGAAGTCGTTGAGGAGGAGATGTTGTCGGACCATTTCTGAGAGCTCCGGACGTCCGTTTCATGTGCCGTTTTTTGTGTATGGTTCTAGAGATCTGGACGAACATGACCAGATCAGTCTTGAAGCCATTTGGCATTGTAATGATATACTATTGATATTTTGAAAAGAAATAAAGAAGCCTCCCCCACAGAGAAAAGGCTCGGAGACGTAGGCAAAGTTGTGCCGAACTCCGTTATCAACCTGTGTATTATGGTTTGTTGTTTTTCATTACATTTCAGATCTGCAATTATGTTAATGGCTGTATAATTCATTTTATTTTCCTCATTCTTTCGTTAAGTTTCCCAATGGTCAATTAATGCATGCAATTAAAAACTCAACCATAAGTCATTCGAAAAATCCTGACGGATCACCCAGGGTTCAACGCTTAACAACGCACCAACAAAAAAATGACTACCGACCCTTTCAGCGACACCTGTGAAGCAGGATATGTCTCACCTAAGGTAGAAGCAGGGGGGGTTACAGGACACAAATGTCTGTAACCAGGCTGGGACACAGATATGTGATATAAACACTTCGCGAAGTATTCTATTTAACACTTAGAATATGACATTCATTAGTTTCCTAATCTTAGTAACATCACTGAACATACCCAAAGATAGATCGGTGTAGTAACAATAAATGATTATATACCCTAAGCACTTAGCACTGAGTTATATTTAACATTCATTTATCCTTAACACAAGTAAATCACTAAGCACCAACATATCTATCTATCATGCATAATAATAAAATCACTGAGAAGATTCATAACATAAACAACACATGACAAATCAAATCAAAGATTCAATATATATGTGGTTCACCCCAATGTGGGGATACGCCCACCAACCACTTCACTTTCTTCATTATTCATCTGAATATTACACATTCACTCCTGTGCACTAAGCCATAGAGCCAAGCTTCGCATAGGACAAGAGATATACACATTGATCACCAAATCCTCCTTCCAAAACTAGGTCTAGGAACAGAGCCAATTCTCTATCAAGCATATATCCTTACTCACATACATTCCTTGGAACAAATCCATTCAAGCTACTTGCACTTATCTCCACAAACTACTCAAAAAGATTATACTTCTACCATACATTCTTACTTATTTATACTTTTACAATCCCTTACAATAAGACCTAATCATGGGCAAACCCCATGGGCCAACATCCCATAACCCATTACAAAAACCCTAGAGAACCCCTTACTAGGTCCAAATAGCCTGCAAAATAAGTGATATTCACGATCTCATCTTCGCCTGGGCACTCCTTCTTCGAACAATGTGTCAAATTCCAAAAGGTGGTCCAAATCTGACCAAGGTTTCCTCAAAAATTGGTCGAGGGCCAACAGGCGTCCAACACTCACCTGTTACTCATCCTGATTCACTCACATCTGGTCAATGTTGCTTTGAAGGCATCAAGCTTAACTTGAGCTACCTCGACTTGCTGCTTCACCTAAGCCTCCAGCTCAGTGAGTTCCTGGATCGTCTGCTTTGTAACAGGCCCTTCCAGGAACTGTTCTACTGATGTGACCACTTGGTCTAATTGTGAGCCTTGTCCATCAATCTCTTCGAACACCTTTTGGGATTCATCCTGCATAGGTTGCAACTTATGTGTAACTTACATTACCCTACCTTGGATGGAAATAATTTGTTTTTGTACTATGCACCACTCTTGGGATCTTTTCATTCTTTCAACTATGGTGAGAAGCTTCATCTGGTCTACACGAAAAATTCATGTTGTTGCACCTCTTGTAGCTATGCTTCCATCTTTCTTAGCTATGGATCCTCGGTGAGGCATTCATATGTCTATTATCTTCTATCACTCAGTTTTTTGCACTCCAAGGTGAGGGATCTTATCCTGACTACTTATTTCTTAGTGATTTCCTCCCTCTGGTCACGCACCTCCTACAGGGGTGCTCGACACTTCTTGAGCCTCCAAGTCTCCTATCTTAGCTTGAAGTTGCTAGATAGTTTCAATGAGCTTCACTACCTGAGCCTCGACAAACTCTTATTCCTTCTGCACCAAGCCTGACACAGAGTGACATGATTTAATCACTACCTTTTTTATCGCGACTTACTCTGTGAGCAATTTCTCCTTTTCTCTTTATAGCTTGGATTTTTCCTCCTGGAGCATCGCCTGAAATTATTCTCTCTCACTTTCATAGGTGGCTACATTGTACCGTGCTACTCGTATTTTTTCTAAGGCTTCATCTTTCTCCTGTTTCAAGGATTTTGTAGCCTTATCCTCCTCTTCTTATACTTTTTGAAGTCGATCTTATGTCGCATCTTCAAGTCTTTTCAATTGGGATGGTTCATCCCCCAATTCTGCAATCTGTGACGAGGAGGGCGTAGTAGGTGCTGCGCGGACCAAACAAATATTTTTTTGTAATCCCTTCAATTCCTTCTTGACCTTTCCATATAGCTCTTCCT
>SNQJ01S0001581.1:136955-151472 GCA_010110895.2 Picea sitchensis
TCTTTCTAACCTTTTACCATACAGCTGTCATGACTAGCAGATCCCAACTAGGCATGTAAGCACTCACTTTTTGCTCACACAACGACGAAAAGAGTGCAAACACTCTCCTTTTTTGACTTCTCCATAATCTTCCTTGATGCGCTGTGTTAGGGAGCGGTCTGAGGCCTTCCCTAGATAAAAATGATGAGGGTTATGTCCCTTCATTCTTAGGCCTATGATCTAATGGATCAATGTTGGATCCACAGTAATACTTCGGTCAAGCCATAGGTATCCTCCATGATAGCATGACAGGAGGAGTTTAGCGCAAGCATTAACCTCCTAGTGACAACCAAAATGGGGAATATTCATTACATTTAGCACGGTGGGATACGCCAGTCCCTTAATCCATGGCTAGGAGACGAGGCAAGGATTATTCCCAGTTGACTTCTTCAAGTAGCAGTGGGGTGCTAGCATATCATACTTCTTCCTGTCTCCTAAATTGAAGTCATTGTTATTTAGTAGCGGCATTTGTCCTAACTGATTCTTGACTACTCGTATTCCTTTCGGAATGTACGCTGTGAATATGGTGTATTCAAAATCTTGTGGAATGTTGTCATGGTTAACTGTGCCCACCAAATATGGGATATACCATAATAGAATGGATGGGACCTGCATCGCATTAGCCAAATCACCGCGGTTCTTACTTCGTTTCTCAGTCGTAGGGTTGACATGGCCAGAACGACGTCCAGTCGAAGGGGAAGCATGCAGTCCCCTAGTCGATGATGCCTGGACACCTTAATATAATATTCTGTCATCCATTATCTTCTTGAGAACTTCCTCAACAAACTTCTCTAATTCACTAGGTTTGCCCGACATTCTAACTTTTAAATAGATAGGTCAGGATATGCGAATGGGTAAGTAGGGTAGACAAACGAATAGCGAGGTATAGTTTCTGATAACACATCTTGACACACAGTCAATTCTCTTCTTCGCTCAGTTAATCAAGGGTAGAAAAAAGTGGTCCCGACGCAACGACCGACAAGTTAAATAAGCGGGGCCTCGTAACAGATTCTTCCAACAGCCTGGAATGCTTCCATCAATGTGAATCTCTCCATTATGACGCATTCTCAACATCCAAAAGAGTTCCATCCTACCATAATTTTGTTTTCTAACTGTTCATGAGCATCATTCTAACAGTCAGGGTGCCTCCAACGGTCATATAGCTTCGCGAGGTTCAAATCCTGCGAACCTACCTCTTGCAAGGTTCCAATCTTTGAAGTCTTCCATATGTTCCCTGTAGCATTCTATAGATTTTCCAACTTAACTTTCTTTTTATTGAGCATCCTTGCCTTCTTCCCTGTGATCTGAGTCTCTCTAACTATTTCTGGAATCCTCTTTCCATTCTTATTCTTATCTTCCCCTAGCATAGTGACTTTGCACTATTGATGTGCCCTAAAAGGGTCTGAAGTTAATTCCCTTCTCTTAATACTTCCTGGGTGGGTATTCTTCTTTTTTGCATAGATAGGTCCTTCAAATATTTTTGCATTATTTCAACCTTGATAGCTAATTATTTTTATTTTTGTTCCTCCTGTGTTGTTACTTTGTTCTATTACTTCGACTTATCCTCTCGTTCTTCTATTAGTTGATCTACTTTTCTAGATATGAAATCCTTTAGTTCTTGATTTTTCTTTTCTGTGGCTTCTTCCTCTTGTTTCCTTTTGATCTGATCCTTCTCAATCCAAGTCTTACCTAGAAAAAGTGGGAAAGGGACTCTATTCTCAACAAACTTAATGACTTCAAATTCCTCTTCAGTTGATGTTCCATGAATAATAATAGGTACATTAGTAACTCTTCTACATAGGGTTATCCTCTTTCCCTTAAACAAGCCTATCCTTCCCAACGAAGGTATCACAATAGGATTTCCCAAAATTTCCCAAGTGTCATTTGTCATAATATTCACTTGTGTTTCTTCATACAAGACACAGTCTATGTTGAAGTATTCTAATCTTGTACTTATGTGTTGTTTTACTTTCAGGATCTCTAGTAAACTGACATCTTTGTGAACATCCATCATTTCTTTCAACTGTAAAAACGTACCCTGATATTTCTCTCACTCTTTATCTTTATGATTCTCTAACATGCCCTTAGTCTCTTTACTTTCTTCATAGTTTTCTTGTCTCATGTTCATTCGTTCCACTTTAGCAATCATCCTTGGACAATCCTCAACCTCATGACCAAAAATCTTACAACAAAGACAAATATGACATGTACTAGAGAATTCCTTAGCAACATGTCCCAGTCTCATGCAATTATAACACAATGTCAATCCTCTTTTTCTTTTAAATGTTCCCCAATCTCTTTTGTACTGTGCACTAGGATCACAGTGTTGGACCTGCACTCTACAAAAACAAATTCTAGGTTCCTGCATCCACTTATTAGTCTAAAAATTCTTTCTATGCATAGGAATGACATATCTTTCTTCATTTTCATTAAATTTACTCAAACAAAATTTTTCTTTCAACTACGCCCTAGCCTTCAGACTAGGAAAAAACCTATTAAACGTACTAAAATTCATACATTCGAAACAATTTTTTTTACTTATTGTTCTCTTGTCAAAGCACAAAGATTTACCTCTTTTCTTCAGATCAGATTTATTTCTTATCAAAGAGATTTGCAATTCAAGTAGAGTATTGCACACTTCAACAATAGATATACGCATAGAGCTTCTCTTTTTTTTATTCCAGTTCCCAACAATCTTAGTTTTAGGTCCCAACAACGAAACCATTTGTTGGCACAGGGGCATACCCAGGGTTCAATGCTTAACAACACACCAACAAAACCCCGAATACCGGCCCTTTCGGTGACACCTGTGAAGAAGGCAAAGTTTCACCCGAGGTAGAAGAAGGGGGGGGTTATAGGACATAGGTGTATGTAACCAAGATGGGGCATAGATCTATGATAAAAACACTTCGCAGAGTATTATATTTAACACTTAGAAGATGACATGCATTAGTTTCCTAATCTTAGTAACATCATAAAACATACCCAAAGATAGATCGACGCAGTAAAAATAAATGATTATATACCTTGAGCACTTAGCACTGAGTTAGATATAACATTCATTTATCCTTAACACAAGTAAAGAACTAAGCAACAATATATCTACCTATCATGCATAATAATCAAATCACTGAGTAGATTCATAACACAAACAACACATCACAAAGCAAATCAAAGACACAAGATATGTGTGGTTCACCCCAGTGTGGGGCTACATCCACCAACCACTTCACCTTATTTATTATTCGTGTGAATCTTACATTCATTCACTCCTGTGCACTAAGCCACAGAGCCAAGATTTGCATAAGATAGGATATCTATGCACTGAGCACCAGATCCTCCTTCCAAAACTAGGTCTAGGAACAGAGCCAATTCTCTATCAAGCACAAATCCTTACTCCCATACATTCCTTGGCACAAAGTCATTCAAGCTACTTGCACTTAGCTCCACAAACTACTCAAAAATCTTATACTTCTACCATACATTCTTACTTATTTATACTTTTACAATCCCTTACAATAAGGCCTAATCATGTGTAATCCCTATGGGCCGACATCCCATAACCCAATACAAAAACCCTAGAGAACCCCTTACTGGGTCCACATAGCCCGCAAAATAAGTTAGATATGCAATCTCAGCTCTTCCTAGGCGCTCCTTCTTCAAACAATGTGTAGAAATCCAAAAGGTGGTCCAAATATGACCTAGGTTTCCTCAAAACTTGGTCGAGGGCCAACAATTGATGATATGAGAAATAAATGCTAATTAGGGAAATCCTCATTGACTGGGGGGTATATAGATTTAGATGGAAATTATACGAGGAGTTCAATGAGGAAAAGGGATTTCCTTCTCTTTGGGATGGTAAACTCTAGGTCATATTCTTGGAGAATGACGATCCATCGAGAAAATGTGTGATTGATTTGGTGGTGACTCAAGAGGCAATGCATGCGATTGGATTTTGCGACTACTTTGGTGGTACGAAGAAAGATATAATGGTGCAAATTTTAAACTGTGATAATGATTGTGAGGGATAGCGTCTCCTCATGATTGTACTTGAGAGGTGGCCTAAAGAGGTTCTTTTTAGTGTAGTATATAACATGTTTGCATTGGTCTTCCTCAGCCTGAATGAGTACTTAGGAAACAGAAATGTCATAGGCTGATAGGTAGAGTATGTAATCCCTATCATTGTCTGGGGGAATAATCAAGGGGGCTTTGTTGAGTGCCTCCTTGATTGAATCAAAGGCGGCTTGGGAATGTTGGTCCCAATGAAACTAGATTTCATGGAAGAGTACTCATAGGAATCTGTGGGCACAAATGGCATAGTCAGGGATGAAATGCCATATGAAGTTTTCTTTACCTTGGAGGATTTGCAACTGGTGTTAACTCTTTGGAGGGGGGATCTCGTTGATCGCCTGAACTTTAAGGGGGCATATGGTGATTCCATGTTGGGAAATAATGAAGCCCAACAGGTGGCCTGCCATGATGGAAAAGACACATTTAAGTGGGTTGAGTCGGATATTGTAACATTCAAAGATGATCCATAGATCCTCTATGTGTTGGGAATGTTTCTTGGACCTAGCTATAAGTTCGTCTAAGTAGGAAAGGATGATGCAAGTGAGGTTATGGATGACGTATGTCATTGCACATTGGAAACTTTCCCTAGTTTTTTTGAGTCTAAAGGGCATGTCACGATAGGGAAAGGTACCCCAGGGGGTTGTGAAGGTGGTTTTGTATTGATCCACATGGTGGATGTGGATCTAGTTATAGCCAAAAATCTGTCCACAGGGGAGAGGACTTCATGAACGATGCAGGAATCGATGACTTGATCGATGAAGGGGGTAGGGAAGTTGTATTTGGGACAAGCTTGGTTGAGGTCGTGAACGTTAGTGCTAAATTGAATGGTTCCCTACTTTTATTAAACTGATAGGATTGGAAACCCAGGATGTGAATGAAATGGGGTATATGAAGCCAACTATATGTACTTTTTGGATCTGAACTTTGATTATCATACTAACCACCCCATGGGATTCCATAATGGGGTGGTTAGTATGATGATGAGGAAGAAGTATGAGGTTCTTGCATTGGGGTATAACACTACCAGGACTCCCAAGACTAATGAGTAGAAAAACATGAGTGGAAATATGCCAATGGTAAATATATGCGGGAAAACTCATGCAGGTGAGAGAGCTACCGAATGACAGTACCTAAATGGAATGGAGGTGATGGTACCATAGAGCTGAGTGTGGGGAACCTAAGGATGAATATCAGAGGGTATGATTGGGGGATACAACTATGAGGAGAGGGTTGAGTGGTATGCCAGTTTGGAATATATACCTAGAGGAGCCACGATATTCCATGACTGATGTCGTTAAGGGGGTCGTGGGTGAGGACCTACACATTAAAAACAAATACACGACATGAAACATATTTTGGAAATAAAACCTATATATAACAATTGTGTGAGAATGAAATGTGGATAGGGGATGCGTATTGTTGTGTTGCTTATATGTTTAGTATAATGCACTCATTAATTATCAATCTGGGATTCGTAATCAACAGAGTTACAAGACACCAGTAAGAAAGGTAATTTCTAATGTCACGAGTATAGAATTAAACTAGATTATGCATGCTAGAAACAAATCAAAATAGCAAACTGCAATGCACTTTGGTTGTCTTTCACAGAGAGGCTATCCACTCCATTATGGAACACACAAGTATGATATGGAGTTGGTTTGACAGATCAACTCTTTTATCTGACCTAGAAAACTAACTATGAAATCCACACTTCTGAAAGGGAAATCATACATCAATCATCAAGACATAGCATGGATAGTTCAATAGTCAATATACTGAGTATGTTGTGGTTCACAATGTGTTGTTGTGGAATTCACTAGTTCTCCTTCAAAATATGTCTGACCACTGCTGCCAACATTCATGTCTAAAAACCAAATTCATAAAAACAGAGCAAGTAAAGATCTCTAAACGATTATATAATGGAAATCCTAGTCTAAGTTGTACTGTTATCATCTAACAGAGTTAAAGCTTCGGCTGATTTAATGTTTACACTACTGATAACTAATGCTAATGCTAATATACGAAGATGATGACCTTTGTTGGGTGGTGGTCCCTTGCCACTTTAACAGGTCAGCTACTGAAGTCTACAGTAGGCTTGTCTTCGACCCACACATTAATCTCACTCAAATCTCAAAACATAACATCAAACTTTTGTTAACAACTCAACTCATATTCAATCATAGACAATCAAGACATGGAGATAAATGGATTTCTTCTATTAGTCTTCACTCAGAATATGTACTCCAATATCATACGCTATTTCACATGCTGGTAATATGCTAACTCTCCTACACTTCCACCATCCTTTCCACGACTATTTAATAGTCTTAGTCATGAAACACAAGGAGGTGAAATGATTTGCAAATCAGTCAAATGTTTAAATTTAATTATTCGGTTGCATATTTTAGCTTCATCCTCATGACATGAAGTGCATGAGGATGAGGCAATCAACAAACTGCTTTAACATAGCCTTGCTAAAGCAAATAAGCATCCACCAATTGTCTTGGGCAATCTGGAGCTAAACTTGGTACATTCGGTTCTCTATATTGGTACCAGATCATGACAGGTAGATGGCACTGGATCAAAAAAGTGCGAAAATGGAGGTATCGGATCACGACAGTCCATGGCTGTTGGTACCAGATCACAACAGACACGATTTTAGTACCAGATGCGTTTGGTACCGGATTTGGACAGTGGCAGTCTTGGTGCACAAGTACCGGACAACTGAGCTGGTACAAGAAGGATGGATATCTAGAGGTCAAAGATCATACATGGTAAATAGAAGCATTAGTACATGAAATATTTAATTTCTTAACTTCAATAAACCACAAAATGCATGAATTAACCATACTTTACCTTATGACCTTATCACTGGCTAATTGTAGCGTTCTTGTCATTCACCCAAGCTTTAGGTAGTCCAAAAAGGTATAGATGAAGAGTATAATAGGGTAATGGGGATGTCAATTTCAGGTCTCAATAGTCCCCCATGCCAAAATCATTGCATGTCCTCATGAAAATGGAAACAAACCCAAAATGTTTCAAAACTTGAGACTGTGTTCTTTACTTTGGTGGATCAATGATGTTGATGGTTGAAGCCTCTTCTTTCAGCTCCCTTTTGATGACCCTAATGTATTGTAGGAGTCGTAATACCTTCTTAAGCTTGTTATAAGTCTCTTCATGATCGTCTTGAAGTTGTTGTCTGGTTGCTTTCAATTGCTCATTTTCCTTTTTGATATAACTGTCCAAGAGTTGGTATTCCTTCACTTCTTGTTTGAGTTCCTGATTTTGTTTTTGAAATTCCCCAATCTTTTTCTTCATTTGTTCTTTTGTCAAGGTCTTTTTTGACTCCATCATTACTGGTTGGATGCACTCCCTTTCCTAGACTTCTTCCCCCATTCCAAAATCATTGCATGTCCTCATGCAACTAAAAACAAACCCAAAATTTTTCAAAACTTGAGACTGTGTTCTTTACTATGGTGGATCAATGATGTTGATGGATGAAGCCTCTTCTTTCAACTCCCTTTTGATGACCCTAATGTATTGTAGGAGTCATAATACCTTCTTAATATTGTTAGAAGTCTCTTCATCGTCGTCTTGAATTTGTTGGTTGGTTGCTTTCAATTGCTCATTTTCCTTTTTGATATACCTATCCAAGAGTTGGTATTCCTTCACTTCTTGTTTGAGTTCCTGATTTTGTTTTTGCAATTCCCTAATCTTTTTCTTCATTTGTTCTTTTGTCAAGGTCTTTGTTGAATCCATCATTACTGGCTGGATGCACTCCCTTTCCTCAAATTCCTCCCTCATCCCACATAAAGTAATAGTGGCTTGCTCCTCGGTCAAACTAGGGATGTCATCTTGGACTAATAAATCCTCAGAAGGGGAAGTAAGATCGATTGGATCTTCCTATGTATGAGGACTTACTATTGTTTTTCCCTTCTTTTCCATGCTCCTCGTGGTTCTTTTACAAGGAGTTACCGAATCAGGGGTGCTCACAGGCTTCCTTTTCTTCTTTTCTAATTGTGAAATGGTGACAGGGGATTGTGCCATAGACTGTTTACTTTTAGTTTCTGAGCTATGCTTCCCTTTCTTCATCATTTTTGTCTGATGGCCCTCTTTGTCAACTGCCACCGTTGAATTCTCCTCTACTAATTTCTTTTTACCTTTTGATTCAGAGATTTTAAAGGTTTTATTGATTGTGGAAGAGGACCCTTCTTTTTCATGTTGACTCACTGCCTTAGATGATGGTGGAGTTGTCTTATCCTTCTTGCCCTTTGGATTTTGAGGTTCCTTATTTTTCTTTGGAGCATGTTGGGTTTCCTCCATAGGTTTTTTTTCTGTGGGAAGGTGCTATGTGATAAGGGTTTTCCAACTAATCCTCTATTTCCTAAGTTCATGTAAAACTATCATTTTAATGAGACCTTGATGGTAAATGCTAGTCTTCTCTGTTTTGGATATGGATTTAACACCTCTTACCATTTTGTTCAAACTCATCCATATAAAATATGGGAAATCGATTTCAGGGCCTCCTTCAAAATGTAATAGAAGCCTAAGATGATATATGAAGGTCACAACATACCTTCCCTCACAAGTGACAAAGCGTTGAAGACTAGTAATCATTGGATGATACTCTTCCTTGATGTAGTTCCTAGGGATCCCCTTTTTCTAGTCAGGGTGTTGACAATCTTCTTTCAAGAATTGTTGGCACATATCCTTGTTGATTCCTATGCCTTTGAAGTATTTGGCTTCTCTGTTAGGTAATCTCGTGACCTCCCTTAAGGTTTCTTCATTAATTGTCAATTGTAGATTGCCTATATGTGCAATCTCTCCATCGTAACTCTGAATAAATTCGTCAGATATATTCTCGTGCCAGCCTGTGAATTTTTCCAGAAATATCATCCATCCCGATTTAGCATATTTTTTTTGACATAATTGGAACTCCTCGGTTTCCCTATAAATTTGGAAGACTGGTTCGTGTCTACTAACGACCATCGTTATAAGTTGTGAGAAAAGGATCGAGCTGTAGCACAAGGGTTTGGTCAATTGATGAGGGTAAGGGTTTGGTGCCGGAAAGGAGTAGGCTCGGGACTAGAGAAAGCTCAGGACAAGGAGGAATATGGTGTTGATAATGTGAATGGTAAGTTTAAGTAAGAATGTCGTAAGGAAAAATTATGACCAGACGAGGCTTATCTGGATGGCTTTGCCACCAGATAAGCCATTTTGTTTCTACCCATTATTGTAATGATGAGGACAAGACGTTGGGTGTCAAATTATCATTTTGGATAGGTGATTGGACTTTCGGGTGGTGAATTTGATGTTGGATCATGGTTCATTACATAAGATAGGTTCATGAATTGCGTAAGGACAAAATATATTCGTGGCTTATCATTGCTATACATGCTTCATATTTTGATATGATTTTTCCCTTAACCATGTTCAAGAGATATGAGAGGATTGATTAAGTTTAGGCATATAGGTATGAGGGATAGGCACATGGGTTTAATTCTAAGGTCATAATATCTAGTATATATTTTCATACGTATTGTAGTTTTATGAGCATAGGAAAATAAATACCATGTTACCTTTGCTTTTACCTTTGTAGGATTAATACCCATAGCATGTGCGACTGCTTGTAAATTGTCAGAATTTATCCTTTTAGACTGAAGTTTCTTGAAAACTTGGTACGGGAATATCATGTACTTATTTTATTCTGTGTTTATCTTCTTTTGTATTTGGTTTTGTAGGGTGATCATGTGACTCTAAAAAAGAGTTCTGAAGGGGCTCTTTGACCTTCCCCCATGCCGAAGATGTTGTATATTTGTATGCAAGAAGATTCAACATTTTATATCATAATGGAGAAAAGATGATAAGAGCAAAAGAAACCAATCAAATTCCAGAAGTACATTTATCACCTAGCATATGATCTAATACCTACAAAGTGAAATTTCCCTTCTTTTGATGGATTACTGACAAAGGTAGCATTCAACAGTGAAATAGGGAATATTTATATGTTTTCCGGAAGAACAGATCCCACCTAACTTGCTTCAGAGATTTACTATCATTGGATGTTTATAGATAAATTTCACAGTATAAGTAGATTAGACTCCCTAGTTAGGGCTCCACTCTTAAGAAGTTTCCTTCTTAGGTAATGTAGGCTTTAGATGTCAGGCCGGTAAGTTGACTTAGGGTGATTCTTAAATGGACATTTGCTTGAAGTAATTATGTTGCTGATTAATCTGGAGTTTGTATCTCATGAAAGCCAATAATGACCTTTGCTTTTTTTTTTGTTTTGGATGACAAAAGTGAATTTTTCAATCAGACAAGTATAAATGAGACAATTCTCAATAAGAACCCACTGCCAGCAAGCCTATTCAGTACTCCGGTGGGGTAGTTGTGATAATTAGTGAGAGGTGCCTTCCCCAGGTAGAATGCCCCATTGCTAACAGGCATGTTCAGTAGACTGATGGGTCTGCTTAGTCATACCACAGACCAGTACCTGCTGCCAGTAGACCTGTTCAGTATCCCGGTGGGTTAGTCTCTTAAATCCTTTTTCCATCAGAGGCTTCTTGTCCATAGTCACCTATTTTGGTTTTTATTAAAGGGTGCTTTGCACGGTGACAGGGGATGCTCGTCTGAAAACCTTTTTACAGGATGGGATGGTATTGGGTTGGAAGGCATATACTCTTCTTTTGGATGTCTTTTAAAGATTTGTCTGAAGGAAAAATAACTTTTTATGCACATTATTTCTTTAGAGTGATCCAAATGTATAATTTTGTCTGAATTTGTCCATAAGAGAATGACCTAAAGTTTCCTTAGGGTACTGGTACATCCTCTTCCATAAAAGTTTTGGTAGTGTGCCCATGGTAGAGAGTGTTCATGTACTCATATGTTACTTTTTAATAAGATAATCCAATGAATACTATTGAAGTCTGGTTAGGGTGAGATAGTTACTTATAGGCTAATATGTTTTTTCCTTTAAATCATGCTGAAATACTGGGTAAAGGCAACTTCTAGTCTTTGAAGTGGATTATGGTTCTTTGAGCAATCATAGGTAAGGATTGTGTCCCTCTTTTATTTTTATTTTAAGCAATAGAACCAAAAGAAGTTAAAATACTTCTTAGCAACAGAACCAAAAGAAATTAAAAGACTTCCCTTTAGTTGTCAGCAGAACCAAAAGAAATTATTGCTTCACAAGGGCTATCATTTGATACTGCATTCAGCTTCTTGGTTCCATCTTAAGTGGTTGTTTGCATGGATTCATACTTCATATTAATTGACATAAGATTGTGAAATATGCGTAGTATTCTTTGTCAATTAGATTATATGTCTTTATAGTACTGTAGAAGGATAGACTTCTGGTACCGAACTGCTAGTATCGGACCAGAACAGGATTTCTGGTACCGAAGAAGAGCAGAATATTGTTGATGCCTACAAAGTGATGTTTAGCAAGTCCATGAAGGATCAAATAAATTATAGAAATTTACTTACAAAAAAAAAAAACATTTGTGAAAGTAAAACAAAAGGGGGTAAGAATCTCTTGTTACCTTCATCTTATTAACAAAATTCGATCCACACCTATATACAATAATTTCAAATAAACCAATCAATCAATGTGGATCAGTAGGAGGGTCTCCTTCCTTACTAATCATCGTCATATCTGAATTTTATAGTATACGAGTCATGAATTCTTCTTTTGACAGAGGTTTGTTGTAAACTCGCAACTATTGACCATTCACAAGTAGTGGTGTATGTTGTTCATCAATTGTCTTTATCCTGATTGAACCATTATTGTAGACAGTGTCAATTTTGTAAGGTCCCATCCAACAGGTGGTTAAATTACCTTTGAAGTTCTTGAATCTGCTGTGATACAATAGGGCCCAATCTCCTTGTTGAAAATGTTTCTTTTTGAGATACTTGTCATGCCATTTTGTTCTCTGTTCTTGAATAAGGGTAGTTATTTGAAGTGCTTCCTGCATGGTTTCATCCAATTCATTAAGATGTAAGAGTCTTTGTTGTTGGGCTTCATCCAAGTTCATGCTAACTTGTACTGCAGTCCTGAAGGTTTTGATCTGGAATTCTATGGGAAGAAGCACCTGCTTCCCATACACCAACTCATAGGGTGTATGTCCTATTGTATTCCTCCAGGTGATTCTATAAGCCCATAAGGCTTCTAATAATCTGTCAGCCCAATCCTTATGGTGCAGTTGTACTGTTTTGGTAAAATGGACTCAATAACTTTGTTGGTAGATTCTACTTGTCCATTTTCCTGTGGATGGTAGGGTGTAGATTTCCTATGTTTGATTTGGTACTATTCTATAATAGCTTTGACTAGATGAGAGGTAAATTGAGTTCCCTGATCAGTCATAATTTCTCGCAGTACACCAAATCTAGTAAATATATCATTAAAAAGGAAATCTACCACTGATTGTTCACTTGCAGCTGGTAAAGCGTTTGCTTCAACCCATTTAGTCATGTAGTCAGTGCATACAAGTATGTACTTTTTCTTTTTAGATGCAGGGTTAATGGGCCCTAAAAAATATAATGCCCATTTCTTGAATGGTTTGATGACTACTTGGGCTTGAAGTGGCATTTGGTCTCGTGAAATAGGCTTACCCATTCATTGGAATTCATCACAATTGGATACATAGGTTTTAGCATCTCTGAAAATATGGGGCCAGTAGTAACCAGATTGCAAAACTTTGTAAGCGGTCCTCTTATCTGCGAAGTGTCCTCCACAAGGACCATCATGGCAAGATAGAAAAATATCATGAATTGCATCTTCCCTTACACATCCCCTGATTACCAAATCTGGTCTTGTTTTGTACATGCAATCATTGTGCCACATGTACTTTGTACTTAGTTGAATTACTTTCTGTTTTTCTCTAGGTGACAATTTCTTAGGCATCTTCCCTGTCACAAGATAATTAGCGACATCTACATACCACAGAATGAATGTAGAAATAGAAAATAAATTTTCATCAGGAAAGTTATCTTCTACTGGTGCATTATCTCCCAGATGAATCATTCTAGATAATAAATCAGCCACACGATTATCTTTACCAGGTCTATCAATAATGTTGATATTAAAATCTTGTAATAATAAGAGCCATCGTGTAACTCTAGGATTTGTTACAGGTTTCTTCATTAAAAATTTGATGGATGAATGATAAGTGTGTACAAAAGCTTGATATCCTGTAATATAGTGTCTAAATTTATTGATAGCATGGACTACAGATAGCAATTCTTTTTCTGTGATTGTATAATTAACTTCAACTGGAGACAGATTCTTACTGATGAAGTAAATAACATAGGGCAATTGATTTTCTCTTTGTCCAAGGACTTCCCCAAGGGATGTGTCTGAGGCATCGGTACATATATGAAAAGGAAGGGACCAATTTGGTCCTCTTAGTACAAGGGTAGTTGACAATTTCTGTTTTAGAATTTCGAAAGATATTTGGCATTCATCGTCCCACTTAAATTCGGCTTCTTTAGATAATAATTTGAATAAAGGGGTAGTTAAGCTTGTAAAATTTGGAATGAATCTTCTATAGTAGCCAGCATTTCCTAAAAAGCTACGAACTTCCTTTTGTGAGGAAAGTATTCTGATTTGTGTGATGATATATATCTTTTCCGGATCAACTCTCATTCCAAAACCAGAAATGTGATGTCCCAAAACAATACCTTCAGTGAGCATCTTTTTTTATTTTTCATTACTTAAGGAAAGGTTTGTTTCCTTACACCTAATCAAGACTTTTTCTAGACTGGTCAATGCTTCCTGGAAGTCTTGTCCATGGACTGTAAATTCATCCATGTAGAATTCCACACAATCATTGGTCAAGTCAGAGAAAATAGCTAGGACAGCTCTTTGAAAAGTGGTTGGGGTATTGAAAAGTCCAAAAGGGAGAACGCTATAAGAATATATTCCCCAAGGGCAAGTGAAAGTGGTCTTCTCCTGGTCTTCAAGTGTTATTTGTATCTGGTTGTAACCACTAAACCCATCCAAGAACGAAAAATACTTCTTTCCGGACAGGGTATCCAGCACCTGATCAATAAATGGTAAGGGAAAATAATTCCTATGGGTAGCTTTGTTTAACTCCCGAAAGTCTACACATATCTTCCACTTACCATTTTTCTTGGGAACTATGACAAGTGGAGATACCCATTGACTATCTGAAATGGGGTATATGAGATTGGCTCGAAGGATTTTTTGCAATTCCTCTTTTACAATATCTTTAAGGGTTGGATTCATCCTTCACTGAGGTTGTCTAACTGGTTTGATTTGGTCATTAGTGTAGATATGATGTGTGCATGTGTCAGGGTGAATGCCTTTCATGTCTGCATAATCCCATGCAAAGACATCAAATTGTCTTTGGAGCATTTCAATCACTTGTGTATTTTGTTCTGGTTCCA
>SNQJ01S0001581.1:160154-188310 GCA_010110895.2 Picea sitchensis
GCCATGAATGGTCGTATGTTTTCTTGGGCTCGGTTGATGCATGCCTATATGGTGTCATAGTTGGACTGGTGTGTAGTGACTAGAGGTGGTGAGTTTTCCTTTGGCTCAGTTTTGTGCACCTTCATGTTTGAGAGGGTGGTATTGCTATGCCCTAAGGATATTTTTCATCCACCAATGACGCATGATTTGAGACTGATGAGGTGGGTAGGGTTGTTTCCTCGACAGGGGGGAGGGGTCATGGGGCACTGCTTTAACCCCACGTTCGAGCATATTTGGTGGAATACCCCTTAGGTATTTTATGAGTTCTCATATCATGGGATGAATTTTCTATGGCATCCAGGCATGAGCTTACTTCCTAGGGAGGACTAGAATGACCTAGGTGTGTGTTTGATACTTTTGTATTTATGATTTGCCATTGAGTTTATATGTGTTTATATTGTTGGTACTAACATACCTTTGTTGGTTTGGTCATGAAGATGTGGGACCCAGTGGCCATGAGGTAGATGTTGCTCAGGATTTGATTGATGAGCAGGTAGAGGAGGGGTGGACCAGGAGGCATCATCGGTTTGATGATCCGGGGGCATGAACAACAAGGGGCTAGGTAAAAGCTGAGCATGGGTCATAGGACCGGGATATGGAGGAGTTGAGGAGGTGCCTTGAGGGTGTTCTTAATAGAGTACCTGACGATTTGTGGCTTCAAATCCAGGATGAGGTTATCCTGGAGTTATACATTGGTGGGGACCTACGCTGATGGTCAACAATTTGATGGGAAGTGATTGCAGGTGCGACTATGACTGGGTAGATTCCTACTGTGGATATTTCACCTAGGGGGTCTCCACCAACTAGTCATGATGTACTGCAACTAGGGTCACCCTAGTTGGTAGGAGGACCTAATATAGGCTGGTCCTAATTTTGTATTATGTAGGAGTGGTTTTGAACTCCCTCTTTTGTATAGATATGATGAGAAATCCTATCCATGGAGATAAGGTGCATATGTATGTATTTTTATATTAAACACATGAGCGATCTATATATATGAGTAGACCTTTTTGGACATGTGTGTATGTATTTGATATTTGATATTTGCTTTCTTTGTTGATGGATGAATGCAATATGTATGTTAATGTGATAAATTCCAATCTAGTACTTGATTAGCTATGTTATCTACCATATGTTTGTGATTTCTGGGAATATGAGAAAATATTATTGACTCAAATTCTTTAGCAGAAGTTTGACTTGTAGGTACTTACGATATAGGCATGGATCACAAACACGATACATGTTGTTGAGTTGCTAGAAAACGAGTTGAGAATCTAATAGAATGAGGTGAAAAATATGAAGGTGACTAGCCTCGGAGAGGAGACCAATGACTACAACATATTCGGCTTGGTTATTGGTGGCAAGGTCGAGGCATATGCCTCTAGAGTGGAGAAAAACATGGTCAGGGGTGAAATGGACCAAGCTATCGAAGAGAGATTCTGAGTCTAGTGGTTGGCTCTATCCACTTACCCGATGTGATAAGGAAACAAAGAATTCCTCTTTTGACACAAGGACACTAGATTAGGCTCACGTAATGAGAGATCTATATCAAAAAAGACTTAAAATACTAGGAAAGCAAAAAAAAATTAAGGTAAAATGATTATTCTTAGGGGTAGAATCTTTTTAAGTATAACCCGTTGACCGGGTCCTTGAGGGAATATCCTTCAGGGTGGCCTAAGATGTAGGCACCCTTAGTAAGGAAATGACAAATGACATAGGGTCCTTTCCAGAGGGATTCTAACTTGTTGTGGCTAAGGGTATCATGGGAGATATCGTTGGCCAACACAAGGTCGCCTTTGGTAAATGAATGAAGGTTAACTTGGTGGTCGAAGGTGGGTTTGGTCCACCTTTTTCTTGCTTCATTGTTTTGGAAGGATTCCCACCAATATTCATCGAGTGATTCAAGGGAGAAAAATCGTTTCTCAAGTGGAAATGTGTTGGGTAAGAGCTCGATCACAATGCACAATGTTGGGATTTCTCACTCAATAGGGAGTACATATTCAATGCCATGGAATAAATGGAAGGGCATGAAATTAGTGGCTTTTTTGACAGTTATCCGATATTCCCATAAAGATGGAAAAAGAATATGATAACAATTTGTCTTGTGTTTGTCAATTGTGCGTTGAAGCATAGTTTTGAGAACCTTATTGACAACCTCGACTTACCCATTGGATTGTGGGTAATAAGGTGAGGCGAAATCATGGATGAATCCTAATTTGCTTGATAGATCCATGAATACTTCGTTCTTGAGGTGCTTACCATGGTTGGAGACTAGTTGTAGGGGGACCTCGAAGTGAGAGATGACATGGTTGAAGAAAACATGCACCGATGTGTCGGTCGTATTATTGAATGTGGACATTGATTTATCCCATTTGGTGAAGTAGTCAACAATGACTACAATGTACTTGTGTCCATTACTAGATGGAGGGTTTCTTGTCATGAAATCGATGCCCCATTTACAGAAGGGGCCACCAGTGATTATGGGGTGCAAGAGGGCATGTGGCGTATGAGCCTTATGTGCATATAACTAACATTTGTCACATCACTTAATTGCACGGATGTAGTCATGAAACAACATGGGCCAAAAGTAACCAGCTCGAATGATCTTTTGGGAAGTAGAAATTCTAGATAAGTGACCGCCGCATGCCCCACTGTGGAAATCATTCAAAAATATCTCAGTCTCTTCCAGGGTATGGAAATGTCGAAGAAGCATGTTGATTCCTCTATGATAGAGAACATCTCCTATGATGAGGTACTGTGAGTCTTGGTGTTGTATACGATAAAGGCCATCCTGAGATAGGTGGGGACTAAATTTTTTAGTTCGAAGATAAACCAGGATATTGCCGTACCATGGGCTATTGATGATATGAGAAATAAATGCTCATTAAGTAAATCCTCATTGACTGGGAGGTCTATAGAGTTAGATGGAAATTCTACGAGGCGGTCAATGAGGAAAAGGGATTTCTTTATCTTAGGGGTGGTAAACTCTAGGTCGTATTCTTGGAGAATGACAATCCAACGAGAAAATTTGGATTGATTTGGCGGTGACTCAAGAGGCAATGCATGGGGTTGGAGTTTGCGACTACTTTGGTGGTACGAAGCATGATATAATGGCGAAACTTTTGAACTAAGAGAATGATTGTGAGGAATATATTCTCCTCATGATTGTACTTTAGAGGTGGCCTAGAGAGGTTCTTTCTAGTGTAGTATATAACATGTTTTCATTGGTCGTCATCAAATTGAATGAGTACTTTAAAAACCAAAATGTCAGAGGATGATAGGTAGAGTATGTAATTCCCTATCTTAGTCTGGGGGACTGATCAAGGGTGTTTTGTTGAGTGACTCCTTGATTGGATCGAAGGAGGCTTAGGAATGATGGTACCAATGAAATGAGATGTCATGGAAGAGTAATCATAGGAATATGTGGGCGTGAATGGCATAGTCAGGGATAAAAATCCATAAGAATTTTTCTTTCCCTTGGAGGCTTTGCACCCGGTGTCAGCCCCTGGGAGGGGGGATCTCGTTGATCACCTAGAATTTAAGGGGGTCTATGGTAATGCCCTGCTGGGAAAAAATGAAGCCCAACATGTGGCCTAACATGACGGAGAAGACACATTTAAGTGGGTTGAGCTGAATGTTGTATCTTTGACAACGTTAAAATATGGTCCATAGATCCTCTATGTGTTCGAAATGTTTCTTGGACCGAGCTATAATCTCATCCAAGTAGGAAAGGATGATGTGAGTGAGGTTATGGAAGGCATATTTCATTGCACGTTGGAAATTTTACCCAGTGTTTTTGAGTCTGAAGGGCATGACGCGATAGGAAAAGGTACCCCAGGGAGTTGTGAAGGTGGTTTTGTATTGATCTTCATGGTGGATGTGGATCTAGTTATAGCCGAAAAATCCATCCATTAGGGAGAGGTCTTCATTACCAGTGAAAGAATCGATGAGTTGATCGATGAAGGAGGTAGTGAAGTTGTATTTGGGACAAGCTTGGTTGAGGTCAGGAAATTTAGTGTAAAATTGAATAGTTCCCTACTTTTATTGACCCGATAGGATCGAAAACCCAGGATGTGTGTGCAATGGGGTGTATGAAGCCAACTATACATAGTTTTTGGATCTCAACTTTGATCAACATGGCATTCGGAGGTTGGAGGGAGCATTTCTTTTATTGAATAGGGGAAACATTAGGCCAAGTTTCAATGCGATGTTTGACAATTGTTGGTTCTAATCCAGGAATTTCAATGTATGACAAAGAAAAGACATCTTGATATTCTTGGAATAGGGTTGTGTATGCTACAATTTAATATGTGGAGCATGATGAACCCAGAGTGATTTCTTTCATGAAATTGGGTTTTACCGAAATGTCGACTTTTATGGTGGGTGATATATTGGCCATGTTACCTTCTTCAAACGCACCAGGGATAGGTATTTGGGTTCTTGACCCAGTATACATGGCCCAAAGGGATGAATTATTTAGCTTTGATGGTACAAATAGGGGCATATGTTGACCACTAAAAGGTGTTGTGTGCTATAAAATGGATTGATGATGAAAAACATCCCATGGGTAATCAGGTGCACATAGGACTTCTAAAATGTCTTAATCAAATTGAAACGTGATGGAGTGTAGGGAGTCTGTAACTGTTGGGAGTGGTGTGTCACAATTAATGGGGGGAATTGGTGAATGTTTGATGTCATCCTTCATCCTTGATATATATGGACCTACGGGAGGGGATGGGAGACAATTAGTAGATTTTATGACCCAAATATCCATATATAAACTAGATGTATCGTGGTATGGAGGAGGGGGAATCTTGCAAACCAGTGTTACAGTAGAGTTCAAGAGGTTTTGGGGGATTCCTCACATCGTGGTAGAATGGAAAGAGGGATGAAAGGATAGGGGTTGAGCTATGGGGGAGGTATGCCATGACTTCTTGAATGGTGATCGTTCACTGCCGGTTTCATCGGGGTTGGTACACTTGGTGTAATGGGTGGGATGGAGGCCCTCCAACATGTGTGTCCCTCAATGATGAGTTGAAAAATATATGTGTAATGGTGCATATGGTAACCTAGTGTCCAAGAGAATCACATGGACTCTTTTACTGATGTAGATACATAGAGAATGTCAATAATTGGTTGTACCAAGGAGAAGGGTTGGGATGATTTGGGTAATTTGTTTTGGCGCACTGCTACAAGAGTGTCCCAAAAATGAGGGAGGGTCGAGTAATGGTGCTTATAATGGATGTATTGATAACAAATGGAGCAATCATGCTTAGTTCTCAAACTGGGAGGTTTGGAGGAAGAAGGTTCTGGGGAGGCCGGTGGGGCGATTGGTGTAGGGAGTAATGGTGTACTTATGGTTTTTGGAATGAGATTCCATAACTCGGGTAAGGTGGGGAAGATATTCGTACGGTGTCCAATGGTGTTGCATAATGTGTATGGGGGTGGTATGCGGGGTGGGGAAGGGAGTGAAGGTTCCTTATTTTTATGTGTTCCGCTTTGGTTTGTGGTGGTGCCCCCCTTTCTTGAGGTAGCATCTCCTGTGGTGGTAATATTTCCTCCAATTGTGTTATCGGTTGGGTGAGTGGATGGATGAGCCACTGATGGAGATAGTGGGACCACAGGTTGTGGTGGAAGAGATAAACCTGGTACCATAGCTAGTAGTACTAGATACCATAAATGGATGGCRATGACCACATTTGGTAAAGTGAGGGCATAARCAACTTGATGTCTTGTTACTCCTCGGGGAGGATAAAAGAAGGGTATTTGGGTGATGGCCTATGGGACTATCTGTGAAATGAGAATTTGACCCATGAGTGGTAGAACCTCTGATGTTTCATCCTAAGGATTCTATATGGGGAGTTCCTCAGGAATTATTGGGGTGAGCTAAGAAGGCATGGTGGTGGAATATGATGAGCTCTCAATGGACAGGGGGTCTAGTATCTCTACTCCAACAGTCATGAAAAAACACACAATGAATATGATGGGATTGGTGTGTGGGAAGTATTGGTATGTACCAATCAAAGATGGATCCTGAAAAAACCATGGTATAATGTATATCATTGAGACAAGGTCTATTCTCAAGTAGATAAGTGGTAGGGTGTTATCAATGCGCCCTGATTGGTTGGTTTAATTGTGGGTTAATTGATCAATGGTGATGATTTTACCATTGTGATGAAAGAGAATGGTACAAAAGACTGAGGAATATATGGCCTGCATGGTGTACATGTAGCTTCATCCTAAGATGATATTATAATCCAATTGGGCGTCGATTAATTCTATGTCGATGAGAATTTTTTTCCCCACCAGTTCGACCAGAACATTTTGATACATGCCTTTTGGTTCGGATGGAATACCATCATAAGATTGAGGCATTATGGTGGAGGGGATCAACTCAGTTGAAGAGATTTTTTTCCATACTTGTTTGGACATGATTCAAGTGGATTCTCATTCGTCCATTATGCATCGATGGACCGTGATATTCCATATTTTGATAGGTATTTGGAATGTGACTAACAATGGAAGTTAGGGGTCTTCTCTATCTAAATTAAATGTGATTAGATGAGTGTCTGCGGGATCTACTGCCCCCAAATATGAAAGTAATACCTTTCGTTGGGGAGGGAATGTTTGAAGGACTTTCATAATTGGCATGGAAGCAGGTGATTGAGCGAGATCGTTAATAAGACTGTCACTATGAGAGACCCTAGCATGGGGGTTATGCACATTCCTACGTAAGGGTGTGCGAGGTGTGTGGCAGATGGCTTCAATGTTAGTTAAAGGATCATCAATGGTTGTCTAGTTGGTGGTTGGGGAGCATCCAAAGTGGTAGGTAATGGATCAGGGGATGTACCATATTGGCGACTCTGATTTTTTAAGAGGATTTACTCTTCAGTATTGAGAAGGATATTTTGATTGGTGGTGTTCCCTGGGTGGGGCTATTTAGGTGGAGGGAACTACCCCTATGGGGGTCGGTGCTAGACCCCCTCTGGTTGAGTATTAATGACTCTTTGATGTGGGATAGGGTTTTGTAATATAGTCAGTGGTGGTGGTGGTATATAAGTGGGAGGTCCTTGAGGTGGACCTTAAGGGTTGGGAGATTTTTGAGGATTCACAGAATCCTTCATCCATTTATAGTCATCGATTTGAGGGAAATGGTGAGTGTAATGGCCATATTCACCACATAATGTTCAAGGGTAATTGGTGCATAGGTTTTATATTTCGACCATGTCATGGTTGGCCATTATTATTTCCCCTTTGGGGGTTTTGGTTGGGTTAGCACTGGTTGCGCCCAACTTGGGGGTTTTGTTGAGGGGGGCTCCATCCTTGTCCCTGGTTCCTATTCTTTCCTTTGTTCTGGTTATTTTTGGGTTGGTGAGGTGGATTGGTCATATTCAACTATTCAAAAGGTTGAACATGTTGAAGAGGGGAAGGTTGGATGAAATTAACCCGCTCCTGGTGTTTTCCATGTGGGGGTGTGACAGGTTGTGGTGGATGTGGGAAGAGATAGTATGGGTTACCTTTTGGGGTTCCATATGGGTTATAAGAAGTGGAGGTGGCTCCATTATTACTAGGTGGATAGGACATTGTTGGTGGAGTAACCAATTGTAGGATAGGGATTGGTTAGGGAAGGGATGTGGGTAGATGAGTGCCCATGGGGGGAAGAGGATGTGCCATGAATGGTGGTGGGGGGTTGGGGGAGGGTAATATGAAGCTCCCCCATATGCTTGAATCTATGGATTGGTTCCATATATAGGTATCATTTGTGCTTGTGGTTGAATATGAGCCATGTATTCAATAAACCCATCAACAATATGCGATGTTCCAGGTTTGTCTTAACCGAACGAAAAAGGATGAGGAGCATCTAGAAGGACTCTGTATAGGTACCCTGATCGGGATTAGATGAGATCAAACTGTTGTGCCTTAGTGATGGCTTCATATTCAATTTGGGGGAGGTTTGTGGCCACATCTTTAGAAAGGGTAGGAATGAGTGATTAGAGGAACCAATATAGCCTTTTTTGTGGGGTGGTGGTAGGAAGTCTCACCCAAAGCGCTACTGAGATATATAGATAGGGAAGGGTAGGGAAAATACTAAAGAGGATCCATAGATCGTTGGGAACTCATTCTTGTTCTTGTGCAAGAGTCATTACTAGATATGAACCATTTAAATGCAAGAAGTGAACCTACTTATGTTGCTAGCAAAGATTAAACATAGAACCATCAAGTATAAATCATAACCCATAAAGAAATGTTGTAATGCACAAGTAAACATACAAAGACACATCATATTTTGAAATTTGATCCTTCTTCGTATTACCCTTGAGATATTTCTCTGTTACAGACTCAAACTCACCCAGTAGGGCATATTACAGACTCTTGCCTGTCGTCTCTCGACTTTACAGTGAGTTTCAACAACTAATCCCAAAACCTTGGGTGGCTCTGATAGACATGAATCAACCCAAATCTAATCCATCCAACGAACTGAATGAACAACAACAATAACACCAACCCTTTTACAATTATATTCATCCCTATATATAGCTAGGTTGTGTCTTCCTTCTGGGTTTTCCCAATTTCTTGTTCTGTTGCAACCGTTTGTTGGTTAGCTGGCATTGCGCTGGMTTCCGCAACTACTTTTCTGTTACTCTTTCTTTCAGCCTCTGATGAAGTTTTCATGACTCATGCTTAATAAAAAATTGCGCAATTCTTACCCAAAAATGAAGGGCCCAACATGCTCCGACCACAATCCTTGACTCATCCTCGAGTCAAGCACTTGGTTCTTTCACATTCTCCAGGAGCAACTATTGTTTTCCCTTGTCCAGATTTTCTTCTTCTTTGAGCTCTTCTATTTGTGCCTTTTATTCCTTTGCCTCCTCAAATGAAGAGCCCAATTATGGTACCAACTCTAAGGCTCGGTGCTTTACTCCTTGAAAGCTTTCAACCATGTCCTACCATTTTCGGATGAGGAGTCATGCTTCTGTAAGAAACTGTTGTGTTGTCTCTTTTATGTAATCCTTTATCTCGACCACAACCAACGAGTTCCACTTGGAATATACTATTGTGTCGAATTGATGCATTTTCATGTAGGCTGTCTGAATGACTAGTAAAAATTCGCACAACTCTTTCTTGGCTACAGAATGTGCCTGTAGAGTGTATTGAGCTCATTGTCGGCCTGTTGAATTTGATCGAACTTCTTATGTTTCTCCATAGGGTCCATTTTTGCCGAAACTTCTTCATTCAACACCTGGATATTTGTGAACACTTCCTCTAAGACTTGATTCCATTGAGTGATGATTCCCATTCAATCGCTGACTTCCTTAAATATTTTGGTGCAGTCCGTTGTGTGCTTGTGTAGTGTAGCTCGGGCATTGTTTCCTTGTAGTATTATCTTCTACATTTGTTCCTGCAGCTGTCAAGGCTATTGTTCTGCTTCTTTCTAGTCTTGTTGTAGCTTCACTTATATATGCTCAGTGCAGGTAGCGAGTTGTGTCCATGTTTCTTGTAACAACTCGATCTGTTTCTCTGGCTCTCTTATCTCCCTGGCTTCGGGTACATCGGGTGTAACCTTCTGGATCTCTGACCAGGCTTCTGCAAGTTTTTCCTGCACTTTTTCCAGTTTGCATTGGACTTGGATTCTATCATGTTCTTCCTGCATTCGACATACTTATGCAACAATCTATTCTTTCCTGACAATTTTGATTGATCTCTCGACTTCCTGGAGCCTTTTCTCTAGTTGGTTTGTGGAGGCTCTAATTAATCTGAACAACTATGATGTTGGACACTGTACCAGGTCTATAGATGATGGAGTTGCATCAGTGGGTGCTCTCATCTGTAGAGGGAGTCCACTTTTTGTTGAGTGGTCCAAACAAGTTTCTACCTCCTCCTTCGTTGTTGGCACTGGTGCGATCCTCAACCTTAGGTTTGTGGGTAAAAGAATCAAAACCTCGGTTCTGGTTATGTAGAGTTTCATTAATTCTGCACATTTTTGGGGGTTCTGGAGGACTTGCTCCATATGCGCTCACATGGCTGTCGTATTCGGCTTCGTTGTTGAGTTTAGCTCATTGTGCACATCTGGTATCTCCATATCTTCTGGTACTTCTGCATCACGTGTCATGATTTCTTGGGCATTCTCACCCTTGGGTGGTGAGGTGATTTGCTGGTTATGGTAAGGTTTTATCCCTTATTTGCTTCAGGTGGCTTCCTCCTATGATAAAGACTCAGGTTGCTATTCCTGGGTATTCATATTAGAAAGATCTTACATCGTTCTCTTCCCTACAGTTTTGGGGTCGGGGTCGGGAACTTCTGATATAAGCTTGGGGGATTCTCTGGCTATCCATGGGGGTTTTCATTCCTCTGTCTTTGTGTGGTTGAGCTGCATCGACTCTAAGATTTTGGTCTGATGTGGAATGGCGATGAGGAGGTTTGGTAATTAGAGTGGTGGGGGTTGCTCAATGATGAGTGTAGCCGGAATTGTTTTAGGCTCTGGGTCATCCTGAATATCAATGAAAGTGGTGATTTTGGTCATGGAGTGGGTGCGAGGAGTGGAAGATGCAAGGGGTTGTGGTTTTAGGGTTTTGTTCAGGGAAACCCCTATTTTGGGCTTCTTCAACAATGGTTTAGTACCAAGCACAATGCCCAAGATCTGGTTAACCTGCACATCTGATAGCATGACATAGTCTGGCAGCTGATGGAGACCCGATCATTTCCTCCACTCCAACTGTTGTGTCACTTCTTCCTCCTCGGAGTCGATCTGTACCAGAGTTTATGGTGTCTTCAGCTTGGGGCTTGAGCTTGGTCCCTCTCCTGCTTCCTTATCTTTTTTCTTGAGCAGTTCGACAGGAAAAATGTAATGCATTCTTGATTTACATAGGCTACGTTTAACTCCTGGCCATGACATGACCTCCTTATCGAAAGATTCCTCATCCAAATAGAATGGTAGCGATCGTGTGTGGAAATGTTCCCAGTTGGCATGTCTCATCCAAATGCATGTGTTGTGCCGGTTCATGCTGAAGGAGATATTCCTCGTGTTATTATTGAGGATCTCCTGCAGGATGCATGATCTCTTTGTTGCATCTATCATAGCATTATACCATTTGGAAAATGCTGCATTGTTGAGTGTTGTGTTCTCTGAGTCTAGTCTGGACTGCCATGGCTCAAACATCTTCTCCAGGCACCCTTTATCTGGTATTGTTGGTTGTCTTCCCACATGTGACTTCCATTTGAGCATTGTGAATGCCACAAGTAGGTATCCATAGGTAAATGTGCCTCCCTTCTCCTTTTCCTCCTCGCAAGATACTAGTAGTTCCTCCAGCAAGAACTTACACCAATTGAACACTGGTCCCTCTGTGCAGAAGTCGACGATTGATAGCGCATCTAAAGTGCATTCTCCTTTATAATAAGACTGCATAACCTTGTTGGCTATGATGTAGCAGTCATTCTAGACTATTTCAGATAGTATTGGTTCAATGACTATTTTGCGTCCTCCTCTCTTTGTGTTAAACTTCTCATACAGGCTAAGATCGCCTTTCTTTTTCCCATGCTTGTTGGGGCCCTAAAATCCCTTCGACACATCCTCTCCTTCGGAGGATAGTCCAATAATTTGTTGGATATATTTTGCATGGATTGGATATTGCTTATCCAACCATAGACTTCTATCATGCACTCTCTTATCAGAAATTTCATGCAGTGAACAATTTTTTCGGTGGTGCCAAAGACTAGTAAGTCTCTCAGGTTCATGATGGTGGAGTTAAATAGGTTGATGAACTCCTTTTTCGGTATAAAGTGCATATCTCTGGTTCCATCTAGACTTAACTCCCAAAATAAATCTAGTTACATCTGTGGGAACAAGTCTGAATCCGTGAGGTCAAGGTTGAGTAGATTAACGTGCTCTACCTTCCCTTTGAGGTCACCTATGATCTCGACCCGAGGGTCGCAGAGCTCATCTGGTACTGCTTCTTTAGTCATGGTGTTCTAGCTTGTTGTGGATCTCGGCATTAGCACTTCTATGACAGTTAAAAACTAGGGCTACATTTACAACTTTGACAGTGATCCTAACTGGTTTGCATGGCTGAGTTCAGAAATGGCTATGCTCGTTTTAGAAACAATAAATTCTCGACTCAATTCTAAGAGTCTTATGTATGGCTTAATGGGTAAGTTTTAGCAATAATTTTTCATCATCATGATCGTATAGACGCAACAGGGTGTGAGTTGTCTGACCGGACAGTTTGATCAAGGTAAATCCTATTGGGCGATCTTGGTATTTACTCATTTGAGTGGAATAGGGATGTGGTCAAATTGAGACCTTTCTATTTGTCGAGTGGGTGTCCCGACGCAAAATTCGATGTCATATTGGCATAATGCGGCTTTATGGCTTAACGGGTGACAATCGGGGCACCAGAATGGCAATAAAGGGTGTGATTAGACTGCGTTTGTGTGGCCTTTAACTCAAATTGGATTGGGATTCATGGTTCCTCCAACCACAAAGGTTGTCCCTGTCATCTTTAATGGTTGTCATTAATGTACTTTCTCGTGCTTCAGGTTCTTTACTGTTGAGTCGTCAGCTCTGTATCAACTAACACTTAAACAAAACAAATGAACTATGGTTTATGGCACAACACTACGCACATGGACATTATTAACTGAATTTACAAAATTTCAGAAAGAAAATGAAACTCAAATCTAGTTATTGTACAAGATCCGTCAAACTGGAGTGATTGTCCTTCTTCTCAGTTTTGAGATAGGTAGGGCTTCAAGCGAGCACCATTCACCCATCCTAGTCATAGCACACCATCCAGTTGCATGAGTTGGACTGATCCTGATGGTTGGATCTACACAATTAGGAAGGGTCCCAACCAGTGCATATGTAGCTTGCCAGGATGCTTCTGGTATCGACTGTCGTAGAGTAACAGCTTGTCCCCTTGTGTAAATACCTTAGTCTTAATCTATCGGTCAAGCCAAGATTTTTTTCTTGCCTTTTCAACCGACTGATGGAAGTCTACTAGAAATCTGGTTTCTTCTAGTTCTTGTAGCTCTACAAGTCTCTGTACCACTGATTCTTCGTTTGTCATACACGTGGCTTATGCAATATACAGACTTGGAGTGATGAACTCTATGGGCACCACTACCTCTTTTCCGTAAACGAGCTGGAATGATGTGTATCTGTGGATTTTCTTCATGGTTTTTCTATAGGCCCATAGTACCACCGGAACTCTATCATCCCAGTCCTCTCGATTTGCACAAAAGACCTTTGTTAGTCCCTTTTCCAGAATTTTGCTAAAGGCTTCAACTGTTCCATTGGCCTGTGGGTGGTATGGATTGCTCTTGTGATGTTGAATCATAAATTATTTTGTAAGTGTTGCTATAGTGATGCTAATTAAATGAGTTCCCTGATCGTTGGTTAGGCTCCTGGGACATCCAAAGTGAGTAATGATATTTTTGAAAATGAACCTGATAGTATTACCCATCGAATAGTCCTGTACTATTGTTGCTTTTGCCCAACAAGGTAGTGAGTTGCGGTAATGATGTACCTTTCCTTCAAATGTTTAGCTATGGGGTTGTTTGGCCCCATGAAGTCAACTGGCCATTTCTGAAATTCCTGTAGCGCTCTAACGGGTTGTAATGGAATTTCATATCGACATGACGACTTGCCCACTCTTTGACAAACATCACATGATCTGGCCTATGATGTTGCATCTTTGAAAAGTGTTTCCCACCACAGTCCTACCTATATAAACTTTTGTGCTATTTCCTTTCCTCCTACATGTCCTCCTACAATTCCACTATGGCATTCCCAGAGTAAACCCTGCCTTTCATGATCTAGGACACATCATCTGAGGATGTTGTCTAGTCCTAGTTTATACAATTGATCGATGATCAAATGATAATCTGCTACTCTGACAACCATATGGTGTTTCTGGGTTGCAGAATATGTTTTGGGACAGGCCCCTGTACTGAGAAAGATTGCTATGTCCTCCATATATTTCGATATGGCCTCGATCCTAAACAAATATGCATCTGGGAGCTAGTCATCCACTTCTCTGCCAATTTATCCTGAATATAGTCTGGATAGATGGTCGGGTCCGATGTTGCATTGTCCTGGCTTGATGATGAATTCAAAGAAAAATTCCTGAAATAAAAACAACCATCTACAAATTCTCCCTTCCAACACAAAGTTTGTTAACTAGGTATTTTAATGTTGAATGATTAGTAAAGAATTTGAAATGAGACCCTAGCAGATAATGTTCAAAATTTCTGTAAAGCATAGATCATGGCTAAGCCTTCCCATTCTATTGTTGTGTGGTTGTGCTCTACTTGCGACATCTTCCGACTCACAAAGTAGATGGGATGATCCATAGCTCCATCTCCAGGTTACGTTAAGATATCTCCTAAGGCGATTCTTGAAGCATCCACATGGATGTGAAATTCCTTCTCCCAGTTTGGGAATATCGAAATCAATGTTGTAATGAGTTTCTCCTTAAGTTTCTCAAATGATTTATCACATTCAAGGGTCTATTGGAACATTTCATCCTTTTTTTTTCAGTAGGTTTTCCATAGGTGCGTTTGTCACATTCGAGAGTCCATCGGAACGTTTCATCCTTTCTCAGGAGGTTTTCTAGAGGTGCAGTAATGTTGGCATATCTTCAGATGAACCTGCGATAGTAACCTATGTGTCCAAGTGTAGAGCGTAGTTTTTTAGCACTCGTAGGTGGCGCCATATTCACAATGACTGCAACTTTAGCTAGGTCTACCAATAGTCCTTCTTGGAAAACTATGTGGCCGAACATATTTCCCTGTGGCACACAGAAGACACATTTCCTGAGGTTTAATGAGATCTTTAACTCTCAGCATCTGTCAAACATTATCCTTAGCAGTGCTACATGGTCCTTACGCATGCTATATATTGTCGAAACATCCATATAGACTTCTATGAACTTGTGAATGAACTCTCTAAAGGCTTCTATCATAATCCTAGAGAAAACCGTGGGGGCATTATTTAAACCAAATGGCATCATATTGTATGAAAAATATCCCCATTCGGTAATGAAAGTGGTTTTTGTCTTGTCTTCTTCGGTGATCCTGACCTGATGGTAGCCTAAAAATTCATCTATAAATGAGTATGCTTCCTTCCCTGCAACTTGTTCTAGGACCTCATCGGTAAAGGGTGTTGGGAAAGGGTCATGCAGAAAATAAGAGTTGAGGCTTATGTAGTCCACACAAACTCTAATATCCTCAGTGTCTTTCTTGCTTTGAATGACTATCAGGTTGACCCATTCTGCTTCTTCTACCGAAAAAATGAGATCTGCTTCTAACATATTATCAATCTCCTTCTTGAATTTATCTTTTACTCTTGGGTTAAGATGGTATGGCCTATGTCTAACAAGCTTGGATCCTAGTTTTAAATCAATCTTCATTTATCCCATAACTCCTTTGATTCCCTTCAATTCAGAAAAAGTCTTTGGGAACAAATCTTCGTATTCCCGCAGTAAACTATGTATTTCCTGATTGGTTTGCTCATCCCAGTAATCTGCCACCAAAGCTATTTTGTGTTTCTTTTTAGTCCCTATGTTAAGTTTCTACAATTTCAAAGGGTGATTGTAGGAACTATCGGTCTAGCTAGGTATGGTGTTTTGGATTTCTCTGTTCCCCTCGATCTCTTTGATGGCTAGGTTTCTCAGTTCTTATAATTCATCTAGGATTTCTAAAGCTTTGCTAATATGATAGCATTCTATAGGATTTTCAATCAAGGGTAAGTGGAGTTTACTCTAAAGTTCTTGAGTATGCTTGGGACCCACTACAAAGTCTGATATGTTATCACTATTGGCTGTAAAAACAAGTTCTTTAATCTTTTGTAGGACTAGTTCAAGTTCAGGGTACTTACTTGTGCATGAGAAGTCTTTGCAAAATTGAGCTGCCAGTATCTACCAATCACAAGTCTGTCGTCTAGTTTCCTGATGTATAAACCAATATTTTAGGATTGGGCCTAGAGAATGGGGGCATACCTGAGCCCAAAAGTGAGAGGGTATCTCCATAGCCTGCCACTGCACCACACACTTTTGAATGTGTATCCTAGGGTTTGATTCTCCATTGAACAATTGCACAACATAGAGATCCATCTGCATTTCTGATTTTAACTGCTCCCTATTCCAGAACCTGTACTTGAGATCTTGTTTCACCTCGTCCCAAGTTCTGAGTGCAGATTTATGAGTAGCCCACCATCTGGTAGGGGTGTTTTGGAAAGCTATATCTAGTACTGAGATTCTTTTATCTTCTCCCACAGTTTCTTCCATATTATACAAAAATATGTCTAGATCTGAGGTGCCATCGTATAATGGATTTTCTTTGACTTCGGTCCCAACCCATTTGGTCATTCTAATAATTGTGCATATTCTTGAGAATCTTTCATGCAAACCTTGTTTCCAACTATCAAAAGCCAGTTCTGAATCTTCATCTACTGACTGTATACTTTGCCAGCTTATTGATCCATCTGTAGTGGGGTTTATATAATTGTTTCTTGTCCCAGTTGTTACAGTGTACAACTGGTCTAGGTCTTCTCCTTCCATATTATTTTCTGTTGGTTCTGTGTACCTGGGTTATACATATGGATCCAAAGGTTGAACTACCTTGATTCCCTCAGCTTCAAAAGTCATGGTATCTTTCTTTAAGTCAATTACTGCATAATTGTCGTAGGCCCAATCGATGCCAAGTAGCGTAGGGTAGGGGTCCTTGTCTCTCATGATCTTAATGACTTCAAAGTCAACCATCGTTTTTAATCCTGCTACATAGATTTCCACGTTCTCCATTATTCTTATGGGAAAGATATAGTATTGGTTTTCCATTATTAACTGAATTGGGGAATATGTCTGTCTCGGTTTGCCTAACGCTTCCCAGGTCTTCTTGGGTATAATGTTCACATATGAACCTAGGTCCAACATGACGTCCTTAATTTCAAAGTCATCTAAATGGGCTACCAGTCAGAATTCTTTTCTGGTTTTTACTTTTCATCGTTGGACTTTCTGAGTACTCTTCTTAGGAAGGTTAGCCCGAATCCTTGCTTCTGAGGTTTCTTCATTCCTCAAGACTAGGTACAGCGCATTCGCAACTTCTCTGTCAGTTGATAATTCCCCATAATGTCAGAGAATAATTGAAACTAGAGGTCAACTATGTTTTGAGGTTTCTCAAGTTGTCTTGGTATGCCTACAGGGTTTCTGGGTGCAGGGGGTGAAGCAAGGATTTGTGCCACCTTAGGGTATACAACTGGATAAGGGGGGTTCTCTTGCATTTCATGATTAGGAATATTTTGGAATACTTCTATGGCGTCTTTAAAGAACATTTTTTTCTTTAGGGGGTCATACCTGTCTTCTTTAGGTGCTTCTTTTTTAATCTGATTTAGAGTATCAACATCATCTCCTATCTTTGCTCCTCCTCGACTGACGATGTTAAGGTTTGGAAATTGTCCCTTAGAAATCCTCTTGATCTCTTAACTGATAAGGTTAGTTCCTCTTTGTCATACTATGTCTTCCCACTTTGCAATTATCTCTGGGCAGTCTTCGGTTGCATGCCTGTTGGTTCTGCAGTGAGAGCACCATGGTCTCCTTGGATGAGGGAAGTCTCTAGCCAAGTGACCCTGTTCATCATAGTTGTAACATCTGCTCAGTCCTCTTCCTCCAATTCTTCCTCCTCTGAAATCTGCTCCAGCTCCACCTCCTCGACCTCTTCCTAGTCCCTGAGGGTTTTCATTTACCCTGAATGTGTTTCAATCTAGCCTGTCTGCAAGAGCATCCAATTCTCTACATTGATTGGTAGTATGCGTGGTGGATGCACATAACTTGTAGTTTATTGTGTTTGGTATTGTCTAATATTTCTACATGATGGGGCACTGTCTTGGTCCATTCCCATGGATTCGACAAATCTCACAATATTCTGTTGTTGGTGCTGCTTGGCCTCCTGGGAAAGCATGATATGGGGTGGGATGATGGAATGGTGGGTTCGTCGATACTTGCACAAATCCTCTCGTGGGTCCTGGTGTGGTTAACATCAGATTCTGAGGAGGTCCCATTCCCCTCATTCATGAACATTCGATCTCCAAATGACCTTTCATATAGCATCCCATGCACCAAACCTATGGTCATCCTGGTCTAGGTATTGTCAAAACCTTAATCTTTTATGTAAGTGTTGATATCTTCCCTTGTAGTTGTGCTAGATTCGCATCTACCAGGGGTCTGGTTACTCTCAAGTTCCTAGGGTATCCTTCCATGGCTTCAATCTTCATTGATTGTTCCAAGGCGTCTTTCAATGTAGCTATCTGTTGTTGTGTTAGAGGAATCTGATTTAGAGGCATCAACCCCTGAATGTACCATTCATTTTGATGTTCTTCATGGATTGGATGTGCCAACCTCCCTATGGAATCTTTAAACTTTTGATTGTACTCCCAAGATGATTCACCTTCCCTCTGCTGGATTTCACGCAACTTAGACAGAGCTTGTTGTTTTGACTGAGGTAGTTTGAATTCTGCTATGAACCTTGTTTGTACTTGGTCAAGTGTGAACGCTTGAACTTGTGTCCCTGGCACTCCTGGTTCAATGATCTTCATGTACCACTTGAGAGTGTGACCTCTTAAGGTAGTCTGGAACTCGACCAACTTATTTTCATTCAGAGTCCCTCTGGATCTCCAGATTTCTTTGCACAAGAACCAATGATGTTCAACATCTTCGTCTCCCTTACCCAAAAATTCTAGGTATCTAGCGATTGAACCCCCCGTATGGTTGGCCATTGTTGAACTTGTTGTTCCTATCAGTATAAATCCTAACAATCTTGCTTGCAATTTACCAGGGGATCCCAATATCCTCCCTGCACTCGCACTTCCTGGTTGTGACTGACTAATTAATTGTACTGGAATAAAATGAGAAGGTAGTATCGGACTTACTGCTTGTATAGAAGGCACTTGGGGTATGGGTGATTCGTGGCTAGTTCCATTGGCTTCAGGGAAGTTTTATTTGATCTGGGGGGTCTCGTTAGCTTCCACTAGGATGATCTCTTCGGTCGGATTCCTGATTTCTCCTATTATTGGGGCTGAATCTTATCTTTCTCCTCCAAGATTCATGTTGGCTTCCTCCTCTCTCACCTCCATACTTTCTCCTTCTTGTCTTGCTTCCTCGGTACTTCTTGCTCACTTTTATTCTATCTCATTCAATCTTTGACTGGCCAGTCATTCTTGTCTTCTCATCCTCTGCAGTTCTTCCATCTTTCTTTCCTCTATTTCTCCCGATCCTCCTTCTTTCCTAAACTTTTCAGATTGTCTTGCGGTTTTCTTTATCTTTTCGCGCCACCACTTCTCAACTATGGCGGCTCTCTTCAAGGATCGTTCATCTCTTGAGTCCATTTATTGTTGTTTTTCCCCCATTTGTTAAAGAACCCTCCCCCCTTCTCATGCCATGGCCCTCACCCTGTCTCTCCCTACCCCAAGTGAGGGTGTTTACGCTCCATCTCGGTTGGGGACATAATCAACATCCCCTCCTTCATCAAGAAATCCTTAATCCATAAGGAGATTTCTCTCAACAATCTTCCCCTTGCGCCTTTCTTGAAAATTTCCTCTACTCACAAGAAAGACTGGTGGTTCTCAGCTACAAATTCAAGTATGTATCCTTCCAACATGGTGTTAACCCAGAAATAGACAACTCGTGTGACTGGGAAATCCAGTCTCTGGAGTGCTGCTAACTTTTTGGTATCCCAGGCATAGATATTCTTGGTCTGACCCTAGAACTCTGGATCTTCTTAGAGCCTCTTTATCTAGTGAAAAAAATTCTTCTGGGAATTTAACCCAGAAAATATCGTACTGGTCACTTAATCTTTTTGAGTAAAAGATTGCTTCCCTAGTAGTTCCCACTGATTTTATTCTTAGTTCCTCTTCTTTCCATATGAAGGCGTCACATTTTTTTTCCCACCATTGATCAATGTTAGATCTATGGATCGACGATAACATTCTTGCTATAGGTTCCCTTTTAATACGGGTCTCAGCAATGGAACCATTTTTTTGGCGCGAATTTGATCAAACTAGGGTCCTTCTTAGGTTACCAACAAAAGGTAACATGTAGTCTAGAGCGCTAGCATTTTCATCTCCTCCGAAGAGAAGAATTCTCACCCGAAGTGTTGCTGAGACAGATAGATAGGGAAGTGTAGGGAAAATACTAAAGAGGATCCATAGATCATTCGAAACTCATTCTTGTTCTCGTGGAAGAGTCATTACTAGATCTGAACCATCTAAATGCAATAAGTGAACCTACTTATGTTTCTAGCAATGATTAAACATAGAACCATCAAGTATAACTCATAAACCATAAATAAATGTTGTAATGTGCAAGTAAACATACAAAGACACATCATATTTTGAAATTTGCTTCTTCTTCATGTTACCCTTGAGATATTTCTTTGTTACAGACTCAAACTCACCCAGTAGGGCATATTACGGACTCTTTCCTATCGTCTCTCAACTTTACAGCAAGTTTCAACAACTAATCCCAAAACCTTGGGTGTCTCTGATAGACATGACTCAACCCAACTCTAATCCAACCAATGAATTGAAAGAACAACAACAACAACAACACCAACCCTTTTACAATTATATTCAACCCTATATATAGCTAGGTTATGTCTTCCTTCTCGTTTTTCCCTATTTCTTGTTCTGTTGCAACCATTTGTTGCTTAGTTGGCATTGCGTTGGCTTCCGCAACTGCTTTTTTGTTACTCTTTCTTTCAGCCTCTGATGAAGTTTGTGTGACTCATGCTTAATCAAAACTTGTTCAATTATTACCCAAAAGCGAAGGTCCCAACAAGTGGGAAACTCAATCCTTATGATTTTGTAAAATTAAGACAAGTGCACGACAGAATAAAAAACAAATGCACACAATGCGCAAACCACATGGTTGGAGAGTTTTGACATAGCACAGAAGTGAAGGACCGTGCATTTTTTTGTCTCGAACTTGCGCGCATGCAGATAAGTTGACGAGATTAAAATTTTAAAAAATTCTCTTACTATGGGGTGAAATCCTGCTTTCAAAGGGTGAGATTAGGCCAATTTTGACCCTTTCACATGAAAACAAGTAATAAATACAAATCTAATAGCCTAATTGGGGTGAATTTTGATTCAAGTCCCTAGTATGGTCTCCAATCTATTGGGTTCCTTTTGTCACAAGGGTGAGCAGAAGGAGATCCCTTAACTATCTAGTTAGGATATCTAGAAATCATAACACAAATTTAGTTGGTTAGTGGCTCAACTAACATAAAGGAACAATAAATAAACAACAATGAAATAAATATAAACTAAGCGAGTAATAACTTGAAATGAATACACAAATTAAAAAAAAGAGATATATACCAAGTAAACTGATCTTCGAATTGATACTCCTTGGAGAAATATGGGAACTTATGAGTCCCCTCTTCCTCCTTGGGAAGGCTCTTGAGTCCCCAAGTACAAAGTATTTTTTATACTATCAACGACTAACACAGGAAAATAGGGAAGAAAAGAGTGGACTACTCAAGAGGAAAGAGTCCTAACAATTGATATGTATGCCCAAAATATTTCTAAGACGAAAATGGTTTCCCAAAGATAAAAATGAGAAACATAACAATACTCAAATGCTTCTTATTTTTTTGCATACAATGGCCCTTTATTTATAGGAGGATGGAAAGATTTTTCTTAACTAGTTCCAAATGTGAATGAGAGGCCCTTGGATGTACCTCCCATCCTTTTTAATGATCCCAAGGAAACATTTGGGGGATATTTTGGGTATAGGGGAGATCCCCTTCATCCCAAAAGTGGTTGAGGCCCAACCAAACTCATCAATGGGTCATTTTTGTGTTCGTGTGGGTCCTTCGACTGTCAATCGTGCATTATGTGCATAGTACACCATGTTATCCCGCATAGATATGTGTGCGCTACTTTTGTTGAATGTGTGTGGGTTTCCAAATCCACTTTTACATATTTTTATGACTGTCTTGCAAAATTGAGTGTAATCCTTCCATGAATATTGGTAGTATGTTGTGTTTGCATTAATTGTTTCTTCATCCATTGTATGTATTTGTGGCAAGACATTTTCCGGTGATAAAAATGGCAAAGGTAACTTTATGTTGGGGTTTCTCCCCCTGATTGAACTCTCCCCAAACTGAACTATCCTCTTTATGGTGCTTCCTCATGTAAATATAATACATATAAGAATAAAATTCAAAATGCATAGTGGGGAAGAAATTATGCCAAGTTTCTAAAATATATACTTAGAGGATTCCCTTGGAAGTGATTCTGTAAAGATTTTTGCAATCTGTACTTTGGTCCTAACATACTCAACTCGAATTTTATTCTTTGCAACTTGTTCCCATAGAAAATGATACTTTATTGGAATGTGCTTCATCTTGGATTGCATCACTGGATTCTTTGAGATACTAATGGTGCTTGTATTATCACAATATATCAAAACAGGATCGTAATACTCAACTTATATATATGTCAAAGTTTGTTTCATCCATAGAACCTATGTACAATATATTGTTTCTAAAATATACTCTTCTTTGGTTGTAGATAATGATATTGATGATTGTTTCTTGCTTATACAAGATACCAAACACTCACCCAAGTAGAACATTGCTCCACTTGTACTTCTTTGGTCATCAATGAAACCTTCCCAATATGCATATGTGTAGGAAATAAGTTATAGATACTTTCCTTTTGGATACCATAGTTCAAATTCTTTTGTACCCTTGAGATATCTAAATATCCTCTTCACTGAGGGAACATGTGATTCTTTTGGTGCTGCTTGAAAACATGTCACCTATCCCCTCTCGTGTGGAATCATAATCCCCTATCTCCATTTTGGAATCATATCCCCCTATCTCTTGTCCTTTTCCATCTTGTTTCCATCGATATATATATATATATATATATATATTACATTTCTAGGAACTTCATCCCCTTTCCAATTTTACCAGCTCACCAACCTAATGTCACATTTACATAATACATTCTAGTTCATAGGGATTAAACCAGGGGTGTTACAATATTTTACCAAGGTTTGGAGGAAGAAAAATAAAAGAGAAGAAAATTGTGGACTAGCTATATATGCCAAAAATAAAGAAAGTCGATGGTACATTGAAAATGGTTGCTCCAAGCACATGAAAAGACACAAAAGTAATTTTGAATTCTTAATTGAATAAAAAGGTGGTAATGTCACTTTTGGAAACAATTCTCTAACTAGAATCATAGGAAAAGGAATTGTTATATTAGATGAAGATAAAAAGGGAAAGACCAAGGCATGTAATGTGACATATTTTGATGGTCTAAAACATAACTTATTAAGTTTAAGTCAAATGTGTGACCAAGGACAAAAATTTATTTTTCATTCAAGAGGATGTAAGGAAATGGATGCGAATACATGGAAGATTATTGTTAAGGAAGTTAGAACTTCAGGGAATGTGTATGTTCTAGAAGAAAAAAAAGAAACATGTTGCAGTGGTAAAACTGATGAGAGATGGATTTGGCACAAAAGGATAGGTCATATTAGTTTTAATAAACATATTAATCTAGGAAGAAAATATCATGTGAGAGATATGCCTAAGATCTTCAAACTTGAGAATACTGTCTACAAGTCACGTCAATTTGGAAAATAGTCAAGATTTCAATTCAAGGAAAGAGAACACTCCACCACTCCACCTCTTAAGTTGATTCATACAGATCTTTGTGGCCCTACGAGTACAAAATATCATTAAAGTGAAATATATTTCATTCTATTAATTGATGACTATACCATAATGGCTTGGGTTGGATTGTTGAGGCATAAATTTGAGGATTTTGAAAAATTAATAATCTTCAAAGCACATGTAGAAAATGAAATGGACTTAAAAATAAAATGCCTAAGGTCAAACAGAGGAGGAGAATTCACATATGATGAATTCAACAATTTTTGTGAAAAACATGGGATCAAGAAACAATTTTCTATTATCATAACTCCTCAACAGAATGGAGTGGTGTAAAGGATGAACAAAATAGTTCAATAAATGGCCAAGGCCATGCTTGATGAATCATAAGTACCCATAACCTTTTGGGGAGAGGTTGTTCAAATTGTTGTCAACATTCTCAATATGGAACACATAAGCATAAACAATGATAAAACACCTTATGAGCTATGGCATGGAATATCAACATCAATAAATCACTTCAAATTTTTTGGAAGCAAATGATACATTAAAAGAAATGAAGACAACTTAGGTAAGTTTGATTCTAGAGTTGATGAAGGAATTCTTCTAGGATACTCCTCCAAAAGTAAAGGATAAAAGTGTTATAACAAAAGGCTCCATAAAATAATTGAGAGAATAGATGTAAAGGTAGATGATGGACCACTTCATTCAGTCAGATATAGACACCATAATGAACAATATGATGAACCAATCGACGATGAGTTACAAAACGATGGAGGGAGAGAAACAAGAACAAGAGTATTTAGAAGAAGAAGAGAGAATGGAAACATCACAGCTAAAGACCCCATCAAGGTATGTTTGAAAACATATCCAGAAAGTCATATTCTTGGAAATAAGGAAACAGGTGTACAAACCAGAAGAAAAATTATAGATATATATATACCTTTTCAAATTTTGCACTGCTATCTATGATTGAACCCCAAAACTTTGTGCAAGCAATCTAGGATGATCAATGGGTCAAATACATGAATGAATAACTAGACCAAAGAGATAAAAGTAAGACTTGGGATCTTATTCCAAGACCAAATGACAAGAATGTAATTGGAACTAAATGGGTATACATAAACAAGATAAATGAAGATGGACAAATAGTTAGAAACAAGGTTAGATTAGTATGCAAAGGGAATTCTCAATTTGAAGGAGTGGACTTTGGAGAAACTTTTGCTCCCGTTGGAAGAATTGCAGATATTAGGATGTTTTTGGATTTTGCATGCTACAGAAAATTCAGAGTTTACTAGATGGATGTCAAATCAACATTTTTAAATGGTGACCTTGAGGAAGAAGTTTATGTGGAGCAACCTGAAGGTTTTCTTCTTACTAACAAAAATAATTATGTTTTTCGACTAAATAAATCCATGAATATGATAAAACAGGCTCCAAGAGCTTGGTATTATAGAATGGAAATGTATTTGAACCAACAAGGATTCAAAAAGGGAACTGTTGATAGAAACTTATACATCAAAGCCAAAGTTAATGATATGTTAATTATTGTGGCGTATGTTGATGATATTATATTTGGGAGTAATATTGAATTAATGAGTAATAAGTTTGCAACTACAATGAAACAATATTTTGAGATGTCCATGTTAGGATAACTCTCCTTCTTTCTTGGGTTACAGATTCATCAATAAAAAAGGGTATTTTCATTTATCAAGGTAAATATCTCAAGGAAATATTGAATAAATTTGGATTTGAAAATTGCGCACCAATAAGCACTCTAATGACTATCAATTGTAAAATTAGTAAGGATGATGATTCTCCAGAAGTAGATCAAACCATGTACAAGTCTATGATAACAAGTTCAATCTATCTTATAGCTTCAAGGCTTGACATCATATGAGCAGTGGGTCTGGTAAGTATATTTCAAGCCAATCCTAAGGAAACTCATTGTTGGGTTTAATATCTCATTCACTCTTTATCTAACCTAGGTTCGGATCTCAACAAGTTTCCAACAAAACCCTCTAAAAATATCAGCCCTCATGGTAAACTAGAAGGCAACATAGTGCACAGAGTGCATTGTGCAGTCTCACTTGAGATATATCTATGGGTGACTGCAATTCTCAAGTGCTTGCATTCTAGGAATGAGTGGGGATATGGGATTTTATTTTATCTTCTTCATGAATTGATCTAATTATTCATCCTATTATTCCTAGGATTCATTCATATTTTAAGCCCATGCATGCATTATAATAGATCTATCTTAACCATTCATTCTTCATATAACCATTAATAGAAAGTAAACATGCAAGAAACATTACAAATAACATAGTTTTTACCTTGGTTCACCCCCTCCTGGGCTACGTCCACAAAGATTTGGCTTCTCTGCTATTTTATTTAGTTTTCTACAAAATATGGCATTGCACGCATTACATCTCCCATCATAGAATAGGTTCAAGAGCCTTTATAAGGCGGAATATATCACACCAGGCTCCTCAGCCTATGATCTAACCCTCAAAACATACCTTACTTGACTCTTTTACAACCTTATTACAACAATAGTTGAACTCAAATACAACAATCGAACTCTTGAAGAACCCTGACCTAAACCTCCTAGGTTCTTATTTATATTATTTTACAAGCTTATAGCCATTACAATATTTACCAAAACCCTAACCCTAACATGGTTAGGTTTTCCTATGTTCTCGCCTTACATGTTTCTTTTCCTCACACATTCTTGTTTTCCTTCCATCTATTCTTCTCCAAAATTAGGGCTTTCCTTCCAAAATTAGGTATTTCTTCAAAATAAGCTTGTGCCCAGAAGACCCCCAACACTGACATGTGGCTCATCCTGAGACACTCAGGTTGTGCACACTCCCTGAACAACCTCTTCCAAGATGTGTAATTTTCCTTCTAGCTCTTCCCCTTTATCTGCACAACTTTCTCTATGGAGATCATGCAGTTACAACAAGTTAACAACAAATGTACGCGCGTAATAGATTTCTGGTTAGACAATATTTTTGCAGGGTTTATCACTAAATTTGCAGTAGATACCGCAAAGTCTTACAACGCAGTAGAGAGGGATTTTCTAAAAGGACCTAGAGGTAGGTATATCATATCATTGTATACTTCAATCAATATTTTATTGTATAACAATGGTGTGATGACCATGGAATCAAACAACTAAAATTCCCTGTGTTCACGGGGAAAGGGGGGAAGCACTAGCAAGAGGTGGAGAAATGAAGGAATAAATGAGCTCTTCTACCCTCTGCATTGTGATGTGATCCTTGAGAGGTTATGTGCTCTCAACATGGTCCTACACCATTCTTGTATTTTCATTCTCCAGTTTCACAATAATTTGTGTTGCTTTATATTGGAGAGGTTTTAACTGGGCTAGCCTTGCCTACTTGTTGTTCTGTCCAGTCTTCAGTTCTTCCTGTAGCGTCTTCATTTTCTGTGCACCCTTGAATCACTCTGTGATGATCATGAAAATTTTCCTCTACTTCAAATCTTGGATTTCTATGTTGATTACTTCCTCTTTTTGATCCAGTTGTTGGATCATATCATCTTCTTCTAGTGTTTCCCATAGTTGTGCGGTCTTTTCAAACAATTATGTGACACTTTCAGCTTCTTCTTGCATCGCTTCTACTTGTAGAACTACTTCTTGTTCCCTTTTGGACAAAACTTCCAAAGGAGTAGTTGGAGTTAATTTTTATTTGAGATATTTGATCTCCGTTTTGTAGTTCTCGAGTGTCTACCCGATGATTTGGATTTGTTCCTCCACATTGCTCATGGCTTCCTGCATGCTATCTGGAATCCTTGTAAACACATCCTTCAACTTATGTTCCAATTTATCTATGCGTTGTTTTTCCTCTTTTTTCTTGAGATTTAATTTCTCGACCACCAGTCCCAGGGCATCCTTTCCATTCTTAGTTTCCTACAATTCCCTTGCATTTGTCCTTGCACGCGATTGTATTTCATGTGTGACACTGACTTGAAGTTTGTACAGTTCCTTGTTTGGTATCTTTACTAGTTCCAAATATACATGTTCCAAATCCTTAAGTGGTGTCTAGGATATGTCCTTGTCCATTTGTAGCATCCCCCAAGCTTCCTTGCTGGGACACACTACATCAAAACCAACTCTGTTCACCCAAATTGGTCATGCCACCACAAATAATGGGGAAAGCACCACTACAATTCTTCTTTGTTTAATCTCTTATAACCAATTTGTATCATACCCAGCCATAAACCTGTTGGGATATGCCACACAAATATTCTTGTGGAATATCATACACACCCGGGCCAGGACATGCTATCTCATAGAAAAAACAATTACCATCTGCATATATCTATATCTATATCTATATATATCTATATCTATATCTATATCTATCTCTATATCTATATCTATATCTATATCTATCTATCTATCTATCTATCTATC